>JAMPIT010000379.1:3080000-3397500 GCA_026261815.1 Monarcha castaneiventris obscurior
TGCACAACCCACGTGCCTTAGACAAGCCATGGAATGCAGAACGCTTTAAAACTGTGTGTGATTTTGCCAAAAAACAGTGGAGGCGTGCTTTTCCACTCAGTAGCTTTACTGGGGCCACTACACCTGTTTTTAACACCTTCACAACTGGATGATTACTCAAGGTGGGGAAAAAATATACTACAACATAAACAGGGGCAAATATTTTCAGTCTGAAAACCTACGCGAAAAATAGCACCTACTTCAGCTACATCGCATGTAAGAGGAAAACTCATCCAAAAGTTGGTCCCAGGCTTGTGGGGTGCTCCGTGCAGATGGCAAGATGGACATACAAAGCTATCGAGGTCTACAGAGGAAGAGGCCCATCAAATCGTGCATACATACATCCTTCCAAGAAAGTCCAAAGGCAAAGCCTGAGTACTGCTGTATAAACTCATCATTAGGCAGGTCATGACACACCAAAAGACAGTAAGAGAGACTTCTGCTGCCTCTTACAACAACATAAACCCTCTCCAAGTCAGGTTAAAGTTAGAAATTAAGGAATTACCAAGAAAATGACTGTGCTACAATTATTTATGTCCATGCTGAAAAGAAAGGCAGAGTGTCAGTGCTATCTGTATTATTAAATCATTGCCTAAAGCATATCTACTGTATTCATATCATCAGGATGCAGGAAGCTCCTTTCCCAGTGATGTGCCTTGTTCTCTGTGTAAAGAGTCATATTTTCCAAAAAATCTTATTTCATGCTTTAACAGGAGAGGCAGAATATTACCCCCAAAACAGTCTGTTTGTTGAAGTAGTCTCATAAGAGGCAAGCATTTGAAATTGCTAACTCTTCAAAACGTACTTCACCCAGGCATCTGGTCTCCTGGGTGAATAATATCATAGCTATGCAACTCTGTTAGATGGAGGCAGGATTCAAGTCTTCAATGCTTTTTAGCAAGGTTTGCCAGAGTCCCTGTGTTTTACATGTAACACAACACTCCTGATGTGAAATGTAAAAAGCAGGTACATCAGGGAAGCTGGCCACAAAACTTCCGCATTTTTGGCTTGTGATGAGGTTTAGGTGGGAGACAGCTGCTAAAGTGGAGTGGTTAGTACAGCAGAAGGTCTGGGAGTTTTATCACTGAAGATGCATTTGAATTCTCAGATTCCAGGTCAGGCAGCCTTCCAACCACAAGCCCAGAGTGCCTTCCAACCAGAGAAACACACCAGCAAACAGCTGCAATAAAAATTATTTGTCTGGACAATCAGGGAACTGTCTCCTAAGGCTATGATGTTAAATTTGGATGCAGCACTGGAGAATTTTGTACAAGAAAACAAAATTGGCTACAGTTTTTCAGATGCAGAATAAGACAGGATTGAGGCATGACTTTTTTCTAGTCTTAGGAACAAAAGCCCTTTTGTGGGCTTGGGTTGTTGTCATTTCGTTAAATGATCCTGTATAAAAGATTCCTTCACCTCTTCCAGTCCCTCAGAAAGGATCCAGATGAACAATTACCTCGCATTTGCTCAGCCAAGCCCACCTGGCTGAGCAGTGCAGGCAGGGTCTTCACCTTGTAAAAAGAAGCAGTAGACTTTTAAAAACAGAGCCCATTTACTGGCATTCGCTTTTTGCATTGCTGTACTATTCTGTACTTTTAAGGGATTTTTGTGGATTTAAATGAAAAGGAAACTGCTGGAATTCCCATTCATATGTGCTGGAAATGGGCAATGTTCAGCAAACCAATTCCGCAGGAAAAGTTGGGAGAGGATCCATAGTCTTGCCAGATCGTAGTTGAAGCTCCAGATTTGATTTTTGTACACTTCATGGGTTGAGCTGAAGTTATCCAAAAAGTGGCCTGTGACACAGGCCAATCTTAGAAATATTGACTAACAGCCATGGTTTGGGCTTAAAAAATGTTTAGATGACCTTCAAGGCTTTTGATGATACAGGCTTAGACTGGGAATAAGGCATTTCATGGCTTCAAACCTTATGTCATCACACCAGTTAATTGCTCTCATCACAGGGTAGACAGTGGAGAGTGCTTTATTTAAATCCCCTGGGGACCTTATCTCCTTCATTGCCTACATTGTTTCATCACTTGCTCTTGAAAATCTTGTGGGAAACTGAAGGACGCCATGGACAACCAAAACAAATTGTACAATGAGTGAAACAGGGAAGGTGGAGTGGAAATATCAGATGAGGTACAGTCCAACTGTATTTTTGACCAAGAGTGAAGGAGCTTATCACAAACCATCATGACAGCAATTTCTTCCTTTGGCCCCAGCTGCCACTTTTCTATTTCTTTTTTATTTATCTCATAGTAATTGGCATTCATGCTTGGGTTTTTGTTAGTTTTCTATTAGTATTTCCAAAAATATTAGTATTATCTTTACCATGAAAGAGTAAATCCTGTGGATCCATACAGTGGATAGTGCTGATATTCTTTGTGAACCACTGGTCTGTAGGTACGAGGGGGTTATATGGAGAAGGGAAGTTCAACCATGTATATATATAATAACCACAGAATCACAGAATGATTTGGGTTGAAAGAGACCTTAATGATCATCTAGATCCAGCTTCCTTGACATGGGCAGGAACACCTTCCACTAAATCAGGTTGCTCAGCATGTAATGTATATAATATACATATAAATGCAAACATATGCATGATCCATAAATCATGTATTTGATTAAACTCCATGTCTGTGTAAAGTGATAACCAGCCTGACACACTCTTTCCCTCCAGATAACCTGGCCTCCTCATAATAAAAGAGGTCATGTGTGAGGAAAACAGGAGCCAGAGCTGCCTCCAACAAGCAATAAAGAATCAGCCATTGTAGCTTTTTTTCTTCAAATCAAGTTTTAGAAGACTGTTTATATTCAGTTTATTCACATACTTGTCTGTTTCCTCACTCAGATTCAGTCATCTGTGGTACAATTAAATGCATGAAATAAGAGAGCTTTCCCTGGACAATACTAAATTACTCTCTTCTGAAAAGGAAACTTGTTTTGAAGAAATTCACAATAAAGGCAAAGCTGTTGATCTACATAGGCAGAAAGACATATCATGCCAAGTTGCATTTATGTATGTTTTTGTTTTTTCAATGTTTTGTCAAGCACCCTGCAGCACAGTTCAGTGATAGCGGGTAGTGTTTGAATGAGTGGGTAAGGGATGTCAAACTGAGTACAAGAATGAAAGCATTGGCCTTGACTATGGAAGGTTTGGTTGATTTAAAAGCTAATTCAATGATACAAGCCTTCACTCAGCTGGTTTGTTCAAAGTATGCAAGCAGACTTTTTTCTCTACTTCTTTTTTTCCTCCTTGTCTTTTGAATGTGTGTGGCAGGCCTCAGGCATCTGTTCACAGGCTTTCTTTTTCTTACTGTGAAGAAAAATCTTCTCACCTGTCTGAAAGATGAAGTTAGGACACCACACCACTCTCAATATTTGCAAAAGAGTTTTCTTGCTTCCTTTGGTTCTGGGCATGCCTTTTTTTTGTGTCACTCATGCCTCCTAAACCTCCCCCAGCTGTATCACCTCAGGACACTCAGAGCCTGCTACACCAAGTTGTGAGATGCACAGCATTTGCCTCTGATCAGTGCTGGTCCTCCGTGAGCCAGCTGCTGTGCCATGAGGAGGATGGGGTGGGCATGAGGCAGGGATGGGAGCTCTGCTTGGGAATTAAGTCAACAAGCTCCTCCTTGACCTTGTTTCCAGCCCACTGGCCTGCAGAATGGCAGTCTGGAGGTCACTTGCTGGTCTAGATCTCCAGCTGGGCTTGTCATGACACGTAGTTGAGAGCTGGGGCTGTCTCATCCTGTTATAATTGGATCAGTCTTCTGGCTTGTCTGGATAATGGAGGAGTTTTGTAACATTTGTGTGTATATCCAATACTGTATGGACTTGTCTTGTATGGATTTGTTTTGTCACAACGGAAATGACATAGTCATGTAAAAAGAAAAAAGAAAAAGAATAAATCTTTCAGATTCTTCAGGATAAAAATGGCCTTCTTGAATCAATCTTCATTTGACAATAGTATAATTATGGATTATTTACGAAGAACTAGTCTCATAGCATAGAAATTCTGAAGGTGCCTGGCACAAGTAAATTAGATAACAAAGGGGGTGATTTGTCATTATTACAGATCATTAGTTCTTTTCATGTTTAAACTTGCCCTTTCCAAAGGCAGACTACTCTTGGGTGTCTGGAGGATACAGTATGCTTCAGTTACGACCCAGCTGGTCTGTTGGGCATTGATTGGTCTGAGGGATTGATTCTGCCCTCTCCCAGAAAACAGCATTCAAAGCTATATAAAGTGTGAGCAAAGAAAGCAAGGCACAACTGGACAAATAAGTCTTTTCCAATAGAGAGATTGTAAGGTCAGGAATTTTATCAGCAGCCAAAATGTGAAAATACAGTTCTTTTCACCTGTTCCTGTGACTGACACATCCTCTGTTCTGCAGCTCTTTAAGAAGAGGCATCTCTTAATCGTGGATACGTGAAACTTCTGGAGGTCCGACAGAACTGTCTGAACTGGACCACTTGGAAGTGATGGCATCCTAAAAGCCTTTTCCTTGAAGGTGGGAAAGTGTTACTGTGCTGCCCTCTAATGCTCACAGCCTTGCATTCACTCGTGGATGGAGAGGTTTGAGGTTAGTGTCGCTTCGTAAGCAAACCACTGCTTTTTGTCTGCTTTCATCACATAAAATTGGAAAAACAAGGCTTTATGGTAAATTCAGTGTCGCTTTTCCTATGCAAGCACACTTGTTATTATGCAGTGAAAGCATGAATTATGGAGTGCTTTGGGGCAGTAATCCAATTTGTGGATATTTCATTTAGAGTGTGCCATGAGTGAATTGTCCCACTGTGATGTATTGATAGGCCCTAGGCTCATACTGTCACTGAGAGGTAAAATAAAGCAACTCAACACAACTGCAGAAAATAAGGGAACCATCCTGTTACAAAATCATGGTAGACATGTTAGGTTCCTGTGCCTTTAAATTTTAGATCATGTAGAAATGATGTTCCGTGGTCTGTTATATCTTGCAGAACCATTTCTCAGGATCATTTAATCTTCTTCAGGAGCTTTCCTACCCTGAATTTCTTATTGCTCTCCCTCTGCATCACCTAAAACCCTGACAAAACTTAAAACCGCTATCCTAATCCAAGATTGAATGCCTGAGCTTTGTGCTTTCATACCTCTTGTTTTGCACTTAAATAGATGCCAGCAGATCCTCCTCTTCTTCCTTGCAAAGAGATGCAGAAAAGAGGGAGGTAGAAGTGGTCAGGAGCTCCAATTTAATGCTCAATAGCATTCAGGCCCCTTTTAGCTTCAAAACTTGACCTCGAAGTCTGAGAGCTACGGCAGCAGCCACACAATTATTACCAGGATGGGGGCAGGAGGAGGAAGAGGAGGGAGGGAAGCAAGCAGAGACACATCTCCACAGAAACGCAGTGAGAGTCAGGATCTAAACTAGCTTATCAAGCTGCATAAATATTAATCGTACCGTTTAAGACTATATTCTGCTCCATCTGCAGAGTTTCACTGGAAGAGGTGTCTCTAATAGGGCATGATGTCTCCAAGCGCCTTTTATTAATAATTAAAACACTATATCTTGAATTACCAACCGGCTCATGGAAGATAATGCTGCGTTGGCAGTGTCAGGCAGGGGAGATCCTAGTGCATAATACCAAGGTGAAGGGGTTAGGTATGCAGCCTTCTGCCTTTCTCTTCATTATTTACATTTCAGTGCTTCCTAAAAGCCATGAGAATGTGCCCTTCTTGGGCTAGGCTCCTGTTCCACACCTCTTTTGCTCATCTGAAAAATGGCAATGCTTTCCTTTGTCAAGATCTTTGAGGCCTATCAATGAAAAGCATCATAAATGAACTGCCCTGAAAAGGAACAAGCCCAAGACCTTGTTTGTTAGAATATAAAAATGGAGTTGTTAAATGCTAGCACCAAGAAATTTTGCACTGCCTGTGGCCTTAGACTGTAACAGGCAAGCTCTGCCTGGGTTATGGAAAAAGAAAATATATATTAAGGAAAGAAAAATATATATTTAGGAATTCCTTTCTGCCAAGGAGGAACAGAAGAAAATGCAGCACAGTGATTCAGCAAAGCTTCAGCAAGGAGTGCTGAAAGGCACTAGCAAGACTCAAGTGGTGATGGTGGAAGAGTGTCAGTGCCATGGACTGACAGGTGGAAGGGTGGAAGGTTGAAACACCAGCTCATCATATGGCTTGTAGCAAACAGGATTGTGCATGTGACCAGCAACCAACGCACTTCAGGAATCTCAGCCATAGGAAATGAGAGCAGAGTAGTAATAAAGGGAGAAGACACAACCAAAGCAGATACAAAATATTTTAATTGTGAGCTTGTTCTTCTTTTTCCATTGGAAGTGAATTTGCACTGGGCAACAGGCATTAAAGTGTGTCCAAAAGCAGGTCTGTGGCTGCTGGTCTGCCACCACAATAAAGTGCAGGGAATGAAGTAGAAACAGACAGGATTGAGACCACACAATGCAAACTGGAATCTGAAAGAGAGATGGCTAAGGAAACAATGACCCAAGCATTGTGGTTAACATGGTGTAATCCCCACTCTATCAAGATTATGTGTTTAACTATGGATATGGAGAAGCTGAAGCAACCAGGACTCTTCTGGAGTGTGGTATTAGAGCGCATCCATGCTTTAAATGACTTTTCTCTGGCCACTTGTGATGTTCTTGGATCACTCTCTGCTCTACTTGTCATCCAAAATGAGCAGAGTGACTGAATTCGTGAGCACCTATAGCTCAGGCCATACTTACATCAGTGCAAGCAGGTCTTGCATATAGCTGTGTTTGAAATTCCTTGTGTCAGAAATCTCTTTTTGTGTCTGGAATGGTGTAAAAGGATTTCAGAACTGAGCTCACATCATTTGCAGAAAAATGTCACCCACATTTTTAATTCCTGTGCATATTAACTATACATGGGGATGGGGGAAGGGAATGACTGATGAGAACAGTTTAAGTCGCCAATGAAGCTGTTAGTTAGCTACCCATTTTTTTCCAGATATGGGAAGTTACTTGTTCTCATCTGCTCTAGCCATAAGATTACTTTAATTCTAAAAGGAACTTGGATGCCAGATTTATTAGTTAACAAATCTGGAAGAAGTAAAAGGAGTCCCTAAGAAGCAGATGCTGATGAGATTGCTTAGAAAAAGGTTTGCATATTACAACAAGGCACTCACATGAGTGGAGATGAACCTTTTATTTCCTTTTTGGTAAGTATTTTAGCACCCATTACCATCTTCACTTCCCTTTTGTGCTCCTTTTGTCATTGTTTTCTAACTCCATTTTCTCATGATAGCTGATTCACAGGAGGCTCTTAATCTTTTGGCTAGGTGTTGTAATTCTGTGAAAAAATATTAGGTAGATAAGCTGAGGGACAAGAGAATTAAGGGACATGTCTGAGGTCACACAATAGGTTAATGGCTAATCACAGTTTGAATCCAGGAACTTCTAGTTATTAGACTTTTTCTGCAATCGACTTTGTTGTCTCCTGGAACTCTGAAGTGCTATAATATCACTTAAAAATTGATATAAGTGTTGCATAGGTGGAAATTTAAAAAGTGGTCAGGAGAAAAAAAAAAATTGAATTATTGGGAATCACTAACAAGCATCCAGCACTGATCACTTCTTAAACAAACAGACTGGACTCTGATAAGATATATCTGACACCCTCAGAACAATTAATCTAGTCTCAGAAGTGGCAAGTGTCAATAATACTATCTTACTTGTAGATCACTAAACATCCACTGATGACTGTGCTTGTAATAAAATCTTTCTTCCTTTTGTTTCTGTGGTGGAATATGTTGGCACTTACTGCTCTGCTGGGAATGTTATGTGGGAGAAATTCTGGAAGAAGTCAGAGTACTGCTCTCCTTTACCTGTCTCCTTCCAATTAAAGCTCCATGGATTTATGTCTTAATAAAACAGTAGTTATACTTTCTTTTTTTCAGTTCAACTTTGCAGTTAAAAACCACTACTCCAAACATAATAGGTGCTGTCTGCAATTGCTTAAATTGGGCATAAACATTTATTGCCTCCTTAGCTAACAAATGCAACCTTGCTATTCAAAGGAATGAGGAAAATTCCACTCAAGGTCAAGTGACCTGATGTTTTCAGGCAGCCTCATTACCCACATTAGTGCTGTAGAAGATGAGGCAGAACATCTGGTAGTGCCATAAAAAAGATAGAAATTTATGCATATTTTCTTTAGCTCTTCATGCCAACATTGAGCAATGACTGCTTTCATTTTGGGTCAATGCTCTGAAAAGCTGCTAGTCTCAGTGTTTAATACTAAGCTCAAAAGATTTCTAGGCCTCTGCAATTCCTTATGTCCAAAACAAAACCAAGGAGATACTAAATGGGGATGCTGCTTGGCAGCGTCATCAGATTTCAGGCAGAGATGGCCCAGCCAATCTGATATGGATTTTGTCACATGCATCTGACACCTGCGAGGTAGCTCTTTATTGGAGAGCTATTGGCAATCCTCTGTCATTATGTCCATCAGCAAAGTTTGCTCACCATAATGAAAATGAGTTACAAACCTGGAAGAAAAGAGGATGGCTTTGCAGCATGACAATTTCTGTGCTCCTCTCCTTCTGCCCTCTAATGAGCAACTTCCCCAGTGGCTTTGCTTTCAGATTCTTTAGTGGGTGGGGAAGAGCAGCAGCACCTCACCAGTCCCTGCAGGAGCAACCCTCCTTAGCTCATTTGAGGTGCTCCAGTGCCATTTACAGAGCTCCTTGCTTCTTTGTCTGACTCCCATCCTCATAAGAGTAGTTCTGCACCTTTTTTGCATCCATAGGTTATGATCACATACTGACAGCTGAAAGACATTTCTCTCTGGCTTTGCGTTTCTCCTGAAGTCTGACACATCTGAGGTGTGGAAGGAGGGAAGTGTAAGATCTGGCTCTACAACTCCTTGTCAAGTGGAAACACTGCTGCTCAGAGTATCTTAGTATGGCACTTAGAAGAGCTTTCCCCCCCTTAAAGGCAGGGTAGCACTGCAGAAGAATGGTGCTGGGCTGAAAAGCTGCCTGAAATACATGTTCAGTACAGCCCTTCTACACGGTGTGACTGCTTTGTATCCTACTAGCACTCCTGTTCATTTCAGAACAGTGCAAATGTCTCTATTCAACATTTAGAAACTCCTGCTGCAGGTGCTATGATCATCAAAACCTGGACTTTTTATGATCAAAAGATCCCAGAAACTCACTTGCTCCCAGAAGGTCCAGAAATAAAGTAATGAAAACAGAAATTTGTCCAAAGGGTTGCTGTGGGGTATGCTGTGTTGGTCTGGACCTCGATGTAGAAGGCAGCCAGGAAAAAGGGAAGAAACTGGGTGGGGCAGTGTCAGACATGAAACTGGTCATCTCCCACTCCCGCCCATTCCTTCCCTATCTGCATGTTTTCAGCTAAAATATAGAAGGGACAGCAGGATCATCCTCCAGTGAAAACATTTCAGCTTCACTCATCATAATGCTGCGACCAGGGATAATAAACTCAAAGTTCTGGTGGTTGTTTGGAAACTGCTGCAGACAGGAGCACCGGAACAGTACCCGGGGATTAATGCTGCCTTCTCCTAGGTGGCCTTAGTGGAGTTCCATGCAGAGATGTGAAACCAAGATAATCTAAACCCACCATTTCACTCCGTATGTTGTATTGCCTTAGCACGCTTCCTTGCCTGTATTTTAAAGTGCTTCAATTCAGAGTAATTTAAAACCTCATCAGTACTCACTAGAGGGTTGGGGTTTAGAACCTCAGTCAATTAAGTCCATGTGGATGAGTAATAGGAGTAAAAATCACAGTTTTCTGTGCAGAAAAAAAGAGAAAGAAAAAGAAGAAAAAAGATTCTATAGCCTAGCTATTCAAAAGCAATTATATTTTTAGTTACACAGAGAGACATTTTCAGACTTCTAATTGCTCCAAATCTATCTGCTAAAGAGTCATTACATTCCATTTTAACCCCTCTCTGACACCAGGAACTAATGCTGTAATTGAACTGTGTCACCAGTGATCTCAGTTCAAAATCATTAATGGAGTTGTTCTTTTTCATATTTGCTCTAACATTTCTGCTTATTGCTTACAGGCATGGGGCCAGATTTGCTGCCAGCATATGTGGGTACAGCACCACTGAGATCGGTGCTGTTGTGTCCAATTAGGCCTGTGATGAGGTTGGCCCCATGTGCTACGAGCTTTCATTAACCAATATATTCCCATTACAGACTGTGATCTGTTCACCCAACTACATCCTCTTAAACATGTGGCAGTGCGCTAGCATAAAACTCAGTAGGGTCATGCTTTTGAATTCTCCCCAATTTTTTTTTTATCAGAACCCCCTCTTTGGGCAATTTCATATCCACACATGTGATTCTGATTTCATGTGTAGACAATAAAGTAACAATGTTTTTTAAAGAACTTGGAGTCAGTGTGCTCCCTGATTCCTTGTTTATAGCAATGTGTGTATGTAAAGTACCCTGGGTTCATCTCTTTTCTCTCCACAGACCTTAACTGAAGAAGGAGAGAAACTGAATCAGAATATCGTGGTAAACATGTTAATAAGTTTCCATGCAGCTAATGTGTTACAGGTTTTGTTGCACTTAGGAAAAAAGAAGCATTAAATGTCAGGGATATTTCTAAATGCAGGCTTATAAGGTGATATTTAACCGTAAACAGTATGATAGTTATTGGCAACTGATAATGTGAGTCCTATAGCAATCTGTTAATTAAGATTCCACCCACATTTCTAGTTTAAACTCTGCCATAAAAATATGCTCTGTACTATAATCTGGAACACAGATTTTAGCACAGCAGTGCTTTTTGTTTGTTTTGTTTTTAATTCCAAAAAATCATTCAGCCATTTTATAGCTGGGAAAGACAAAGAGTAAGCTAGAAGTTTCCAAGCCCTCAGTTACGATCTTACACAACTCATCTGAACTCAGGATTAATGCTCACAAATGCAATAACTCAATATCGTTCCCATGGCATTTGACAGTTTAGAGCCCAGCATTTAGTCAGCGGGTACTGGAGGGGTTTGCTGGTGCCAGTGTCTATCAAACCAGTTGATTCATAACCTGCCTTACCCCTCTGAGCATGTGCAGGCCAGACAGATGTCATTATTTATGACCTAACTCTGCCTGTGCTCCCTGTGATGGAGTGTGCACCATTTGGCTGTGTTAGCACTTACTGCACAGCTCTCCTCAGTATAACTCTGGTTTGAGCACAGCCATGCAGCTAGCATTGGCTGGCTCACATCTGATTAATGCAGAGCACAGGCAAAGGTTGTTTGTGACCATCTATACGTGATTGTGTAGATGGCACCTGAGGAGAAAATGCTTTCTGGGCCAAACTGTGGCCCATGAGCTGTTCGAAGGGTTACACTGAGATGAGCAACCCCATTTCCATTTTTACCTGTCTGATATTGAAACCAGACTCCCTAGGGACAGAAAAATGAGCTTGTATCTGGGCCAAGATCCTGGCTAACTAGGTCACCACCATGATTGTGCCACCTGCAGTCAGCTTAGCTCCCAGGGGAATAGCAAATGCCACGCAGTGACACGCACAATGTTGGACACACTTCCAACACTGCCATCAAAGGAAACACAAGTTCTTGCCCCTGACTCAGGCAGCTGGTGGCTTAACAGCCCTTCCCTCTCTGAGGACAGAGCATCAGTGTTAGTGGAGACACAGTGGCATGGAGTGGAAAATGGATCCTTGGTAAAAGCAACCCAGAGGTGAGAGAAAAATAAAGGACAAAAACACCTCCCAAATAGTTTTAATCTGCTTGGTTTCCCTTCTGGCTGCATCAACACTTATGGCCTCATCCACCAGCAAGATCTGATGCCAGTCCATTGGGGGAGTGAAGCAGAGGAGAGTGCAGAGTAATCTGCTGTAACAGCACTGCTGGCTGAAGGCAACTTAATGTGCACAGGGAACTATGGCTCAAAAATTCAGGTGTGATGGTTTAGTGATGACCAGCATCACTCTGTAATCTGCTGTGTTTGTTTGAGAACCCAGTTTTTCGCTCAGGCTATGACCAATACATAATAGCATAAGATCTGATTGACTTCATGAACCTTTGGACTGGTTCAACTTCAGCTTCTTTCTTTGAAGCTTAATAAGAGGTTTTATGTCTTTTTTACACAATTGTATCTAAATTTACATTAGTTTTACTATTATTATATTACTACCAAATCAATTATGTTATCTTTTTTCAGTATTTACTTAGCATAATAAAACCTGAAAGATTACCTAAAAAAGCGAAACAAAAAAAAAAGATTCCCAAGCAAAAATTGAATTAAAAGACTATAAAAACTCCTTACTCCCAGCTCCTTTCACTTTATGCAGACATTAGCCTGAGCTTCTCTAAAGCACTCAGTACTGTTTTAGCTTAATTCTCCAAGCTCAGCACCTGTCCACATAAACACCTCTGGCCTTTTCATGGCAGTTGGAGGGCCGCTGTGTGAATCTTTCCTAACAGCCCTAGTCTACAGCAGGTCACAGACCTGCTTCCCACCCAGTCCCTTCATTTACCCAAAAGGTACCTTCCCCTCAGCCATACTGAATGCGTCCACATCATACAGGAGGCAAGACGCCAGCACAAATGCCAATTATTCTTATTACCTGTTGGAAAATAATCATTATCATTACGTTTCCAAAATTAGGCTCCACATTAATATCTTCCTGTGGTGCCCTTTATATTACACCATAGAGGTTTAATCTGCAACTAGTTTTTCTTGCTTCTGTGGGATTATTTTATCACCTTAATGTTCCTCTAATAGATGGTATTTTTGGCATATGAAAGGATGAGTGTGTATTGTAAACCAATTAGGCTTTAATTTAAAAAGAAACTGTGATAGTCTATGGAAAAACATCATGAAGCACCGAGAAATGCGTGAATTTCTTGATAGTTCCTGCCATCAGAAACTGTGTTGTTTAGCCAATCTGCTAAACCATTGGAACTGTTCTATTTTTAGATTATATGGCTACTCCACTAACATTTTTCGTGTTCTGTAGGACTAATTGTACATACCTTCAGTTTAAATCAAAAGCTAGATTTTCTCAGTGGTTCTTTCTAAAAGAACAGGAGACAAAGACGTGCATGCCCTCTAACTAACATTATTCTGTGGAAAATTTCATTTTACTCACCATCATATTTTAAAGAGTTAATTTCCGTTTTGACTGTGTTTTATTAATAGGCCACTGGAAGCTTATAAACACTTCAAGGCTTTTAAGAATGTGTTTTTGCAAAAATGATTAATTATGCAGTGTTATGGATTATGATGCCCTCTTTTCCATGGTTTCCAGACTTCTTGCTTGCTGTCATGTAGCTCCAACAGTTCGATGAACACAAAAATATTTTTTTCCCTGTGTGTTCTAAAAGAAAGTGTGATTCTTTATAAAGGACATATTGCAAATTGAAAAGCTGCCATTCACACAGTCAAGTTGTCCTGTGGTTTATATCATATATAACAGCTCTACACTTCCTAAAGACTAGTTTAGCACTTGTGCAAAACCCCAGACTATCAGCTGCAGAGACTGACAAGTTTAAAGCCAGCAGAGACAGTGGTAACCATAAAGACTGATTTCCCACACAATACGGACCATATACGTTCTCTCACTATTTCTTCCAAAGGAGACAATTTTTCTTCCTGGACCATAAGAGCTATTTTATCTCTTAGACAGCAAAGGGACAGTGTCACCTTCTACAGTGTCAACTCATTTTTTGACAAAACAACGTCTGAAAAGTTCCTTTGCTAAGTAATTCTTAGATTCTTTATGGACCGTGTGAAGCAGAGCTGAATAAATCTTGAAACAGGTATGTCTACTGGAGAGTATCAATTTCAGTTCTTAATTAATACAGACAGTGTGTCCCAGCCCTCTAAACACAGACAGAGCTTTCTTACTGTCTTCCTGAGGATACCACAGTGAGTGAGGGGATTTACTCCCAGGAATATTAGTGATTTTCTCAGTACACAGACACTGCAGAGAAATTACACTTGTGACTTAATTGCAAATTCTCACATCAGAAACCTGATAAAACGGGCCTGATTTACTCTGCTGGGAGGGCATCCCTGTATTGCAACAAAAGAGTTTTACAAATGCAGGCATAGGACAAGTGATATGCCAGGAAATGTGCATTGATGTTGCCTGTCGGCAGGGCAGTGTGATGGCCAAGTGCATTCAGGAGCCCTGGGCCTTCTTCACTGATGGGGCACCAGCAGAAAGATGTGCTGATCATGAAGAATCACATTTTGACCTGGCCTGTCCATCCACGTAGAGAAGCATGGTAGGGAGGTAGAGAAATCTCTTATTCCCTTGGGGACTTTTCTTGTTACAGGAGACCAGCAATCCACGTCTTGTGCAGTGAACAGGCAGACAGGGTACCCATTCCTCTTGTCCCTGATATAGCAGCTAGCTCAGCTGAGCTTTCATGGACAAAAAAATAGAAGAGCCTAGAAGGCAAAAATGACCTATCTCCTCTCTAGTCTAGGGCTGGGGGTGGAGGGGGTTGCTGTGACCTATAGTCTGGCGTGCACTTTTCACGCGGAGCTGGACAGACACACGAAGCCTTTCCTCCAGGGACACTGGGAGATGGAATTCTTATCTGCCATGAATAGTTAGCATGGAAACAAACCATTTACTTTGTTTCATGGCTAAAACGCAGCAGCTATGCCTGCCACCACTCTGTTAGAATCTGACATAGCAATTCTTAATCATGCTTTGGCTTTTCCTTGTGCTTTCCATCCTTATTCTTGGAGGGGTTGGTGCAGCTGCTGAATTCTACCTTGCATGAAATTCAGAGAACGGCATCAAGCCCACGTTACAGCCAGGACAGTCAGAGCATGCTGACCAAGAGCGTGCAGACATGCAGCACCTTTTACCTACACCTAAGGTGACAGAAGGAGCTGCAGCAGCTCTCCCAGTGCCGTGGTGAATCACTGCTCTCCCAGCAGAACCTACTGCTCCTTCAGGCTCCTTCAGCTGCTCGTGGAAAACCTCCCCGACCCATTTCAGCCCAAACAAGTGGGCCCTGCTTGAGAGGGCGATGAGTAAATCTCTGTTACTCCATCTGGATTCGAGTACATCCCTGAAAGCAGCTCAGGCTGTTTTGCCTCTGGCAGGGATGGGTAGCTGGGAGGCAGGGTCGGGCTGGTAACCTCTTCACTGGCACTGCTGCTGCAGCTGGAAAAAGGATGCCTGCTCACACAGTGACTTGCCCGGGGTCAGACTGTAGCATAAAGAGACTTGGAGTTGCTTTAGTTAATAAGCAGAAGACAAGCACAGGGAAGGCAGGAAAAAGTTCACAGCAGACATTCTAGAGAGCAGTAAAAAGAGAAGAAACAAGGGAAGCAAATGGGGAATAACAGTTTATTAGGATAAAGTCCTTTACTCAGTATTAGAAGAAAGCACAACTTCTGTCATTCTTCACTTTTTGCAACAAAGTCTGTATACAAACAACTCCTAGTTTTATGAGGCAGCAACAAAAAAATACCTCTCCAAACTGTTAGACAGTGATAATTAAAGCTGCTTTTGAAGAGACTGGATTTGAACCACTGCTTGACAGGGAGAGAGCATTATGCAGTACCCTGCGTTCTCTCTGCATCGTACAGCCTTTCCATTGCAATGAACTCACTAAAAATGAAAGTTAAATCACATCAGACAAACACATAATGAGCTTGTGCTGCAATGTTTAATAAGTTAATCAAGTATGTTAATGATACATATTTACAAGAAAGGACTTTGACTCAAAATCAAGTCAGGAAACAACAAAGGCTAGTAATAAGAACAGCTTTGCATTGACAAAGTCCAGATGAATATGAGATAATTTGGGCATCAAAAAGAGAAAAGAGAAACTGGTAATAGATGGAGCTATGAAGAAGAGCTGAATTTCACAGCATATCCAATTACAGAAGTCATTACTGATGGGAATAGCAAAACAACTTGTCTGTACAGGATATGAGTGGAACTCAGTAGATTAAATTGTCTGAATCTGTACCACATTTCATATATTTTTTTTAAAGTGGCTTGATATGTGGAATCTGAATTCCAAACACTTGGAACATCTGGAATGTCTCAGGTTTTTGGTTGGTTCATTAGAAATTAAGGCAGTTGTGGGTTTAAAGTTTCAAACAGTATATCCCCCTTTACAACATAAAGCATGCTTGGAGTCATTTGGATTGAGGTTTCTGTTTTTCCAGATAATTCTCATGTCTTTAAAAGTAAAGTAGAATCATCTAATGGTGAAAGCCCCCATTTTACATAATGAGTTGACCCTGGCTCGATGTCAGATGCTCACCAAGGCCACCCTATCATTCTCCCTCTCCTCTTCCTCAGTTGGGAGAGGGAGAGAAAATATAATGAGAGGCTCATGGCTCAAGATAAGGACAGGAAGAGATCACTTACCAATTACCATCACTGGTAAGTGAGGTTCAACTTGGGCAAATTAAGTGAATTTACTACCAATCAAGGCAGGGTAGGATAATGAGAGGTAAAACCAAATCTTAAAACACCAAGAGTCACTACCATGTGAGTCTCAGCCTCAGCCAGCAGTGGGTTTATCTTGGAGCCAACTCACATTGGCTCTGTTGGGCATGGGAAAATTCCTTGCAGCTTCTCAGACACGCCCCCGTGATAGACCTCCCACTACCAGCAACTGGCCATGCAAACCCAATACAGATACAAAATGTCATCCTCTCTTGATCTCAAAGCCATGAGACATATTTAAATGGTTGAAAATGAAGGAATACTAAAGTGTATCCCAGTGTCTTTCACTGAAGAGAATTTAGTTTCTATTTTCTTTCTTTTAGAGATGAAAAATATTGGTCCAGAGACAGAAATATGGCTTGTAGTTCTGGCACTAGCTTGAACCAAGCCTGAACAAAACACCTCTGAGCTCAGATGCAGACCTATTGTGCTGCGTAATCCACTTATTTGGATGCATTTTGTTTATCTCATCTTACTCAAGTCCTTCTTGGTCCCTCAGAAATGTGTAATGTCTATTAATGTTTAACATCTGTTTGGTTGACTCTGGTGCACCTACTTTGCTTGAAGAAAAGCTCCCTGGGGTCAGATGGAACTGGGCCTTAAATGCGTATTTAAATTATCTGCATTCTCTTTCTTTTCTTCTGCTTCCCTAAATTTACTTAGGTTTATTCTCAAGGCTAATAATTCAAACTTGGAATTCAAGGATGCTGAACCATTTTAAATTTCTTTTATCATGTATGTCAATTTTCTTGCAGAACTACATGTATTTTAATTTAGTAATCTGGTTTTGTTTTGCAGGATTTGTCCATAAATGTCCATCAAAGATCCTGTTCTTAAGCAATGTGGCTATTTGAGCTTTGTGACTGGTTAACTGAATGGTAGAGACTGTTTCTGCTCCCCATGTTGGAGGGCAGAAATGTTGCAATTTAGATAGTAAGGAGTAAGAAAGCTCTTTGGATACCCAGCATTTTCTGTGCTTGAGTACCTAACACTCTGAAGGACTGATTTATTTTTCAAGGTTAACATTTTTCAGCAAAGTGTGATTGAGAGTTCCCTAATGTTTTATGGCTGAAATTCAGCTTTATTTGTAATAGGGACTGAACTAACAGCTTCATCAGAAGTCTAAACATTTTGCTCAAGGATGCACATTGTGATAGTGCTTGAATGGTTAATACTTTTCTCCTGTAAACTGCATAACCCAGATGTTAAAACCACTTGGAGCTCTCAATGATGAATCTTGTTAACTCATTATGTGTCATCAGCAGTGGCTTTCAAATGACAGCTTCTCAAAATCCCACTGAAGACCAGTGGCCAGCAGGATAGATCATCTGATGTCTCTAAAAGGTTTTGCTCAGGCTGCTTTGACAGCCAGAATTCAGCATGTCTCAGACCCTGGCAAAGAGGGAGACTGCAAGTGACTGCATAAAGGAACAGAAGCTTTCCTAGTGCTGCTTCTCTCTTCGTTTCTTTCCTGTTCTCATCTCAAGGGGTACTTTCACTTGGTCCTTCTGACTGTTGCACTTTTGCCTCCCAGTTCCTCTCTCATCAGTTGTTCTGCTTTTTTTTAGAGTAAAACACAGACACTAGGTAGCAAGGAGATGTTTTTGTGGACTGCAGTGAGTATCTTTATCCTTCAGGTTTAACCTCATTGTGCACACTGAAGTTTTCCTGTATTGTTCTTGGTTTGGTTTTTGTTTTTTTAACTTTCTCTACACTGAAAAGCTTAGCCTCAAAGTGAATTTTTTTCAGTTCTTGCAGCAAGAAAAAAAGCAGCTGTGCCACAGTTTTAGCTTTAAAATTTCTTCTAATTGTTGGACAGACTATTTCTTTTCCACTACAGTAGACTATGTCTAGCTAAGAAATAATGGAAAATAATAATAATAAAGCAGTTAACACATTGAAAATTTGTGCAAGGCACACACTTCATCCCAAGTCTTTTCTGCTCTTCATAAGCTCCTCTTTAGTCCCTGGTATTGTTCACTCAGCATTTTATAATGACAGGCGTATAAACATTATAGAACTGTGCAGCTGGAGCATGCCTGAATGCAAATTACCTCACACAGGAAATTGTGTAGCACACTCAGTACCTGAAAATAAAGATCCAGGTAATGAACATGGAGACTCTTTCGATGTGAGTGGAATTATACTAATTTACAGCAGCTAAGGATTTGCTTATGCATATACCTCAACAAGCAAGTGAAAACCAGCTTGTCCTGTTCATAATTGGCACCTTTCTTGGCACAGCTCCTCTCACCAGCCCCTCAAAATTAGATGTAAATTTCCCCCCTTCCCTCGAGATTGAAATACTGGGGCTTGAGGGATTTGACTTGGACATGATTTAGGTATAAAATGGTTTTAAGTGCACAGACATGTCAATCCAGCACAAAGGTTAAATTTCTTCAGGGAGAGAAATCTCTACAGTCTTGTCCCTTTCCTTGAACTGATGTGTCCTCCAGATAAAATGCCAGACAGTTCAGGAGGCAAGGAGCAGATTTAGAAAATTGTAATGAAGAGAAGACAGGCTCTTTGGCAAGGAGCTGATGCAGCGCAGCTACCCGAGAAAGCAAGTCAATTGAGCTGTGATGACAGAAACTGAGTCCTTCCCAGTAATTCCTTTCTCTCCTTGTCTGCTAGAAAATTTTAAAGGGTTTATTACATCCCCATGACGACTAATACAAGCAGACCTAAAATTAATTAAATATACACAGTCCTTTCACAAAGAAAATGAGTTTTGCACCGAAACCTCACAAACAGTTACTGTTTTGGATATGGCAAATTATAGTAGCAAACAGTATAGAGAGAATAGGTTGGGCTAAAGTTCCAATACGGTAATTTTGCTTGCACCAAGTATGTGCTTCGTTTTAATTACTGCTTTGTGAAAAACTCCAGTGGCCTCACATACCATACAAGCTTTAAGGAGGGATTTGCAGTGTTTCTTGCCCTTCCATTTTCCTCATGGAAAATGTTGGTCTGTCTGCCTGAAGAACCACTGAGGTTCTGAATCGAGGCAAGGAAAGAACAGAGAATACCCCTGCCTTACATGTTGAGCGGCTGTTTACACTTCAACAGGAGCAGACTAAATCAAAATGACACTTTCTGATACTTTGTGTTATGCAAATTGTTCCACAAGGGGTAATACCAGCACACAGTGAGGTCCAAAGACCCACAAAAAAAGACTTGCACAGTAATTAAATGTGAGCTGAGTGAAAGGCTGCTGTTAATTCACAGGGCCAAGGGCCAAATGTCTTCATTTTGCAGAGTGTGGAGGAACACTCAGGAACAAGGCAACCACTTCAAGCAAAACACAGCTTTCACATAAACCTTTAAAGACATTGCACAAGCATTTGGAATTAAAGAACTATGTGATAGCAGAATGTATCATCCTATCATCACACAAAAAAATTCTCACACCTTTAATATAAAGTGAGTGGAGATGTCTCCAAATGATAGGTATGAATTCATCTGTACTGAATATTGGGGCTGTTATCCTCCTTGGCTCATTGTGACAGCGATGAAAAGCATGTTGCACACAAACCAACATGCAGAGGGTTCTGCTACATGTTGGGAAACATGGTATCTGTCACCATAACACACCCCCCATGCATGCCCCCATCTTATTTTGTTTTGGTAATTTGTGTATTCAAAAACCATTAATTCACCCATAGTTTAAGAGGGATTTTGCATGTAAAGAAACCAGAATTAAGTTCAGGAGCTACCTGGTAGCACAGACAACCAGTATCCAAGTAATGTCTCATCTATCCAAAAATGTATCAGAAGACTACTTAGAAAAATACTTAAAAAGCTTTTCAAAACATAATCTTCAGCATTGTATAAATACTATCCAGTCATGGCATTCCTCAATCTGACTTGAAAATCTGCCTGAAGGTTCAGCTGGACCGTTGCTATTCCTTCCCCAAACAGACCTGATATAAAAGTGAGCTAGGAAAAAAAAGGGAAAGCCTATGCAGCTGTGCTTTTGAATGTCTGGCTAGGTTTCTTGGTAACATCACTGTTGGTTTTAAATCCCTTGAGTGGTTGCTACGCAAAAAGTGCAGAAAGGTCAGGGTAGCACAAAACTAATATTGCTTCTGTTACTACTTTTGTCCTTGTTAGCTCCCTAACAGGAAGAAACTGCCACCTCCACCTCAGTAAAGAGCAGGAGAGGAGCAGGACATCTTTCTGAGCTTGTCCTCTGTGACACATTCATAATTTTGGTTTATTTCAGAAGACACCTTTAATTATACTGCACTAGACACAGAGACTCTTCAGCTGACTTTTGGGGTGAACTGTGTATTATCATAGAATCATAGAATTGTTTAATTTAGAAAAGACATTTAAGATCATGAAGTTCAACTTTTACCCAGTGCTGCCCAGTCCACCACTAAACCATGTCCCCAAATGACGCATCTACACACCTTTTAAATATCACCAGGGATGGTGACTCAACCACCTCGCCAGGCAGCCTGTTCCAATGCTTGATAACCTTTTTGGTGAAGGAATTTTTCCTAATATTTAATCTAAACCTCCCCTGGTGCAACTCGAGGCCATTTCTCTTGTCCTTTTGCTTGTTCCCTGGGAGAAAAAGCAACACCGACCTCAGTACCACCTCTTTTCAGGTAGGTGTAGAGAGCAATACAGTCTCCTCTGACCCTCCCCCTGAAGTCCTTTTTCATCAAGCAGCTTTCCAGACACTGCCCCCAGCGTCTAGTGCTGCATGGGGTTGTTGTGACCCCAGGGCAGGACCTTGGTGAACCTCAGACCGTGGATCCAGCCTGTCCAGATCCCTCTGTAGACCCTTCCTGCTCTCCAGCAGATCAGCACTCCTGTCCAGCTCAGTGTCATCTACAAACTGATTGCAGGTACATTTGATCCTCTTGGCCATATGATTCATAAAGCTATTAAACAGGACTGACCTCAACTCTGAGCCCTGGGGAACACCACTGGTGACCAGCTGCCAAATGGATGTAACTCCATTCACCACCTCTCTGGGCCTGGCCATCCAAGCAGTTTTATACCCAGCAAAGACTGCCCATGAAATCCATGAGCAGCCAGTTTCTCCAGGAGAATGCTGGGGAAAATGTTGTCAAAGGCTTTACTAAAGTCCAGGTAGACACCATCCACAGCCTTTCCTTCATCCTCAACACAGCCTCACAGAAGGAGGTGTAGTTGGTCAAGCAAGACCTGCCTCCCGCAAACTCACACCAAATGGGCCTGATCCCCTGATTGTTCTGTATGTGATATGTGATGGCACTCAAGGTGATCTGCTCTGTGACCTTACCCAGCACTGAGATCAGAGTGTAGCTCCCCAGATCTTCATTCTTGAAGTTGTATATTATACTGTAATTTATTGTACTGAAAAGTGCATTTAGTTCAAGTTCTACAAGGTCAGCAGATGAAGACATTATTTAAAAAATAATTTGAAGAGTGGTATGAAAGGCATGGCATGTTTCAGGGTTCTGCTCTGGTTCTGTTAACATTTATGCACAAATTGTGGTTGATAAACAAGATCAATCGAGTCTAAGATGAGGGGGTGGTCATAGGGAAAACAGCAAAGCCCATTGCAAGATCAAAGCTGATGTCCCTTCATCCTTGGGGAACTTTGAGGAATGTGAAGTCAGAAAGGTGAACATAGGGTTTTTCTCCTGGGTGCCATCAAATTCCTGTTCTGTTTCACTTGATTGAATGGGATCCCCACCAGGGACTTCCTGTGCTCCTGCCTAATCAGGTGAAAACACAGTGAAAAATGTGACTGGCTATCTGTAGGGAACAATTTCTGGGCTAGAGACAGGAGTACACATTTGCCTTGCTATAAACTAATTCAGTCTGGGATTCATCACCCTTCCTGAGGCCCTGCTTCAAAATTCACTGTGATGGATTATATATGCCATTACCAAAAACATCTGAGAACATGTCTCTGTGGGCTACATTTATCAGCACAAATACAGATATTCTTTATTAAAATGGATCTTACACCCAGTCTAGGTAGAAGTAAGGGTGGTTGCTGCAACCTCTTGGGTTTTTAGGGGCTTTCATATTGGGATTGCAAAAAAGCTCAGGAATGAAAGTTCTATTGCCTTTATTATTTTTGGTGGTGGTGGTATCATTATTTTTTTCTTCTTTCTTTTTTTTCCAGATGAGAAAGGAGGTATAGGCTAATGACAATACATGTCCAATGACACCAAATGTGAAATGAGCCAAACTCAATCAGTCACAGAATGGTTGATGGCAGTTCCAGACAGTGGAAAAAACAAGAGGAAAGGATCTACCACACACTGTGTAGACATAAAAAGAAGAAAAGAGAGGAAAGAAGCCCAATAGGTGCAAAGAATAGGCTGAATTCAAGGGAAGGTGGTCTTACTGTGACATAGTTGGGTAAGAGAAAAGTTTATGATTGACTGGAAGATTAAGTGATTTGCAGACCTTCTCAAGCCGCAGCTTTCCACATAAAGCAGAGGTTTTGGTTTATCCTGTTCTTTGTGCTGGGAATACAGGTGTCTCCTCTGTCAGCTTGTAAAATAATACTGCAACATAACACACAATAGGACTCAAGAAAACTTTTAAGACATGGGTGCAACAGTAAAGAGCTACCTTTTTTACCATGTATTCAAAATAAATGTTGTCTTTGACATCAGCAACATCTTGTGATGTAGCACCTGTGACCATTTTCCACAAAAGTACAGTCATCTCTTTCTGTTTTAAGCCTCTGAAATAGGACTGGGAGATGTAGCAACTTGTAGAATCACAGCAGTGAGTTTATGAATGATGCATGAAACAAAATCTACCTCCACCTGATGCACAAAGGGAATATCAGACAGGGTTGAGAAACCACTGCTGAGCTGGGGTGCTTGATGCGATATTCAGTTCAGGCAAAGCCAGGAAAGTCCACCAAGCACATGACTTTCAAAATCTATGTGCAGAAGTACAGTGAGAAAAAAGAAAGAGATAATGATACTCGGTTGTTTGCATAGTGGGTTTTCCCCCTCTTCCTCCCTTTCCCTTGCTATACCATTCCCTTTCCCAAAGCAGCTTCCTTCACAGATTGGACAAGAGTAAAGCCTGTTCTCATGTCTCCTTAAATAGATTCTTTAGAAACTCATTGTAGTGAAATATGCCTAATACATTTCCAAGGAAGGTATTTCACTTAAAAACAGTGCTCTGTGACCTTTTTAATAATGAAATATCTTCCCATATTGCGCATAGTAGTAGAAGGATGTAAGAAACACTGGAAGTTATTTCTGTGGTGTAAAAGAATCTCTATCTTTTCCCCAGACTATCCTGATTTTCCAGATGACAGAACAGAAATAGTGGCAATATAACAAACCAGTTCATATGTGTATGTATCTAAAATATGCAGGGTTATTTCTTAAATGATCACCAAATATGATGCAAAGCCTAAAGAAGTCAGAAGGTCAAAAAATGTCTTTCAGTTCCACAACGATTTTATATACACTATCTTATACATCACTTGGAGTTCTAAATTTTAAGTCACAGAAGCCTTATCAACAAAACATCAATGGAGGTAGAAAATATTTTCTTTCCTGTTCTACATTTCAGCATAGGCAATTTTTGGTTACTAAGACCTCTTTCTGGTTAACAGGCATTTGTAATAGCCTTTAACTGAATTGTTTGTGCCAATGGAGAGATGAGTACGAGGATCAATGCACCTGTCAGTACCAGCAAGGATAACAAATCAGCAGGCAGAATAAGTCACCTTCCTACTCTTGTGAAAAAGCCAAACATGGAAATGTATTCTCTTGATGTTGTTGCACAAATATTCCACAAATATTCAAATATTCCACATCACTGTAATCTGACAAAAAACCTTTTGCTCCCTGTTTCCTATAGCTCCACACTGACAATTTTCAGAATGTAAATGCTAAGATTATTTTCTGCAGAATTTTGTTAAGTGTAGGGCTGCAAGAACTTTTATCTTTGATTAGATTTAAAAAACAACTAGAGGAAAAAAAGTACAGATTTTGGAGTTATCTTACAAAGTCTGGTAAGAAGCATCACCTTGAAAAGAAAGCTGAAAACAAGTTAGATGCATTTGCTCGTAGCTTAATCTAATTTTGCTAATTGATTAGATCACTTGAGAGGAAAGTACTGACAGAGATGTGACACACATTAGCAGGGGGAGAGTTGACAGATCCTATGGAACAGACAGAAGAAAGAAACCATTCATGTCTACAAGAAGTAGGGTCAGATGGCTAACTGAAATAGCACATAATGCAATATCTTCATTATTGTCCTTTTGAGTAACCAAGGAATTTACAAATTTTAATATATAGTTATTATTTGAAGGGATTTGTAGGTTTCCCTTGAGGTATGTTACTGAGGAGACAGATATATTTTGCAAAAAAGGGTAGAACTAAAGATTTCTGCCCTTTATCGATTATCTGCAAAAGTTCTTGCTTCTATACACATTCTTCAATTTTTAAATGACAGCACTGGCTGTCATTTAAATAATTTTTTTCTTTATATCCTTTTCTAGGAAGAATATATGTAAAATCAAAGTATTTTAAGGGTCTACTTATGGGGACATTCTTGATGTATTCATCATACCATCCTGGAAGATTTGGGTCCATTTTGTAAGTATTGGTGTGTGGCAAGGTTTCAGGAGTTTGTTGAGGATGGTATTGTTTGAGAAGCAGAAATGAAATATAGTGCAAAGTGGTATTTACATGCATTATTTCCAAGACCCCATTTCTACTGTACAGTGCAGAATACAACCAGTGCATCTAACAGTGGTCAGGTAGAACTGTGGCTGGAAATAAATTATATTGGCAGATAAAAATGGTACATTCCAGTGCAAAATTATATCTGAAGATCTGCTCTTCGATGGGGGCTTGGTACCTATTTGGTTTTTTTGAAGTTTTTCCAGGGAACAGCTGCTCATTCCTTTCACTGTGCAATGCCTATCATATTGAAGTACTGAAGTAACACAATTTTAATTCAGAGAAGTGAGGGCAGGCCACAAACCAATCTGAAGGCAGAAAACCTGGGAGCAGCTCTTGTATTATAAATTTCACAGAATGCCCCTCCAAGGCTGCTTTTACCTGCAAGGAGAAGTAAGAAAAAGCAGGAGAAGTCCAGCACCAAAACTCAGGCCCTGGGTATTCAACGTATTCCCCTGGAGTGACGTGAACTGCACCTTCAGCTGTGCATTTAACACATCTGACACAAGACAGCAAACTAAGACAGCTGCTTCCAACTGGTGTTGTCACTGGTCAGGAGAGAAGAAAGGAGAAGGTGGTGAGATAAAGACAAATAAAGGTGAGAACAATTAACCTCTGACATAAAATATAATATATTATGGTCATCACCAGCATAACTGAGGGTAGAAGCTGCATCAGGAATGTGCTCTAATGTGTATAAACTTTGCAAGGTTCATTTGCAAAATGCCATGTATTTGGATTATCTGGGAGTAATTTGCATTTCTGTTCGCCAGTCATTTTCAGACAGGTGAATGTTAATAAAGATCCCCGGGTAACAAAATATTAAGAAGATTTAGAATGTGAAAAACTACTTAATGTGGTTAAGGGTAACCACATTAAAGTGCAGGTCATCTAATAGTTTAAAGGAGGATGCAATTCCCGTTGTGTCTCAGGAAAACTTTAGTCATGAGGCCTTCCAGTGACAGGCACAGGCCAGCGCACAGTGTGCTGTCTTGAAGCCTGGAGACCAAAGTCGTCTGTCTAGATTCATCAGTTGTTTCATTTTCTTGGGCATGTTGTTTTGCCACTTATCCTGGGGACAGGGAAAATGTCTGCACACAGACTGATTCTGCATCTCGGCACACACAGGCTCTGCAAAACACCTTGCTGACAGACTGAAAACACACTTCAGCGAGCAGGGAAGAATGGGTGGTTTGGTTACAGTAAATAGGAGCTGCCAGTAAATGGGTAATATCTAATTAGGTCTATCTGCAGATTCCTCGTCCCTAAAATGGAGCCATTGGAACTTCACTCCATTGTCATACAGTTCCACATCATGGGGGTAAAAGCATGACAAAATGTTTGGAATCGCTTGAATTCTCCATATTAATAGAGTGACCTGCCATCTGCTGCTCTGCCCACACTTATGGTCTGTTGCTCCGTACTTAGGCATCCATTCACAAGAGAGGAATGTTTGTGTGGCAGGCAGCTAGGACTCTATTGTATAGGTCTTTACAAACATTGCAGTGTGTTTTCCCAGGCATTTTTAGCTCTGTCTCTAAACACTTAGTTTGCTGGAACAGGTTTTTTTCTTGCTTTTTTTTTTTGCTTTTTTTTTTTACCTCAAGGAAAACAAATCTCACAGCTTAGTGAGACACAGTTAGTATTTTTGAAATTTAGAGATACACACGCACACATATATAATATTTTAATACAGATTTCTATGCATATATTCATATGTATAAAAGTACAGTTACAGAGAGGTAGGATGAATATGAATTTTGGAATTAAATCATGCTGTAATTGAGTCTAGAGAGAGATTTTTAGGGCAATTAAATATTATTTTTGCTGACAAAACTGCCTTGGGAAGCTCCTCGACGCTGCCCTGACCCAGCAGCTGCCCCTCTGCTGCAGTTTGCTGTCTCCTTGACGGAGGCAATGCAATTGTTTGTGGAACACTCTGTCTCAGACCCTTGATACAATCCAGGGCAAAAAGAAAAACACCAGGAAAAAAAGGCTTTTGTTCTTGTTTTTTGTTTGTTTGTTTGCTTTTCAACACAAATCTCCCTAATCTGGTCCATGAAATGATCCCACAAGCAGTTGTGCTGGCACATCTGAATGAGTGTGGGAGCAGGCAGAAAGGGCTGAAGGGCAGTGGAGGAAGGGCAGCTCATTTTGCCACCAAGGAACATATACCATGTAACTAATCCCAACATCTCTCAGCAACAAAGAACCAGAACTTAAAACCTTCTAAACTATGGCTATATTTGATTCATGTATTTGACTCTTTAAATATTCTAGGTGTGGGGATGTATTTTAAAAAAATTTTTCTCTTTTGTTTTTTCACTAAGGCATGCTGACCAGAGACTATTAATTTCTTCCAAAATGGAGTGTCAGACACTGAAATGCAGATTTAAGCTAAAGAAATTTTTTTTTTTTTGGTAACATCTTTCTTGTCAGTGAAACACACAACCAGCATGTATTTTCAGTTGGTGCTCAATTCTTCCTCATGTTTGTGTCAGGTCTTGTACATTATTATACGAGTGCTATTGTTACAGTTAAACATATACAGATCATTGGGTGTTTGTTCCTCAGTGAAGCAATTTTTCTCCCTAGGATAAGTAATTGTGGGCATTTTATTTATGGAAAGCTCAGTACCAAACATGTTCATGCAGGTCCAGCAAATAATATAAGTGTGTGCTTAACCTCAGGGGTATAATTTCTGCTGCACTCATCAGGGACAATATTTACCTGCTGAGAGCAAAGCATGGGTCTCACTGAATTACAGCCAGCATGCTCAGAACTTCCCAAAAGTGAGCTCATATCTAATTGAAGTTACTACATGTGCTTCAGTAGGAGTTAGTCACCTGAATACTGTTGGATATCTGGTCTTAAGGACTCTTTGGAATCCTACTAATCCCTGTTCCTCAGTCATGTTTTACTGCAGTCTATACACAGCTGCAGGCTATTTATGCTTCCAGAACCATCCTTTTAACACTTTAAATTTGTTTCCTTATCCTTTATTGTGTGTCTGTATTTTTTTCTAGTATGAAAGCAAACAGGTGCCTCTGTCTAACCTTCTTTGTTCTGGTCTGTACTGGATACATTTATGCCGTGTCATAATTTATTTGCTCCTTTTTAAAGCATTCGCCTTTATAATCACCATGCACACAGGAGACATCTTGTTATTCCTCTGATACTTTCTTCTTGTCCTTCTCTGGATCCATTTGCTTTACCCTTTTTGAAGTGCTGTGCCCAGAATTGTAAGCAGTGTTCAAGGTGAGTGTACACTCTCAGTTTACACTGAGACATTCTTAGTGGCATTATTTTACTTTTTCGAGATAGACTTGTTTATTTTATTTGAATCTGGGCTTCCATCAACACGTGGTTTTCATCAAGGACACTATGATGAAGGCTGCTTTATTTTTTTTCTGCAGCCAAACCCACATGGAACTCATAAGTCTACCTGCAGTTCAGGATTTTGCTGTCAATTTGCTTCCATTCAAATTCCTTGACTACTACCATTTTGTTTTGGATTTAAATGTCTCTTTCTCAGGCCCTTCTCAACCCAGAGGTTCAAACATGGAGAAACAATGGTGCTCATCCACACACTAAATCATGGCTGAATTACCATTTAATTTATCCTTCCTTCAACTGTTCCCCAGTACAGCTTAGGGCATTCCCCACACACACATCCAACTAAGGTGGCAGTCCCACTGAATATATACAGGTAGGCAATTCCTCTTCCCCTTCCATGCCTACAAATGCGCACGAATAAGCAAGAAAACAAGCAGAAGTCCTACACATACAGATCTCCACATTCCCAGGATGCAATTTCTTGTTGTTTTGGCAGCAAGTTCCTCTACCCAGGAGTGAGGGACTCCACCGTCCATTGTTCCTAAGACAGTTCATTCCTTTTCTCCTGTAACAATGCTATTTTGCATTGTTCACAAGCTTTGCTTTATCCTCCTTTGCTTCTTTACACAAACAGTGATGAATTTGCTGCACCCTTCCAGTCAAAGTGTTGAGGGTTTTTAATTTATTTTGCAACTCAATCCTTCCGTGGGCTGAAAACAAACTGCTTACTACAGCCTATGCTGGTGACAACTTAGCAATTCCTAATTAATTCTATGACCCTTCTTTCTCATCCCACAACTGCATAGCTGCCTTTATGGTCTCCCAAGGGACATTGTCAGGAAGTCTACAGCAGGTGGGAGAGCTCATGTGTCATCTCCTACAAAAGAAAGCTGAGAGACTACTTACCCAAGCTCAAGCACAGTACCCTAAAATTAGCTGGGCATTTGGTGCCAGCAGCTGTATGTAGCAATGCACTGCAAGATGTAGAAACAGATGGCATTGCAGAAAACACGGATGTTGTGTTTGTTGTCTGACTGGAGGACTCTCTGCCTTCTTCCTCTAACATCTTTGCAGAGTATTTGGGGGATAAAATGGGATTCCCTTTCTGCCTCTCTTTCTACTGCTTCTGTAATCAGCTTCTCTGGAACTTCCCTCCATTCAGAGTTGGTCATTCCTACCTCATCTCTTCTGCTTTGGACTTCTTTATAGTTGAGCCTTCTTCTTTCATATCTTTTGCCTGACTCTCACTTCACATGGTAGCAATAAACACAAAGATATGGTTCCTAGAGCATGTTGACATTCATGAGGGGAACAAGCATACATATTAGCATTTACTTCAAAGCAATCAAAGGAAAAAATTTAAATATTTATACCAAAGGATGTGCATGGATGTATGTTCTGCTAAAAAAAAAAGCTGGAATACATAAAGAAAATATTTCTTTTTTTTGTTTTTTCTTCAGAAAAGAACCAGAAGTCGGAGACCGGTAAAGTTTTGACAAAGTTCTGGCAAAGCTTCCAATTTCTTCTATCAAAATCAGGGAATTTTTTGCAGTTTAGTTGAATTTTAGGAACATTCAGTTCAAAGAGATTTCCTCAGCACAAGTCCCTGAGCTCTGTCACATACTGATATCTCCAGACCTGGGACACCTACTGATTTTCTTACTACAGCAGTAATATTAAACAGCACTTCTTGGGGGGGGCAGGAGGAAATTAAAAACAGAAAAATTGCCTGATAAAACTACAAATTTCAGAGGAGGTTAAGTGAGAGTATCAATGTGTCTCAGGGTGTAAGGTGGTGTAGTGTCCACTGAGGTAAGTCTTCCATGGCCTTCAGAGCACGTTTTAGATTGCTGTTTCAAACACCCCAATTCAGCTGATCCATCCCCACAGGACGAGGTGGCACAACCTGCAGGGAGACCAGTGATATGCAGGTATTTACACCCAAGACCTAGCACAGACACGCAAAAACAGAGTAAAACACCTATCACCTCCAAAGAGCTGGGGTCTTCCCTCAGCAGGACCAAGGCCATCCCTCTCCTCAAGAAGCACATCAGCAGCTAAATCTTCTTCTCTTGGGCCTTCTGCACCTCCACTGTACTGCTCTATACCTTCCCCCTCTCTCTTCTCCTTTCACACCCATCTTCTCCTTGCCCTCCCTATGTGTCCCTCCATGGCATGGTTTTATGAAGTCACTCTGGCCTTTGACTTTGCTTTGTCAGTGCTGAAACAGCTCTCCCAATCTGGCAGACATATTCTCCTTCCAAAAGAGCTGCTTCTCAGTTTCTTTATTTACCCTCTTCCCTTTGAAGTCCTCCTCTCTGTGAAGGGCAGAAGTTAACTGGGTCTGCCCATGAGGGACCCACCCTGGAACAGGGACACTCAGAAGCAGCCTGGCAGGAAAATCAGTGGGTGACAAGGGGCAGCAGAAGAGCATTACTCCTTGCTTCTCTACCTCCAGTGCTGTCCATTGCCTCACAAAGGTCAGCTGAGACTGGAAATGGATGCTTTACCTGTGCTGTTTGTAAGTGCTCAAATTCTTTTTTAATTTTGACTGTAAGTTTTTGGGTTTTGGCAATAAATTACATAAAATTTTCTCACTTGAGTCGGCCTTGCCCAGACACCCTCTAAATTCACTCTGCCCATGGGACCTTCAGCCTACAAACATAAGAGTATATGGACAAAGACAGGGGGTGCATTCTTATGCTCCGTGACACAGCTTTCCCTAACTACTTTTACCCTATAATAGCTACGGATGTAAACCCTGCGCACTTGCAAACTAGATGACAAACTTGTGTTCACATACTCCTGACAAACACAAGCCACAAAGTCCCCAGGCATTCACCAGCCTGCTGAACATTGTTGTGACCTTCACTCTGACATGGAATAGAGTGGCTGGGGGCAGAAAGGAGTTGCTGATCTGTGATTGCTTTTGAGGCAGTGAATCATAGTCATGTTATCCCAGAACAACAGGATTGTGTATCTTCCAAATCACTGAAAATTTCAATTTCAGCCCACAAGTGGCATTGTATGACCTGTTTTGATAAGAGTTTCTACCTATCTTTCATCAGCTGAAAATGACTGAACCGCAATCTTTAGACACTTTGAAGTCTTATTTACAGTTTCTACAATCTTTTTTCTTGTTAATTAAAATCTGAAAATGATATTTACATTGCATTACAGGATCTTCAGCCTACAAGCATTTTTATGTGTGACAATGTTTGTAAACCAGCATAGACGTTAGGAGCCACAGTGGTGAGGCACTGTTTTCTTGTGGAAAGAAACTCTATCAGAATTTGGGGCACCAATTTATAAGTGCTTTCTTTTTGTTTAATTTTGGAGAAAAATTAAGCACTGTTTCTTCACAGGAGATGTTAGGGGTGACACTGTTTGCTTGCATTTCAGGAGCTATAAAGTAAAAATTTACATGGTTCCCAACTTCTGCCAGAGCGCACAATGAATGGAGAAGAAATATACTACAATTTATAAGTGTAGGCATACCTTAAGGAATTGGATATCAAGGTATAAATGCTTTCTGTTCCTTAGGAAAAAATATGGTTGCAATCACAAGCTGCAGGAACTCACAGTTCTTCTGAAACTTAAAAGAAATCCACTTTTTGGCTATAAAATATGTATTATTCATTTTGCCCGGGTTAACTTTATTTTTCTTTTAAAGGAGCCTTGACACTTTAAACTGGCATTTGTGAATTTAGTGTAAATCTTTGCAATATTAACCAGGTGACAGGTTGGCTGCAGAAAATGAGAAATATGACCTGTGGAATAGCCCATTTAAACAGAAGCATGAGTTAGCATTCAGCCTATTTACAAGCACTAAACGAGGCGCTTAGACATCTTTGCACTGCCTTTCTGCAGACACTGCTCTATCCCAGTGCCACAGTAGTTCCTGAGTTATACATAAATTACTTTTTTTTGGTCCATCTCTTTCCTAAGAAATTAATTTTAAAATTAGTAGTACTAAGTAAAAATTTCCTGAGGATAATCACTTAAATAAAAAATTGAATTTGGTCTGGCCATGTTCTAACCCACTTTGCCTTTGTCTTTCACATGCCTCTAAGCAAGTAAATTTTGCTAACCTAAGTGCTGAATAAAAGTTTTGGAATTCACAGTGGAGACAGTGTATTTTAGGACATTCAGTGTTGTTTACACAGAAAGTGTCTGACCTTCCAAAATCCTTTCACACATCCTTAGTGCAGAGACCAGGCGATGATTCAGGAAATGTTTTGGCCACACCTTCTGATAATTGGAAGTCCAGATGCAGCTGTATTACCAGAGTGGTAAATGTTCATTGCAAAGTTAATTTCGGGAATTAGCATTGGGAAGGATGAGCAGAAAAAGCAGTCAGGTTGAAAAGCCAGGGCATGTCACTGTCTCTACTGGTGATGCACTTGTGCCATTGTTTCTGTATTTTATATTACTGTTAATTAAGGTTGCAGAAAGCAGGGCTGCTCCATCACAGTGAAATACTGGAGAACCTGTCTTTTTGAACAAACTGCTGGAATACAGTCAGCAAGTTAGTGTTTTAGAACGGGCACCGTAGATGTTTTCCAAAAGGGGCACTCTGGGTGCACCTAGAGTATAGTCAAAGGGTGGGAAAATATCATGGACTCCAATGAATTCAGTTGTAGCTCTTCCTTTGCGGTAATAAAGCCATACTCCTCTCACACAAAAACCATCTTTCTTTCCAACCATTACATGGATCTCTTCCTCCCTACAGAAACAGCAAGACGAAGTCACTAAGAAATTTTTCATGGTTGAGCATGACTGGTTTTGAGTGGGGGCAACTGTAAAACAACATAAGGAGAAACCCACACCCCTTTTTTTTTTTTTTTTTGAAACACTGCCCTGAAAAAAATTAAGAGCTTGAAGATGAATATTGACTGAAACCTACTTTGAACTATGAGCAAATGTCTTGCCACCCAGTGTTTATTCTTTGAACATTAAGGGCCACATGAGTACAAAGATATCACCTAAAAGATACTCAGCTCACTCATTCATTTTTAGTCCTAACACAGAGCTCTGAGGCTCATGAACTTTGGCAAACATGAGAAGTCAAAAGGGTCTCTTCCTATACCAGCTGCAAAGAGAACATAAATGAGGGTGGGCAAAGGATGTCAGATATCAAATGGTAAGTGAGAGCAGTAAGAGTGAATGGGTGAAATTATCCACCCAAGCAGCGAAGACTAGAAGGATTCCTAGGGAAATACTGAACAAGCCAGGCAGAATATTTCAGTGCATATCAGCACAACAGAAAAAAAGTCTCCAGTGGCGAAAAACTGAAAACCTAAGCTCACACTGTGAAGGATAATAGGATTAACAAAATTCATTCACCTTTGAACTTACAGAGAGTGAGTAAGATGAATGTTTCAATCAAAACATTAGAAGACTGTTGCACCCTGTCATAGATCCATATGAAAACTCTGCACTTGGTCATCATGTGTTCCCAACAGCTGGCAAAAGAAGGCGAGGCATCTGATTGCTTTGTAACAGCCTTTCAAATGCCTTTCATATTGATGTTGGAACATCCTGCAGAAAGAATAATTTCTAATGGAATTACAAATTATTTTTAAAATGAGGTAAGGCAGTGATAGCATAAACTAGAGCAGCTATAATCTCCATAGAGTGTGCGGAGGCACACCAGGCAAAGGAAAATCTGTGCATGGCACAAGAACAAATGCAAAGGCTGATATAAGATTGCACAGTAAGCTCTGTTTAAAAAGAAACTGTGTGATAGCAGATCAAGGAAACAAATGCACACTTGTATTCAAGGAAGAGAATGAGCTTAGGCAAAAGTCCCCAACAAATCTCAGAGTCGTGAGCAGCTAACAAAATCCTCACAGATGACAGCTTTGAAGAAAAGTAGTTTTACAGGAAAGGCACTGGGCTGAGCCTCAGGAGGTTGGTGTCCCCATTGCTACTCTTCTGCACGTGTTCTCTGGGACTCTGGAGGAGAAAAAGATTCAGCAAAGCTTTCATTTATAGAGTGGAGGCAATAATTCCCTTCCCTGACATCCTTTGCCTTATGTATTTATGAGGTATGACCATCTTTGCATTCTCTCTCAGCAAAACCTGCCAGGATTTACTGTGGAAAACAGCATTCAAGGGACACCTTATAGAAGAAAGCATGCACCAAGAGAACCCTTCTGAAAAGCTGCAGATTCAGAAGGAGAATATGAGGCCATGCACACCACTTACACAGAGGACATCTTTCATGAAATTGCAGGGAGGCTGAATCCACTCACTTCCTTTCACATCAGCCCAGGTACTTTTATGCTCTACAGATTGTCAGCAGGCAAATCTTGCAACCGAAATGGGGTTTCTTGAAGTCCATTGGCACACATTTAACCAAAGGGACATCTAACAGTCCCTTTGACCTTGCTGTGAGCAGACTGAAAGATATCCCAAGGTCAATTCCAGCCCAGCTGATTCAGTGACTCTATTGTACTATGAAATGTCCAAATTAATGACATGATTTCTGTCCAGCCCATGGCACAGTTAGAGCCTGATCTTATGGTATGGTCTGAGACAAATAGCACAGCACTGTGAAAGCAGCAGGTCCAGCTCCTCTCCTGAATATCTCCATCCATCCTGCTCCTAGCCATGCTCTCCCACTTCTCACTTTGAGGTGACCTTCATACTCATGTCAGTCACACAGCAAGACACAGCAGCCCAATCAGATGGCAAAAAAGGACAAGACAAAGCAGATTCATTTGAGATCAGATGAACCATTGCAATGGAATCAGGAGGGAAAGTTGATGGCTGTGGTCAGAGATGGGGAGGGGAAAAGGGGAGAATGGAGAAAGGAGGAGTCAGAAGAAAAGTTACTACAGTTTCCCCCTTTAGTCACTGGTGAACTTGTACATCAGCTCAGCCATGTTGTGAAAATGTATCCTAAAATCAGATTTAATTTAGATGTGAAATTCCTCACAAAATTCTCCCACTCTACCCATATCCTACCAAGATGTTGTATGCAGTGAGCAGGGGCTTTTGAACCTCAGCAGAGCTCTGAACCCAAGAATTAAGTAGTGGTGACAATGACGCAGGATAGAAAAAGCTGTTGCTCTTGTGTGCTGCATGATGGCACTGCAACATGGTGAAAGAAAGGCTGGGAAAATGAGCATGGTAGAAAAGTCCTAGTCTGAAGGGCTTGATCCTTTACAATACAGACAAAGCGTTATGAACCAGGAGGGAGGAAAACCAGAGCTGTCCATTCAAGGAAAAGACATCCCTGTGCCTCCAGGACAGAGTTCCCTCACAGTTTGTCAGCAGCAGAGGCAAACTGAAGCACTGGGGCAGCGAGGGACAGGCGGGGAGGCTGTGTGGAACAGGCAGGTGCTGGCACAGCAAAACTAAGGCAGTTACCTCTGCCACCTCTCCTCTGCTGCATTCTTTCCTGCCAGGCCCAGTCTTCTTTCCATTGCTTATTGCTTCTCACCAGAGACAGGTTTATTTTCACACCGCCTAGCTCAGCCACGGACACTGCTCTCACACAGCAGGACAATGACCAGCCCTTTCTGAGGAGCCTGCTTTGCTGCCCGTTACAGGCAGTTCTCTGCTTTATTTTTCCCTGAAGCCAGCCTTGCCACCAAATCTATTCCTACCAAGAAGTGTAAATCTGAAGAGGAGAGTACACACCTACTCACACTACAAATTCTGCTAGATTTTCCATCATCAGTGTCCTCATTGATGATGTCCTCATTTCCCCGAATATACACAGTGCTCCTAATTATACACTTTCCTCTCTGATTTATTCTGAATGGAGCAATGTGATGACTGCAGTGCAGTGCTCTGTAACCTCATAACAGGATATGTCTTTCTTCAATGGCCTGCCTGTTACAGAAAAACAACTTTGTGTTTGTATGTGTCTTTGATTCTCAAGAATGCAGCAAAAAAGCCAACCCCAAAATGCACTACAAGGGCCATGGAATGGAAGAAAACAAATCCTTGACGCAGGAAATATTTTACATTGAGGCAAAATCTTGGGATAACCTAGAGCCGCTGAGACCATGATAAGTGGTACAAAACTGTCAGTGATAATGGACACACAGCTTGCTAGGGAGATGAACACATGCTGTGTAGCAATGGCTTTGTGACTAAATGGCATCTAGGGACAGTCAAACCAGAGATACAAAAGGCTGTAAGAAGCAATGACATAGCAAGGAAGCATCTTTCCAGACAGAATAATCCCAGAGCGGAAAGTATAAACTTTGTACTATTAGGGAAAATTTAATCCCAAAGACTGAAAATTACACACTCCACAATAATAGGGATGGATTTAGATCACCATACTTTCTTCTAAATTTGATCTTTCTCACACCTTACAAGCATTTAAGACGAGGCTTTCAAAGCAAATCTCTTCTAAAGAGTTGCTGTTACCACTATACTATGCTTAAATGGCAGCAGTTGCTGGCTCCTCTGTGCTCTTGAATGGAGAAACACATGTAGCTCCTAGGGCTACCTAGAAATGAAGAAGGCCTTCTGTTCCCATTGTCTGACCAAACGAAGTGTAGCCTGAAGGAGACTGCATGGTTTAGGAGCCTGAAGAGAAAAGAAGTTTGAGAAAGAGAAAGAGAAGAGAAAAGAATACCTCTTGCTCATATCTGGTAGCTGTGGGGCCAATAGAGCTTAGTACCAGAAAAGGACAACCTTTTAGGGCAATGAAAGGTAGCTGACTCGGGAAAAGTGAGTTCAAAACAGCCTGATTCACACTAGGACTGTGCACAGGTTGTGTGTGTACTGATGACTCTGATGATGTCTGAAAGTAAAACTGTCTCCATTCTGGTTGCTTTAATGTTGCAGACTGCTATAGTCTATTTTCATTATTGACTCAAATTCTTCCTCTCCCTGGTCTGAATATGTGGGATCATGCTTGGTAGGAATACAAACCTCACTTTGGTTCAGCAGCATATATTGGTTCCTCAGCTACCACAGGCTACCTCTTTTTTTCCTCACCATTTCTGAATGGCACCAGTTGGTGCTAACACAAAAGAACAGCCCCGTGGGCAGCACCACCGGAGCCTTGCAAAGCTCCCGCAGATGAGCTGGGGCCACTTTTGCCACAAGGTGCCAAACTGCTGCCTCCACTTGCCCGCCCTGCCCTCCAGCTGTCCACCCCAAAGCCTCAGAGAACATTCCTGTCTCTCAGTGGTACCAGCTTCATCTGATGCATGTTCATCTGATCCACCAGAGAGGAAAGTGTGGAAAGATTGCTGGAGAGGACTGGCATGGCAACACATGGCCAGGTCTATTTTGGGGTGAAAGCCTCCAGTGAATGGGCGACAGTAACAGCTGGGGCAGTAATGCCTTCCATGGCCACAAGGGTTTTCCCACTGAATGAGTGAACTAGACCAGTTTGGGATACAAGGACAGGGTTGCTGCTTGAGCAAGTCATTTCTTCAGAACAGATATGCAGATCATTCTTGCCAAGAAAAAGCACTAATGTGACTTTTCAAAGTTTTTCCCTCCTATAAGGTCAACTCACAGAAGAGTTCAGCATGCCCAGAGCTGCATTTCTTTTCTCTGGATGAATGGCTACCCTGAATTGTTAGTGAGGTGCAGTTTAAGAGAGTTGATAACAGATTTGCCAAAGTCTTCTCTGTAGAATCGATATTAGCTTGTACTCATAATAGCATTTCAAACCATCGTGTACTGAAGCCCTGACCATATGGGCCAGGAAATGGCAATGTGATTAGCATTTCTCCTCTGCTGGCCCCCAGTATGCTACCCTGTGGCTATTACAGCCATCTATTTTGCATTCTGGCTCCCCTGCGATATTGACAATAAACAGTAAACAGTGCACTTGGTAATAACTTCTCCAAAGGAAAAAGAAAAAAAAAAACAAAAACCAACCCTCAGCAAAAAAGCATAATGTAGACACACTCTGTAGGAGTTTCCAACATGGTTTGCAGCAGCTACTCAGGCATCAATGCCAAACAAAATTATCTGAGTGGTAGAAAAAGGTCCCCAAACAGCTGCCACCAGCTGTAGCAGGCCAAGATAGAAATAACGAAAGGAAGATTTTTTACCCTGGGCATTACAAGAAATGGAAGCAGAAATTCATTGAGTGTCTGCAACTTCTAAAGACTCTTTTGTTGCCCATAATCTTTATAGAAATTTACATATGTCACCATCTGCTGGCACCCTCCATTACTGCATCTCAGTATTATGTTACTCTACAAGAAGATGATTCATAAAATCCCAGAGACTGTGTTTAGAAAAGAGTGGATTGAAGATGTCAGTGTAATGAAAATGGCCAAATTGGGGTGAAACCACTCGAGCCTGAGATTAGGTTGCAAAAAAAAGTTCAAAAAAGTTCAGCCCATATTTTCTCCAGGAAAACCACACAAGAGGTTTTAGAAAGCCATGCCTGGGAATGGGAGAAGAGACTGCCAGCCAGCATAACTTGCTACAGAATGATAGAGGGGTTTGTTTGATTGCTTGTTATGGATGAGAGAAAGGAGAAGGTCTACAGGCAGCCAGGGATAAAGTAACACTTTAATAAGTTTGCTGTCCAGTCACTAGCATCCCAGCTTTTTCCTTTCCATCCTTTTTGCTTTACATCTGCCTGAGTTCTTGTCCAAATTGTCCTGCAGTCACTAATTTCAAATTTTTTTCCAGCAATCTTCCTTGGCTTCTTTTGAAGGATGGCTGGAAGTTCCACCTTGAAACTCTTTTGGACAATAAATCTGCCTAGCAATGCTTTCTTTGTCCAGAGACAAAATTCTTCACCATGGATCAGTGTAATGCTCACAGGCTAACATTTTGTAATGGTGAATCTAGGGAGCTTTACACATTTAATATAAAATAATGTTCCATAATTAATCTCTGAGTGAAAATATCATGTAAAAAATATATACAAACATGTCACATGGCAGCTTTGTTCTTCTGCATACATGGGTTTGACATGTCCATCTACTTCAGGGCTTCTCTTCAGAATCAAAAAAGTTGCACTTTGAACTGCAGGGAAGTGAATAGAAATGGGGCATCATTTGGGTAGTATTTCCTTCCAGGTAAATTTGCTCCAGTCTTCAGGTGGGAAAGTGTTGGCCTGGGTGAATTTACCTTGAAGAAAAACTGGAATGTTGTTTTCATGATGCTTTCTCTTTGGGATAGGGAAACTTCCTAGACAAGAGAAAAAGACCTGCTTTTTTAACAATGAAAACCAGACATCAGAGAAGAACAGAAAAAAAAAAATTGAACAGGAGAACGGAAATCTCAGAGGACAAAATGTCAAAAATACACCACAATTTCTTGATTTTGTCATCTTTCTCACTGCCTCTGAAATGAGCAACAAGGTGTCTCTCAGTTATAAAAATGGAATTTGGGGATTATTTTTTAGGATAAGGGTGGATTTGATGGAATTTCCATCCCCACACTCCAGGTTTGAACTCAGCTGCTAAAAACTGAAACTTGAAATCATCACTTTGCTTTAATCACCAGTTTAGACATTAGTCTATTAGTCTTTTTCCAGTTCTCATTGTATATATTTTACATTATTTGTGTTACTTCACTTTTTTGAGTTTTTTTACATTCAGGAGACATGCTCTAAGCTTCAGATAAGATTTGAAGATAAGAGTTAAATTCTGTACTTTTTTTTAAGGAACAAGTCACGTTTCAGAAACAGCTTTATCTAAAAAAGAATTTGAATTTTTCCATAGCTTATCATGTTTCTGTTGTATTCAGGCAAAATGTCACACATTGGCATCTATAGGGGAGCTATTGTCAGTGACCTTTACAATACCTTGAAAAAGCAGTAGAAAGGGCTTTTTTTCCCATTTTCTCAAAGAAAGAAGAGAGGAAACAACTCTGAATTCTTTCATTAGCAGTTGAATCTTCACTTACTTCTTAACAACAGTCCTTGCCCTGAGTAGGTAACAAGGATCCCAGTCAAGGAAAATAACCTAAGTAAAAAAAAATAAAAGCTGAGAAAACTTTAGAGTAAAGCTGCATTGTTTGTGGCATTAAAAGATGCAGGTTTTTGCAAGCTCAAATATTTTCATTTTTCTTCATGAGTCCCTCCACACAGGACAGCATAACCATGAGTGCTCCACTGTTCAAAACCAAAATTAAGACCAGTTTGCAGAGTGTTGTAGATTAAACAAGAGAAAATGTTAGGCAATTAAATGCTAATGATTCAAGCTGGGTGCTTATGTTTTGTATTACTTGCCTAATAATGTTAGCATTTAAATGGTCAGCTTTGAAGTTAACAAACAGCCCATTAAGATGCAACCGGGGAGTTGTGGGCTCTTTGGGTGCTATTGTTTCAGTCTGGCTGGCTGCAGACTCAACAAAACAGCAGCGATGGGATTTTCTTAGTGAGGACTATTTTTGCAATTGGTAGGTCTAGAAGTTTTTTTCTTTCTTTTAGTGAAAGCTCGTATTATTGAGAACACAGCATGTGGGAAAAGCCTAAATCTACTCATTTTCTTCTGAGTCCTGGGATTTCTATTGTCCCTGCTGACCGCTTAAACACAAATCAGTTGGTTCCCAAGCTCTGTACAGTGATCCTCCTGCTGCAGCCATCAAAATTCTACCAGATTGCTGACTCTGAGCCGGTGTTTCTGGATACTTGCAGGGGTTAACATAAAAATGCACTCCTGACAGTAAAAGTTAAAGGAGCTTCAGTGATGAAAATTGCATCACATAATGAGAAATCCTCAAAGCAGCGGCTACTTAAAGGACAGAAATAAGATATAATTGTCAGTGAACAGAATATTATCCAGGATAATGGGCTCCTGCAGATGCAAGAACAGCAAGGCAAAGCCAAAGCATTTATGGAAAATAAATGGCATGGTGCAGCTCAGGTTCGTTCTTCTTCAAAGTGCACAACACTGATCCTGTGGCAATGGTCTGTTATTCCAAATCACTGATGTAGACTTAATTATTTTATGTAATAAAGGTTGATGTGGGAGTTGCTTACTGTGCCTCTGTAGACCTATTGCATTAGGAGTGCCTCTGAAGAGAAAGGCACTGTGGATTTCAGTGCCTGGATTTCATCAAGCGTTTTGTTATCCCTACTGTGACTGCTATTCCCAGTACTTTCCATGTGGTGTTAACCAAGGAGAGCTAGTTTTCTGCTGTCAAAAGGCAAGTGCTGTGACAGTTTGATGTTTCCTGGTGGCAACTGTAAATATTGACATTTTAGTCAACAACAATTGATGCAACATATTAAACGTAATGGGGCTTTTTCAGTGAATTTAAAATGAATAATTCCAGGCCCTGCTTGGTTCATTAGGAGGAACAGAGCTGTTTTTAAACTGAGTTTGTTTTCTGATGTATTCAACATGATGTATAAATGCCAGAACAACCTCCTAGTAAAACTGTATTACTTCTTGGTTTTGATCTTTTGTGGCCTGCTAAAGGGCTTATTAAAAATGCCACAAAATATGTACTGCTAGGTCTCACATCTTAATTGAAGAAATAGGTGGTCTGGATGTTTAACAGAGACTTCTGTGTGTCAGAGATATGAAATAATGGACTAGTTCTTAGTTAGAAACATGAACCAGGTGCCCTAAAACAATGCATTTCAGTTATTCACTTGCTATCTTCATGGTCATGATGTCATTTCTGCAATTTATTTTAGGGTTTGTTGTTTTTTTTTTTCTGAGAAATGTTAAATAGAACATAACTATTTATTTTGGTCTGCTGTTCCATCCTGGGTTAACTTAGGGAGAGTACCCTTTAACAGATAATTCTACATATTGCCACCCACACACGACATGACCAGCAAAACGATGGTCATTTTAATGCTGCGTGGGCTGTGTGTAGCTCTACAGAAGAGCACAGATTTGGTCCTCTGTGTTTTATGCAGAGGCTGAATGCAATATCTTAGCAGGTTGTGTAAAAAAGAAAAAAACCACACAGACAAAAAAAATCCTGAATACGATAATGATATAGGTAAAGGGAGATCAATAGTATGATTAAAGTACTAGGATCCCACTGGGTTTTTTTCCGAGTGTCTACAGCCATTACAGTGAATGCCTGATGATTTCTCAACTAGCACAATTTTAATTGGGTAGGTGACTGAGGGAGTCATGTAAAGCCTGACTGAAGGAGTCATGTAAAGCCTGCCTTTCCTTCTGATGTCATTCTTTTTTTATTTTTTTTCCTTTTCTCAATGACCTTAACAGCATACTGCTATCTCTGTGACCTTGTGCAAGGACAGTCAAAAAAGCACCCACCTCTGTCAAATCTTTCCAGAAGATCACAGTGGAGGTTATACCATCTGCATCTTGAATTTAGCCTGAATTGCTCCTAGAGAGGCTCATGACCACTTTTTAGTGCAATCTGTTTATATTTTGCCATATATGATGTTTTTTGTCTGTTTCTAACACTTGAGAATATGTGTGCATTCATTCTGAACAACTTGGCAGGCCTCTTATATTTACTTTAATTTCTCTGGCACTGTAAATGGCCACTGTATGGATGTCACAAGTGATATAGATTACTGCAGCTCTTCTGTACTCTTTTTATTATGAGTTGCAGCATTTTGGAATGGCAGTCACAATCTGGGGTCTGCCTCTGAGTTCCAAGAAAGGCCAGTTATAAACTAGCTGTGTCTGTCTGCCTGCTAAAACCATGTTGAAGCTGGGAACTACCACACTGGCTTCTGTAACAATTTCTCATGACCATACCTCATTCGCAGGTTTTCTCTCCCAAAGATGCAAATTCTTCATTTTGCAGCATCTTGATGTGGGGACTGAAAACACTTTTGAGGAGATAGAGACCACCTGAGTATGTCTATTTTTCTTAGCAGAGACATAATTTTCAATGCACTCCACTGCTGACACATTTATCCACTGAATGACTAGTGTACTCTACACCTCCTCTTCTTCAAGTCCTTTCTCCTGTGCCAGAATATCAGACTGTGGGATTTACACAGCTGCTGGGAAGAAGTGATAAAACAACATTCCAAAGAGCAGCTTTCAGGTGGGAAGGCATGAGTAGTGTGTGAGAACATGGCTGCATGGCATGCAGAAGTTTCTCTTGCTAAATTTGCTGTTAAACACATTCATAGATGCTCCTGCTTGGTGATGATGTCATACTGTGGAGAATTTACAATACTTTTCTGAAAAGAGGTTTTATTGTCCTTCTTATGCCTGAAAGTCCTGCCTTGAGCATGTCCCAGGCTCATGAATAACCATTTTCCAAGGCTAGTCCTTGATTTCTGCCTTTGCATGGTTAGGGGCTAATTTGCTCACAGTATCTGAAGGTGCTTCAGAGCTCCTTATCAGCCGAAAGACTCTCAGTGCCATTATTTCTGTGTGCTACACTTACTTGGCCACCTGAGTTTGCCACTCTCCATCACAAGGGACAGAAATCCCTGATTCCTTCCTTGTGGAACCTCAGCAGTACTCATGAGAGGGTGGATCCTGCATTGCAAGGCTGAAGCCTACTGTTTTCAAGCCAAGAAAGAGTCAGTCTAGGACAGTGTGGTTCTGCATCAGTCCCAGGACTGATCTGTTCAACATTCAGACCTTGAGGAATGACCAGCACTGCTTATAGTGGGTGCAGAGATATTGCTTCCAGAACAGCTAACATCTGACACATAGATACACACAAGCTATTCTCTGTGACAGCTACTGACTGTTCACTCTCAACAGGTATAGATAAAAACTGTATTTTGCCATCTCTTCATTCGCTTTATGGTACTCAAGGAAATGCAAAACTATTCATATACAGTCAGAACTTGCCAAAAATATTACCACCAAACCTCCACTAAGCACAAATTTAAAATAAAAAAGGCAGCTTTTAAAATATTAATTTCTATGTTTTCTGTTTTACTCGAGACAGAAAAATGATTTTAAAATTCTTCTGATGTTTTAGATTTTACCTAATCTTAACAGAAATCTAGGTGCTTCAGTTTTAGTTGCAACCCAAAGAGGCATCAACAAAGACTGTTCATCCACAAAACATACTTTTAAAATTGCAAATTAAGTTCTTCAAAATGTTACTTTCTACGGTAAAGTTATTTCATATCAGCCCAGCTGTATTCTCACTGGAAGCAACAGAATGTTTGGCATTGGTGTCAGTGGAAATGGTTTAGTAGGTCTAACAGCTGCAGCACTGTGCATACAGGTTAAAGTGAGCTCAGAAAGCAGAAAATTGGAATTTCACATGCCAGTCTTACCCTCTGCTTCTTCAGATGACTAACTCTGCATCACTTTCTACCTGGACGTCATTCAGTGCTTTCGCTTTTTTGGCCAGGTTTCTCCTGGTTCCACCACCCTTCTTTGCTTACCTCTACCATAAATAGATTTGCAATGTCTTCATGCAAAACGGCTAGTTCCCAAAATCTCATTCATCTAGAATCACCAGTGGGTGGAATTGAGTAATTAAGTTCTAAAAATGAAACCTTATGAACAGTTTATTTACCAGCTTATTAAGACGGAGGTAAAATGGGAGAGGCAATGGGCTCACAGAAAACCCAGGGCCTTTGGAATACCTGTCGTACTGATGTTAGAGGCACCTGCAGTGCAGGAGAGCCCCCCACTGCTACGTGTGATAGCTGAGTGGGAAACCAGCTGTGCCTGTGGCATTAGAGCCCCTCTACAACTGCACAAACGTATCAAAGGGCTGCATCAGATCGTGAAAAGCAGAGCTGCGCAAAGCAATTCACTTGGCTGCTGCCACTCTGTTTTGATTGATATGAACAAGTCTTATCTTCAAAAATATATACAGCTAAAGTGAGTATTTCTATAATCACTTCGGATTGCATCTCAGAAAGGAAGAAAATTTTGCCTCCTCCCTGCCCCTCCTCCTCCTCTTATGTTCTCTCAGCTCTGGAAAAGTCTTATGCATGGCTAAAACATATGCTAAATGTGGGAGGAAAAAAGGTACCTTCCAAATGTTCATGTCTTTGACAGCAAAGCAGCTGTATATATCCCTCTTCTTCAAAAGTATGAATTAGGGCTGAAGAACTACTACTTCAAAATCTCTTACCTTTTGACAGATCATGTTTGTGTGTGGTGGCTATGGTTGTCAGCAGCAGTTTGTCAAGCTTGGAACAATATTTGACATTGGAGGAAAGGACCACTTTTTTTATTTTAAAGAAGAGGAAATCCAGGAGGAGAATGACTGTTCCTGCACAGCTGTGCATGTATTTTCAGATTGGCTCATCTAATCTTGCAGTCCTTGTTCAACAGTACAGATCCTGCAGGCTCTACAAGGCAGAGCTGCACATGCAAGGATGGAACCTCTACCTCCATCCATCTCAGCACAGAGAATCAACTCTTGGTCCAGATATAGCAGCAGTGCTCGGGGACAACGATTGCCATATCAAAAAATTTCCTTCCCCAAGGTACATTGAACATGATTGTGGCTATACAGGGAGTGAATTCAGTCCTCTATTTTCTTAATAGATTAATAATCTTAACTGATTTCTAGGAGAGCCAAAAAATATTTTGGTTTTAAAAGCTGATTCTAACAGAGAAAAAAATTCTAAATATCAAGAGCTGACTACAAAAGGTTTGGGGAGGACAAAACAAGAGATCAATAGCTACGAGAAGACAGAAAAATATTTTGATGAAGAAAAGAAATTCCCTAAAAGGACAGCAGTACCTACAAATAAAGAGGAAGAAAGTAGACAATGAAATAAAGAGAACTGAGTCTAGGTTAAAGACAATTCAGAGAGGATGACCAATCATATTCAATTGCTGCGTTGATGGTCTTTAAATAAAGGTCAGACAAAACTGTACCAAAATCCACAGGAGGATTACTAAAATGCGTATTTAAGTCAGTGGGTTGCCTGTGAGAGGCAGTGCTAGTTTCATTATATTTCTAACAGCATTTAATTTGTTTATTATTGCAATTGAAATTACTCCTTCCTTAGAGAATTTTAAGTCTTTTTGTACTGTTCAATACTCTCTTCCATCCACATTTCTTGCCAGAGATGCAACAGAAACATAAACTTTTGAGTTTAAATTCCACATCTTAATCTCTGCATCTTATCAAAGCTCTCAGGCCTCACCAATAAGCTCCTATGCAAACAATCAATCAAAATATTACCCTCTGACCCATTTGTCAATGCTCATCTTCTGCCCCTGATATTGGAGCAATGTGTCATGCACTCCATGCACTTCAGAACCTTGTCATTCCAAGACTGATGATGAAATCATGGCTGTTTACCCTTTGGCAAGCTTAGTTATCAAGCACAAGGTGACAAAAATATTTATCTAGAATGGTCTGCTGACCTTCTGTTCTCACAGAAGTTGGATAATTGGAAAACACACCAATACAGTCTGTAGGGTTGCACAAGCAACTGAAGTCTATGCAGCTCCTGAATGTAACCTACACAGAATTCAAAACCCTTTTGGAGCAGGAATATATTGGATATTCTGCTTCTTTTCTGTAACACATGACAGTGCATTAAATCAGGGATACAAGCTTGTGAACAGTTTCTCAGTGGCTGAGAATGCTCAGTATCTCTTTGCTAAAATACCTCATCTCCTTACCCAGTGAAGGGACAAGCTGAAACCTTCCAAAAGACAGTCCTGTATGTGATTGTGGTACATCCAAAATACTTTTTTCCCCAAATCTTGCAGCTCATACCTGTCCAAGGCTTTGCAGCTGGACCATTTAAGCCTCCAGATACAATTCTTCAGCCTTCTAGTACCTAAAGGGGCTACAAGAGAGGTGGAGAGGGACTTCTTACATGGGCAGACAGTGATAGGGCAAAGGAGAATGGCTTTAAATTGAAGAAGGGGAGGTTTAGATTGGATATTAGCAAGAAATTCTTTACTGTGAAGTTGGTGAGACACTGGAACAGGTTGTCCAGAGAAGTTGTGGGTGCCCCATCCCTGGCACTGTTCAAAGCCAGCTTGGATGGTGCTCTGAGCAACCTGGTCTAGTGGGAGATGTCTCTGCCCGTGGCAGAGGGGTCGAAACCAGATGTTCGTTAAGGTCCTTTCCAACCCCAATCATTCTGTGATTCTATGATTCTATGATTTTATGAATGTGAGCATAATGGCCCTATGAAAGGCTTAGCTTGGAAATGTTGCACTTATTAGAATAAGCAGCTTAAAACACGTTGTTTTTGAAACTGAAAAGGGATCTGCGGTTGGCCAACAAATGTTTCCTTCAGAAACGTGTTGTTCTCACGTGTTTTGGGCAGCCTTCAGCTCTCACTACCTAAGGGCACCTCAGCCCCATGAGCCATCTCAGTGTTGCAGGCACTGAGGTGCTGGAAGATGCTATTGAGCTCTGTTTGTCACTGCCCATCTGACACGATAAGAAGCAGAGGGAAGGAGCACTCCATGAGAAACATGAATCTAGCTGATGCTTGGCTGATTGCCACCCTCCTATCCCATCATGTTGTCCAATACCAGGGTGTGTACAGGATTTAAGCTTGTTGGATGTAGCATGTTGTTTGACAGCTCATCTTTTTCTCTTGGCAATAAAGTTGTTGCTCCCTACAAGAAGCAGGCTGAACTATTCCTAAAAGTGACAAAGCTAAGCTTGTCTTGAGTGAAGTCTGTGGTACCAAGGAGAAGATATTTTTTAGGAGTACTGGTGTGGAAAGTGAACCTTGGTTTGTGGAGAAGAAATCACATTCAAAACCAATTTATAATGAAGCTACAAAGACCAAGTACCTTGATGTTCTGGAAGAGGTAGATGTTTAGCTCAAGCTGGTGCGTGTCTTTCAAGACAAAAATTCTAAGGATGTCAACAGTCCGTCTCCATTGTCATTACTGTGAATTTAAACCTAATTTTACACACGGCCTGAAATGGTAGAACTGTTGGGTCCTTGTACTGCTCACCAGGATATAAATATATAAGGAGCCCAGCAACATACAGATCGCTTCAGGATTGAAACTACTCTGAAAATTGTCCTTTAAGGCAAAATTGATTTTGTAATACGTGAGTTCTGTAGGGAACATTTTCCACGTTATTTTTACAGAGAGTGTACAAGTTGGTCTCTATCTTTCACAAAATGGTATTTGATATGAACTATTATTAGTTGAAAAAGATCATCTGTTCAGTGAAACATGCTCATTTTCTGGTCCTAAACTGTCTCTGCTCCCTAGAAGCAACAATCCCACAGTAATTCAGAACACAGGCTCTGCTAATGTTATGCTTGATGCACATATTTATCAATCTGATAATTATGCTTAAAATAAGGGAGGGAAATAAAAAAGGCTGACTGAGATAGAATTCTGATCAAGTGCTAGAGGCAGACACAGTCCAGGTCTGCTAGCACAGAGTTTTACAAGAAAACAGAAAGATAAAATGCAATTTTACATTTTATTCAGTGTTGTTTATTCAGCTCTTTTTCCCTAAGAATCATTATCAATATTTTGAAGTTATTTATGCTTCCATTTCTGATGGAACTTGGGCTTGGTCAGCGAATCTTTTCCAGAGTACAGTATTCTTTCTTTTTTTATATTTGTTCACAGATGTTTTAGGATGAGATATTGATTATCCTGCAAATGGGCAAGAAAGCAGTTGCTTTTGAACCAGAGGGCTGTTTTCCTCATTACAGCTCTAAACCACTTGCTGTTTTTTTAAACCTGTTCAATCTCCTGGTTATGTTTCATCAGCTTCCCTTCAGGGTTGTTTTTTCTTGGCCTCTCCTCTCTCAAATCCTTAAGGTTGCAAAATTCCTGGGATATTTCACTGTTCTATTAATGCTGCACAGAGCTGAGAGAACTAAGGGACAAGTGTGTATGTTCGTTTCTATATATGTTTTGAAAAGTTAATGATGCTGTGACACCGCCACTCAAATATTATTGGTCATATGTTTTTGTGGTGGGCTGACCTTGGCTGGCCACCAGGTGCCTACCCAGCTGCTCTTTTGCTATCCCTCCTCAGCAGATGGGTGAGAAAATAAGACAGGGTCATGATACAGACAGGGAAATCACTCACCAATTACTGTCACTGGCAAAACAGATTCAACCTAGGTGAAATGAATTTAATTTATTGCCAATTAGAGTAGGATAGTGAGAAAAACAGACAAAACTGAACCACTTTCCCCCATCCCTCCTTCTTGCTAGATTCAATTTCACTCCCTCACTCCTGACTCTTTTACTGGAGAAAGTAGGGAGGGAGGAATGGGGGGATGGGGTCATAGTAAGTCCATAACATTTCATCTCTGGTGCTCCTTCCTCTTCACTCTTGCCTTCCTCCACTAGGGGGGGTCTCTCCCATTATGTGCAGTTCTTCAGGAGCTGCTCCAGCATGGGTGCCCCATGGGCAGCAGCTTCTGCCAGAAAATATGCTCCTGGCAAGGGCTCCTTTCTATGGACTGCAGCTTCCTTCAGGGCACGTTCACCTGTTCTGCCGTGGTCCTCCATGGGCTGCAGAGAGACAACCTGCTCCATTACACTCTTGTCCAGAGGCTGCAGGACAATCTCTACTCCAGCATTTGGAGGACCTCTTCCCCCTCCTTCCTCCCTAACCTTGGTGTCTGCTGGGCTGGTTTTTGCACATTTTTCACTCTCCCCTTTCCCACACAGCTGCTGCACCGTGTTTTTTCACTCTTTGTAAATATGTTATCACTGAGGCACCACCAGAGTTGCTGAGGGGCTCAGCTTTGGGCAGCAGCAGATTCTTTTTGGAGCCAGTTGGAAATGTCTCTGGCCCACATAGGGGCAATTCCTGGTTTCTTCTCACAGAGACCACTCCTGCTGTCTGTCCTTCCTGCTACCAAAATCATGCAGCATAAACTAAATGCGTTTCTTTTTAGACTTCAAAAGAATATTTGGCTTGGAATGCATTGGTAATTCAGGACATCTTTGAAAATCTTTGAAAGCTGATTTTTTTATCATTGGTGTCAAAATACTGTGAGCTGAATCTTAAGAGAAAAGTAGAAGGTTAAGAACAAAAACCAGTACAAGTGTCTTGTTTTCTTTCAAGCCAAGAAGGATCGTCCTCCTGAATAAGGAATTCACAGACCTACCAGTTTCCTAAAGACCTATTTGTGCTAGATATGAGATACAGATAAAGCTAGAAGCTCATGAGTATGAAAAGCAAAGGAAATATAGAGGACAGGGAAGTGAGAGCTGAAATTTCAGAAGAGCAAATAGGTAAAAGTGAATGGAGGCATTTTGTGCATCTTTGACCTCCCAAGAATATCTGGGTGATCACAGAGTAAATATGAGGCAGCAGTAGCTTTCTGAAGTTTCTGAACTAGAAAGTTCCTTGTAAGCATTCTCTTATTTTAATTTTACAGCCAAACTTTTTTGTTTCCCAACTGCTGCAGACTTTTGTAATAGGCACCCCTATTTTTATGTGAAAATGTGTGAATGAAAAAAAATCTTAGCACCTTCAGGCTTTGGGTGGTGCGGCAAAAATTGCTTTTAGCAGAAAGAAGTGTTTGAACTAGGAAGAGCTTTAACATCCAGAGGCTGGTGTTATAATAACCCACAAGTGTTGTAACACAGTATCACATACCATCATCATTCTCTTACATGGACGGCCGTGGGCCCAACATTTGCCTCGAGGTAATAAACATGAATATCAAGGTCTGTGAAGTTACATTTGTGTAAAAACTGCGTTGTTAGAGGTCATCATTTAGAAAAGTGATGAATGGAATCACAATATTCTTTAAAAATGTTCTTGAAGGAAGCTTGAGGCATAGCATCTCCTATAATAAGTGCTTCCCACAACGACACCCTTAATGAATAACTGAAAAAAGTGCATGAAATAAAAAGCATTTTGCATCTTCTTACCTCTTCTGTGATCTAGACTAAGAGTTTTCTACTGCAGTACCCTACCCCATGCTTCTGGTGGGTGAGAATGAAGCAGACTCCAACTCACAGGTGGAAATAAAGCAGCTCAGCAGGGCACAGCACGGAGGGAGGTTTCCTCTGCTGGCCAGGGCTGTCTGAGAGGCAGCACCCTGCCCTGCTGTACTCCCATCACTCCCATCACTTCACACCTCTTCCCTTGCCTTTCCTGTTTACACTGGGGCTGTAACTGATCCCCACTATTCCATGCCTCCTTTTCCTGCCTGAAAAGTGGCTGAACAGCTTCCAGGCTCTGGTAGGGCCCTGCCTTTCCATCAAGCTGACACTCATGCATCAAATCCTTTGACAGGCTATTTTATACATACAAATGTTGGAAGAATTTGGAGAATTTGACCAGGAACAAATGTTTGGCTTGGTTAAAATTTTAAGCTAACCAAACCAGACCAAAAGCATTCACACCTGTTTTCCTCTTGTTTTCTGAGGTGTATTCCAGGCTGAGCTATCAGTGCAAGACAAAGACCAATCAGTGAACATAACACAGAGCAGAAGGAATTATCATGGTCTTTAAAAGAAAGACATTCTCAGGCTAAGACCTAGCAGGTGAAAATTCTGTTTTGCCTGAGGTGTTTTGAAGGTCTGGAAAGGGCTTTGTATATTGGGGTGCCCATGAGAGTCTGGAGGGAAAGTCAGCTAGGGAATGGAGACTCCAAGAGTACCCATCATTTTGGGGCTATACGTGGTTACTGTGCTCCTTCTACATCCTGCATCACTAAAACCTCACACTGAGAGCTACTAATTGATTGATATATATTTTTGTAAACACAAAGCAAGAGAAATAAATCAAATTCTCAGCTAGTGTAAATTAGTTTAGCCTGAATGGTTTTAGTAGCTATGCAAAACTGAAGCAGATGATCAGGGAATCTGCCCCAATATACAAAATATTAAATAGTATTCATTTATTAATAAATTATTAAATATTAAATACATGTGTGGGTATGTTTGTATGTGTGTGTGTTCACATCCGTAAGACCATAATACAATAGTAGCATTCTCTTTTAATATTTTTTAAATTCAACCTCAAAATGGATACAGTTGATATTTTGAGGGTATCAGGTTTTATTAAAAACAAGGAGCAATTCTTGCAGGGTTTGAAGCTCTATCTCAGTAATCCTGTGACCTATTTATGGCAAATAATCTATGTGGCAACTCTTCAGAGCAGAACTGAAACAGGTCTCAGGTTGGGTGACATTGACATGGTTCTCTGACAAGACGAGCCACTCAAAAGTCCTGACATTAAAAACAATGTGCCATTTTCTGACACAACTGAATACAGGACTTTGCCTACCAAAAAACAGAAAAAAAAATCACTCCACCTAGAACTTTTCTCCTTTCTCTGAGAACTCCTATAAAAGCCCTCATGAGTCCTCCCTGCTACTGAATAATTTTTGCCTTTTAAAACCTTACTTTTCCCTTTAGCTTCTGATGATTAACTCTCCCTGTAAACTGCTTTGTAATACTCTGCATGGAGGACAGTATATAAAAATAAATTGCATTGAGTTTGATCCAAACCTCATTTGACTCAAAATTACGCTGAGGTTTTAGGCTGCCTTTTTTTTCACCTCCACATTTCTAAGTCTGACTGGCAAGCCAAATATTTTCTATTTGCTATCATAAAGGCTAAATAAAAGGGCAAACAACTCAACGCTTTTTCAATAAAATTCATGTTGTTATTTCAAAACGCAGCTCTCCTTTCTCAATCCCCACCCCCATACACTCATTCACACACAACGCCACTTCGGTTGCTCCTGTCTTTGCATATTACAGTCTACAGAAATTATGGAATAAGGTTCTACCTCTTTTGGTAAACCTGATCGCTGAAGAAAGACTGAGTCTGTTGGAAAATTAGCCTTTATTTACAACACTGACAACAGTGAAAAGATGCAGCTTCGTGCTATTGTGCTGAGGTTATTACCTTCCTAGTAGCAAATCTCAGGACACCCAATTAAAGTTAACTCGCAGTTTGCAGCAAGCAGCCTGTAAAGTTTGCTGGAAAGAAGCTGCCATATTGTCATTCAAAGTACTTTATACTAAACAGTGCAAGACAGCGACAAAACATCTAATTATCTGATTACGCTGCAAGAATGGCTTCTTACATGCACTGAATTTTGCATACCATCAACGAATACAGACTGTGCATCAGTGACTCACATAAACACAACAAAAAAGGAAAATAAGATAGAACAATGTGTCTCTGCTTCTACTGTTCTCCTGCAGAGACAGTTTTGCTGGTACTTCAGATTAACACTGGGGATTCTCAGGACATCCAGCTCAGGAACAGAAGTTTCTTCTGCTCTGGTTTTGGCCATGCACAAGGTGCATGGTGGCCAGAGACTGGACAGGCTGGGTGGCCGCCAGGAGGAAAGCTGTGCACCAGCTTCTTGGCAAAAGTGGTGCTCCATGGAATCAAAAGATCTTTCTAACGGAGGATGGAGTACAAAAATACACCCTTAAGCTCATTATTTCACATTTGCCCTGCCACTGTAAAAGGAGCCCTTTGGAGGGTGGTTGGGGCTAAGAAAAATGTTCCTGTGGTGTAAAGGAGAGTCAGGATTAGCAGCTGCTTCATGAAGAAGATTGTGCACTTTCTCTTACCCTGGAAAGATTCCAGAAAAACCATTCAGGAGCCCTCATGGAAACTCAGACACAGACAGAGAAAATGAATAAATTTCAGTTTTATGCACAGGTTTACCCCACAGCTGCTCATTGCTCTGAGCAATTCAACAGGTGACAAAGGCAGAAGAGCATCAGCAAGGACACAGTACTGTTTTTCATAAGCTTTTCTGCTGGTTAGTCCCACCATGGCTGGGCTGCCAGCTGATTGCACAGAGAATATATCTGGTACTGCATGTGCAAAACTAAATGTGGGTAATGCACTCTCACTTCTTTTATTACAGTTTGAGGCAAGACAGAGGGGAGAAAAAGGAATTTTTTTTATATCTTATGACAATAAAAAATTCAGTGGAGGCAGTTTTTTACCATGCCAGTACTTTACTATCTTCATATCAGCCATAACATAGTCCAACTTCTCACAGTTCCAACTCTTTATACCACTAAACACAAATCATGGCCTCAAGAGACCCCCTTTTCCAGAAGGGAGAAGCAATTTAGCCTCCATAGCATATCAGTCTCCAGCTTGTCCTGAAAAGGCTGTCAATTGTGCTGAATTATGTATAAAATCAATGAGAGGTGCTGTCTGCCAAAGACGGGTTGACATTAGCAATTTTATTTTCACTGAGGGGGGTCACAAGTCCCATTCTTCAAGATCACAGAATAAGTGCTCATTCTATCCCTACTTCTCTAGTTCTAAAATTATACCCATTTTGATTCTTTCTAGAATTTAAAAAAGGCCATAATAAGATGATGCTGCTATGAAACACCTCTTCAGTTGTCTGCAATGGGCAAATTTATATAGTGTTGTTGATGGGGTGCTGTTATAATCTGCTCTTTCTAAACTAGTTTCATTATAATCTTTGTCAACAGGACTTTCACAATCATATTCTTTTTGTTGGGGATCCCACACAGTGTCATATTCAATTAACAAAAATGTACACTTAAGACTCACTAAGGATTTTCAAGTAGTGGAGGAAATCTCCCCTGCAATAAGGTCCACAAATGCAGAAGTACAGCATATTCATGTGAGCTGAAAGGACAAATAACCTTGTGATGATCTTCAGAGAAGCCTGATACATTATTTGAGACTGAATATAAATCCTATCCTTGTAAAATCACCATCACTGTGCAGGTGGCCCACAGACCTACAATAAATACTTATATAGCATCTAGCTCATGACCCAGCACTTTCTTCTTTTTGCTACTGTACGTATGAGTGGAGCAGTGTTGAAATCTAATTTCATGGCATCATCTTTTCCCTCTCCTCTAGAATGGCAGCTGATCTGATATTCCTGTGGCAGCTACTAAAATTCTGAGGGTCTAGTGGTCTTTCAGACCATCAGCCAACAAAATTGCCATCAAAATTCTCTTCCAAATACTCAGTTCTGAAATAGATTTCTGTAAAAGCTCATTAAACAGGGTCACGTGTCATCACAACATGGTCCAGAGTTCAGCAAACATAGTGCCTTAGTGAATACAGTGAATTGTCAAAAAATAAGAACTCATGAAATGAAATTTTTCAAAAGGAAGTCAACTGACAATTGATAACAACTTGGAATTGTTATGTCACTCTCTATTTTCTGAAAAAAATGTATTCATGCATATATTACTGGTGATTCAAGGTTGTTTAGCTTCAAATGCTACCACATGTGGCTGCAGGAATAACACAGATGAAAATGCTTCCCTGAGCTGAGTGCTTGGGGGGCATCCCCAGGGGGAGCAGCTCGGTTGACTCAGGGGCTTTGGGTCTGAACCCACGTTGGAAGGGCCGTGTTCTGCCACTCTCAGTTATGTTCTGTAATGCTCTGCTCCAGTATACATGTTGACACTACTGAGTTTCAAAGGGGAAACCCTTTTCATGAGAACTTGACCTGATGGACTGCTATTCATCAGAAAGGATTGCTTTCCTGCCTCTGAAGGACAAGCCTGAAGGCTAGTGCTCAAAAGGTTTCCTTGTGGTCATCAACCCCTATGAAAACCTTATTGCCAATTTCAGTCTTGCCTTCAAAGAGCTGAAGGCTGAGTGGGAATGTCCAGAAAACAATTTATTTTGTGAACAAATGCAAAGGATTTGTGAACTGCTTCCTTCACAATAAAATCTAGAGCTTTCCAAGAGACTTTCATGGTAAAACTCATTAGTTTCAAAATAATGACATTCACTCAGCATATAAAACACCAAGGCATAGCTCCTGAGCATGGGCTGGGGCTTTTTTACATCCCAAACAGTAGTTCAGGTGTTAAAGTATTTTCCTAGGTATAGCAAGTATTTAATTAGGCATACCAAGAAGGAACAACAGGAAACACCAAAGTAACTAACTCCAAGTTAGAGCTTGGATTTAGACATTGTGCAGTCAGATTATTTGGTCTCTAGTCAGTGTGAATTCCTGCCACACAAAAAAACGGGAAGATCAAAAAACTTGGCAATAGCCCGGAATTCTTTGTTATGAAACATGACAGCAGAGCAGGTCTTTGAAGCTGCCTCTCCCATTCCATGAGGAGTTTTTAAGGGTTGGGTTGACTATTTTTGGTCATTTTTCTTGTTTGCTTTCATTCTGCCCAAATGAGGAAAAATCAGTTCTCAGAAAGATAGGGCTATGAGTATTGCTTCCTGACTAGGTCAGGCTAAAAGATACATTTTTGTTTATTTCTCAGTTTATCTTGAAATAACCTTGCTGAGCAAACTGCTCTTTGTTAACTTCAAGTCAAAACATACCAGTAATGATTCCACATTTTTAGTGTAATTCCCTCTAATCATCCTAGCACACTGCTTGTTTTTATAACTGCTTCACACAATGCCACCAGTAATGAATGTTCTAGAATTGGAACATAATTTTGATTATCTGGCCATTACTTTTGATTTATGGTGCACAGAGACAGCTGGCTTTTTATAAGCTCACTCTGCAGTACTGCAGATAACAAATTTAATGTAATAATCAAACTTCTGTAATTTGGAACCCAGAACGGGTGGGCCCATGGATCTGTCTGTCTGTATATACCCAGACCATATCAAAAATTTTTATCTTCAGAAGCAGGAGTATAAAAGTAATTTGCACAATGCTACTATTCATTATTCATACCCAGAGCAAAATATGTTTCTTTCAGAATCAGTATTTGGGCTCTTTGGGAGGGAGTGAACCACCTGAAGGTGGTTTCATAAATAAATGTGTACCACCATGAGGTTTAAAAATGCATAAGAGCTTTAAAAAAGCCTCTCAAAATGAATATATTTTAAGAAATAGTAATAAATAAAATCCATTGTGAACAATGAAAAATCTAACTTTTTTCCTGGGTGCAACACAGCAAAATAGGAAGTCTACAAGAATGTTATCTATTAGGAGGAAAAAACCCAGCCAATTTAAAGAAGAAGAGGTTGGTCACTGTTTTGTTACAGCATGTTGATTAAAGGTCTGAAAACAAGAGCAAAAGAGATTCTTAAAAAAACTGGAAATGGTAAGTGTAAACAGAAACAAAAGTGGAAACATTTTCTCAGCCTTGCCAAGAGAACTAAGAAAGTAGAATTTGTTTATGCAAGGCAAAAGGGTTTAAAAACTATATATTAGCTGGGAAATGCAGCAAGCAACAAGAATAATTCATAAACCAGAGTGCATTCCCTTTGTTAATGAGAGACAAATGGTCCTAGGTATTTTCTGAAATTTATTTTCTCACAAGGTGGGGGCAGAAAAATAAGGATGGAAGCAAATAGAAAATAATGACCATGTTGTTGAGGCAGTAAATGATTGCAAAGATGGCGAGCATGCAGGAGATGAGATGTGGGAGTGCATTCCCGGGGTCCTACATGGGCAGCTTTTGTGTGCTCATCTGCAACTATGCTTAAATCTTCTGAGAGTTACACAGAAATGCATTCTCTGCAGCCAGAGCTACAGGAGGGCAGCTCAGAGAGCACGTCCACCACCTCACCCTGACCGATCTTTCCAAAAAGCTCTCTGGGTGGGGTTTCAATGTCACGTTGTCACCACAGGGTATGTCCCTCTGTGACAGAAAAGTCAAGAGAGCACATAAATGTGAAATCTGATTATAAGTACCTACTGTATCACTGACAATTGCTGCATTTTTAGATGTCCTGGAAACCCACAGAGGTTTCAGGGGTAAAATACTGTTCAGGACACTGAACTTCGAAAAGGAAGACAAGCCTTCCCAGCTATTGCTATGTGGAGAGTTTGTCCTCCAGCCTGCAGAAAACCAACCAAACCAAAGTAAGACTTAAGACCTTGATTCTTTGAGGCTGTAAATTGAAGATTACATAAAACTTGGTGTGAGATTTGGCACTGTTCGACTATCTACGTAAACCAGGGAGGAAAACTGGGAAAGCTCAGTGCTGGAATGTAACCCAGCAGGACAGACAGCAGCACTGATCCCGGGAACTCCAGAGAAGGGGCATCTCCAAGCTCTCCGTTACACCCAAAAAAGCTGTTTGGCCAGCACAGAGCAGCAGGTTGGCTCGAGAGTGTCTTTCATTGATCAAAGGGTCCGTAACAACTGGGATGCTCTTTCCCTATCTGTGTGATGGACGGCACCTTGGGTCCCTTCGGGGAACACATAGCCTTTTTTCTTTAGCCTTTCTTCCCCACTTCTATTTCCCACCTGGGCTTTGTTGCTAAAGGAAAAGATTTTTGTTATTCCTGTGACATATATTAAGCAAAGGGAAATTATCCTGTGCTTTAAAGAAATTCCTAGGAAAGATCCTTGTCTAGAGAAAGACTAAACATTGAAGTTTATTTAAGCAAATGCAAAAGAAAAATGTAAGGGCACCATACAAATCCAGATCATCCATGGCTGAAAATTGTGTACAAAATATCCATGGTGGATTAGGTGTTTAAGCATTTGAGTGACTTTTCTGATTATTTGAATAATAAATATTGACTGAGGTAAAAGCAGGAACTTTGCTTTCACATTCCTGAACCAGAAAGGTAAATCTGCCGAAACCATGCTACTACTGCTAGCAGGAAGGTTCCTCGGGATGGAGGGAGTAGTTGTGTAAAAGAATTGGCAGTGGCTTACATGAGACAACTACAGAAAGGTTTGAGAGACCCTTTTGTGGATTCTGTGTCCCATCACCTGCCAGAAGAGATTTTCCCTTAGGTGTTAAGGTGAATGGGACCATGGCAGAATAGATGTTAATGTTCCTGGGTAAGGAGTCTGGTCCAAAAAAGTACTGCATACCAAGAAAGAGAACTCCCAAGCAGCAGCCTTCATGTGGCCTTTAGTCACTTTGCTAACTTGGCACCGAAAGAACCACTTGGGAGTTCAACTGCCTGGAGGGAGCATGGTGAGTGCATTTTAGATTGTTACAGGATGAGTATTAGCATACATTCATCAATGTTTGGCAATCCCAGAGAAAACGCAGTAAGGTAGACCCATCCACACGAAAGTCCGTTGGTATCCATTTCAGCTGCTTATTCCCTTAAACCACCCTTCCCCACCTTCATTAGCCCTGAAGTTGATATAGGCTATGCAAGACTATCATTGAAAGAAAATACAAACTGCAGAAAGGCTGAAAGGTCAAAGTTGCTAAAGCCTCATTTCTCGCCAGTAACTTCCCTTGGATAAGTGTCTACAAAGCAGAGATAATACATGCCACTACCAAGTGCCATTTACGAATCAGGCTGCCAAAATGTCCACTTTTCAAAAATATTGTAGTGCCCAAAGTTCAGTGATCTTCCTCTCAGCGCAGCCCTCCGACGGGGACTGAAGCAGGTATCACAGGTACAAAACCTGGTAGCACATTTCTAGAATAAGAACGAACCTGAAAATTGATGAAAGATGATCAAACATCTTTTTTCTTCTTGAAGTGTCTGAGATGCATAAAAATGATTTGCTTTTTGTTCTGTTCAACAGACCTAATGCAGATCTATCACAAGGTCTGAGAACTGTTGCTACACTTCCAAAGGAGCTGTAGAGCTGGAAGTTTGTCTGATCAGGATAAAGCTCCTACTGCTGTACAGAACAGTCAAATGCTTAGAAAAGATGACCTCTGTCCACTTTAAAAAAAAAATATGCTGTAGCCCAAACTGGCAATCTTTCACAGATCTCTCCTCCAGTGTCTTTTAACATCCAATGTCGATGAAAAAAGTTCATTTAGCATTTCCAGTTTGTTCCAAGTAACAATAATAGATTATGGTTAAAATACATTTTTGCATAATTTTTTTGTGCTGAAAGTGGTCTTCTGCTTATTTAACATGCACTTACAGTTTAAAGCCTGCCCTTTATGAAAGTTTTCCTTACTTAACTATGCACAGTCAGATCTCATTTTCATGTCCTGATCTACATGTCTTTTTCCTTATACTACAAATTGAATTTGGAAATAGCTTAAAGGTGCTTGTCGGTAACTTTGACACATTACTCAAAAATCAAGGCATTATTACAGCATTAAGTTACAGTTGCAAATGCACGATATAAATGCTAGCCAGGTGTGCAGGCGTTGAAATAGTATACCCCAACCTGAGAGGATTGCTACCTTTCATCAGGAGCAAAAGGGAGGAAGGAAACATGCCCACAAAAAGCCCAGTGCAGATACCCCCCATGCAGCAGTTAATACTCCCCAACTCAGATTTTGGGATTTACCTCCCGAACTCACAGTCAAATTATGTAAATTATGGTGTGAGTGTTGAGGAAGCACTGAAGTGGCACCAGTGAAGAGCCTTCCCCCCAGATTAACTCGCTGCCCATGCAGCTGCCCCAGCAGAAGGCAGCTATGCCAGGCCCAGAGCCTGGTTCCCCTCCCTGACTGATGGCAGAACTGTGGCATTTCTGCTGAGTTTGAGCTTCACTTATGTCCTTAATGTCTGTAAATGTAGGCATTAAAACTGAGCAGATTGCTGCAAGAGAACAGAGACACAACTGCTGTGCCTACGGTGCTTGCTTTGTTTGCAAGTAAATCGTGGTCCCAGGTCAGAAACATGTTCAGTAATGACAAATCTCCTAATGGGGCTTTTTGATAGAGCTCCATGACCATAAGCACCTCCTTGAAGGACATGACCCGATGTGCACTCAGGTTAGCAGGGGCTTGTCTTCACTTCAGCACAAGAAAGTCCAGGCGGCAGATGACTGCCACAGTCTGCAATTTGTTTTATTTATGCAACCTGCAGCATCATCACACACTCATTAAACTGTCAGTCTAGAAATAAGCCAAAAATGATGCAACTTCTTATTTAGATAATGCACATTAAACCAAAGAGCTAGCCATCAGTGGGGAACTGAAAATTGTAAATTCCCAGAAATCCCAGCACAGATCACTTTGCTTTTACCTGGGAACTTGCCTTCCCAATTTGCGCCGGGTTTTCTTCTATATGCAGCTTGTTTTCAGTGCACCAGTGAGAAATGCCAAAGAAGCACACAACTTCTCACACAACTCAAACACATTTTGTGTACTTTTTATTTAATGTAGTCAGGGCTGCTCAGCTAGAAGAAAGAATGCCAAAACAAGCACCAGATCCAAAATTAGCATTTTATTCAGAACGTTGGGGTCAGAGGTGTATCATTCATATTCTGGTACACAATACAGAGGCAAAGCTGTTCTCAGAAGTCTCTCCAGTTTGAAAGCTCCTTCCCCTTCTCCCCTCCCCGCCCCCAAAACATACTGTATATTTTCTCGTGCCACCAGTATCAGGCCAACTCCCCTCCCCCCCCTTTTTTTGGTACAAATTATGTAAAACTTTTTTGTGCTAAGAACTTTTCTCCCTCCCCAAACAAAAAAAATAATAAAAATAAAAATAAAAAAAATATTGAGTACTCTAACTACAGTTCAACAATTGAATCAATGTCACTTGTTTGCAACCTGTTTTGTAAATACTTTATCCATAACGAAAGATATAAACATGCAAAAACCTGAATCCATAGTCCAAATAATACATACACGTGTTCTGAAGTTTCTGCACTTCTCCACAGACTATGCCAATAAAACATTATGTACACATACCATTTTTTTACAGTGAAGTGGGAAAAAAAATACTAGAAATTAAAGAAAAAACCAAAAACCAAAAAGTGTACATGGATTAAGACCAAAATGTGTCTAACATTCTAGCATAAGAAAAAAAAAATCAATTCTGCTACAAACTGGTGATATGAAAACTCCCTTTATTTGCAACCAGCTGCATAAGTTTTAGAATTTTAGTGAAAAAAGTCCCCTAACATCTAAAACTAGAAGTAATGTACATTGTTCCACCTCATGGTCTTCTCTCCCGGATAATAAAATTGTTCCATGAGGATTTTTTTGTTTATTTTTAATCTCCTTATTTTAATAAAAGCAATGCGATGTAACAAAAGCATGTTGAAGTATATTGTGTTTCACCTTACTCCTCCCCACCCCAACATATTTTGTCTCTTTAATGCATCATTTAATAAATCAGTACCATTAAAGCCTTAAACATAAAACTAATTCCGATCTGAAAAAGGTACAAAAAGGCACATAAAATCCCAGTGCTTCTGTACTGTAAAATTCAAGTGTAACTGAGCTCAACATTTTTTTCCAAACAGCATTGGATCACTGATATTCCACGGAGCCCAAATTGGTTTGCAGCCTAAGCCAAAGCCTTCAGCAAGCACTTGTGCTAGTAGACTACAAAGTTAAAGCCTAGCTTCTGTATGCTTTTGGGGAATATCAGTTGAAATGTTTGTACTTGTCCAAAACCACAGTTCACTTTGAAGTTCAGTCATCACCTCCACCGTACATATCAGCAAGTTTCTTGAAACGTGGGCCCCAGTCATTTAGGTAGTCATAGTCTTGCTCACCACCACTACTTGAGGAGTTAAGAGAGCTCAAGGATCCAGCAGTGGAGCCGCTTCCTTCATAATCAAACACTAAGAGGGAGTCATACGGTGGGGCTGTAGGGTCATTGTCGGCTGCTTTAAGTCCCTGAAAGAAGGAGAGGGAGAAAAGAAGATAAATTTCTGTATCTGAGAGCGAGACAAAAGCACATCCGGAATATTTGCAGCACAGTTTTCTATCAAGCACCACTTGAGAAAACAAAGTTCTTCCTCTTCTGCCATTCAGTGCAAAACAGGATTTACATTTTTGTAGCTCTAATGCCTTAGGTTTTAACTTCTATATTTTTCAAATCCAGTACTGCCTAGTGTGTAACTCTGAAGTGTCTTGTAGCCTGTTAACTTCTGCTCTCCATGCTAGGTAGACATAACAAAGCCTCTCCGGGCCTGCTCTTCAAGGACACCCAGACTGTCCTCAGCCCAAAATGTGTAGACCAAAAGCTTCTGAAAGGGGGGCAAGCTGAGTGGAAATTACATCATTAAACTGAAGCTTTAATTGGAGAATTAACCCTGATATGCAAATGAACCAAACCTATAGAAGTGTGAAGAACTCGTGACCTGTCATCCATCTTGGGGTCCATTTTGAGAATTGCCTCTGGCTCCCCAGGGTGTACCTTTGAAGGCCTTTCAAATAAATACCTACCTTTATTTCCCTACTCTTGGCTAGCTTCTGCTTTTAGGTGGCCTCTCAAGGCATCAACTCCTTTTAGAATGGCCAAGTTTCCAGCCATTCTAAATTCTGGACATTTTTAAATGCCATTTTTAAATGTCATTAAATCCTGGAATATAGCTGCAATTACAGCCCTAACAAAACCTTAAGAAAGAGTCATGGCACTGGGACAGAAGCTAGTAAATAAACAGTTTCAAAGATATAAAGCTCACAACCTGCACCATGGGCAATGTGGGAATGGTGAGGCAGATGAGAAAGGAGAAATAAGCATGTTTGCAAAGATTCACTTTAACAGCCATCTCAAATGGCCAATAGCATATGCACTGACTTTTCTGGCCTGCAGTCCATCTGCATGTGCCAAAACCCATATTTAGTTAGCCCTGCAAACTCATGTACCTCTGTAGGCTGCTGTGAGAAAAATATATGGCATGTTGTCTTAAGCCTTTTATGTTTTGCCACATCCACCCATGAGATCCACCTGCTCTTCAGAAAAAACACACAGTGATATCAAAGCTGAATACAAGATGATGACAGTTTTTCTTTCCTCATTTCGGAGTACTGACGTTATCAACACACGAATAGTGGGTCTTCAGCAATTTTAGATTTTCAGTCTATAGAGCTGAATAGCCCAAATTAAAACCAACACAAATTGAATTGGAGGAAATGCTGGGAAATTGAAGAGGAAAAGCCAGGAAAGAACCACACTTCTTCCAGAGAAAAGCCTTTTCATTCCCTGTTTTCTTATATAAGTCCAAACCTAAACAGTTACATTAGTAACTAATTTTAGAATATGAGACAATTTCTCTGTGCTTATCCGAGGAAGATCTACAAGCTGAATATAAAAGGCTGAAGCCTGGAGTCAAAAAGCCGTCTCATGGTTTGTATTTTTTCAACCTCACAGTTTCTTCCATGGTATTAGCACTGCTTTTACAAGCTCTTCCACTCTGGCAGCCACTGACAAGGGATAATGAATCTTCCAGAATTCTATAAGGCTGTGCTAAGATTTTAAATTGCTCACTATTAATTTTTACCAGTGCTATTTGTGCTGGTTTCACTTTTAATTTTTAATGTTTATTTATTTAAATAATCGCTTTATTATACTCCCACTTATTTGAAGGAATGAGTGTGACTCCTTTAACTATTTAACATATTCTGGTTTTAGAAAAGCATGTTTTACTCTCAATTGCGTTTTGACCAAATATGACAAAATGGAAACAGATGCTGATTTTTCTTCTACAAATATGTATTACGGAGCATATGCAAGTGAATCGTGGTTCTTTATTACCTATCTAAAATAATTCAGAATTGTGCAAAATGTACCTAAAATAATTTCCAAATCAGTGGTGAAAAAGCCCAGCATATTTATCAAGCTAATGACCTCTAATCAAGAACAAATTTTGGCCTTGAAATGATCCTTTCATGTGATACAACAACATCAAGCAGGTTATTAATAGCATGCATTAAAAGTGCAATTTTTAATTATGAGATAAGACTAATTGGTGATGCTTGCTATCTCTCTTTGGCATTTTCCAACCTGATGGCCATAATAAGCACAAAAGATGTGAGATTTTGAAAAGGCAATAGCAAGTGTTGGCAGACATCCCTTATCAAGCTTCCAAGGGGGAAGTTCCAAGGCTTTCTCTTACTTTCTGCTGCTGAAGCACAAAGGCAACTTGACTTAGGCAGTAACTGGCCTTATGGTATTTAAACCTTCCCTTAAGCCTGCTTGGGGTGACAGACACCCACGTGCTTGGAACGCAGGTGACAGGGAAGGAGAGCAAATACCAGTTGAGCTCAAGGAGTGCTGAGGTACGAAAGCCAGGTATCCATGTGTGAAAGTCATTTAGAAAGTCGGTTCGGAGACAAAATGTTATTTCCCTGGAGTTCTGCCTACTAACAGCCAGTCAACCATGGGATACCAATTTATTAAAAAAAAATCAGTGAACAAAACATTTTCCTACATCACTGCAGAAATTCTGATACCTATCAGTCATCCATGACAAGGCAGAAGGCAGCCTCTTTCCATCTGTTTTTCCAAAGGGGAAGTTGTAAATTTTTTTTTCAATTTGCTACTGCTATCATGATAGCATTTCAAAAAAGGAAACTGGTTTTGAGTTACTGACTTACAAGATAGGATCTCACTAACAAATTCACTTTCTCAAAGGTTGTGCTGGCGGTGAAATCCATTTCATTCAGAGAACGTGGCTACGGGTCATGTTTTGGAGGTATTGATTCAACTGCGCAGCACAAGTTACACTGACATCTGCACCTATCTTCTGGTTCACAGTGTAATGACTGAACTTAGTGTCTAACTCTTCAAATGACAACCAAGATTTCTGCTCTATTTGTGTCGCAAGTTACATACTAAAACGAGAAAGAAATACTACAATGTTTTCTCTTTCCCCCTGCTAAGCCAATTCTTTGGGCATTACCCAGCGCACTGCTGCGCTTTGCTGTTGGGCTCTACAGCACATCAGACAGCCCTGGCAGTGGTACCAGCTTATGAAGCTCCCTTTGGTTTCAGCACTGCCACCTTTTATTGTTTATTATGCTGTCCCTTTCAGTAGGTGGAGGCAGTGCAGACACACAGCCTGTTGCATCTGCACAACTGAAAAGGCAACAAACGGCAGCCAGGAGTGGCTTCTACTGATTTTGCTGCCAAGGTGCTGTCAGTCGCCTCTGGAAAGAGATCTCAGTTTTTACCAGATGTGTTCAAGAACCTCAGAGCAGCAGAGTTGTTACAGTTGCTTGGTTTACAGTTTCCTGATCTGAAAACCTGAAGTTCTTATTAGAATGAGCTCATTCAACTGCAGAATTTCCAGGACACATCCTCAGGAGCAGGGGAACCTGCTGGGACAGTGAACTGTCACATTTCCTTGCATGTGCTACACCACCAGTGCACAACAAGCAGTCACAGACTAGCCACAGCGATACAAAGGCCAGCTTGAGACCTTGGACAGACTCACTTTTTTGCTATTCCTCCTTTATATATGTAGGAGAGCTTTCCCTAAGGAGGAGGTAAGGGGCAGAACTGGAGAAACTACAGAGCCTTGGCTGAGGAACAATGGTAACCTTAAGCTACACTTGCCTTAGTAGAGGTAGTACTCTCCATTTCTCTCAAATTAAAGGAAAGCAACCACCCTCAGATCTTGAACTAACATGGAACATTACAAAATCTAGTGCTTCGATTTTCATTAATCCTACTACGTAATCAGATTCAGCAGACCTTCAATGAGAAGGAATGAAAGAACACTCACCTTCAGTGAAATACAAAAAAAAAATTGTTTATATCTAGAACCATTTTTTGACTTGACAAGAGGAAACAGAAACTATCAAGGGACTCCATTCTGCATGGAGGTGCATTGTATCAATAACCATTTACTAAGAATGAATTGAGGGTCCTCCATGTCCCCCTGGGGTGAGACCTTTAGTTTGCAATTTAAATTTAGCTTACCTCAGGCTGTGTCCTCTATTGATTACAAATATATTCTTAGCCACAAACTCTCCACAACATAACTTGCTTGAGATTTCTAGGGACAATATAGGTGGGTCTTGAAAATGGGATTAAAAAAGCTACTTCAAACAGGTCTAATTTATACTGTCCTGCAAATCCTGACTATTCTAAGTGTTAATTATGCTCCACACTCTGCAGGTTAGGCTTTAAAAGGCTCAAAATGGAAAACAAGGTCTGCAGAGGATTCTTAATAACACATGACTTATTTCACTGACTTGTTTGTACACTGGGCTGGAAGAAAAGGACGTTTTTCCCTTCCACTTTTAAATTAGAGATTCATCTACCCATTGAAACAGACAAAACAAGAAAGTCCCTGAGGTCATTTAGCTTATGCCTGCAAAACATATTTTGACTATCAGACACCTCTGGAATCTTCCTATTTTACACAGTTCATAGTTCTGTACATGTTATCTCAACTTTGTGTTATAAAAATGCCTGACTTTTAATCGTAATTCTAACTTGCTTTTCAACTGCAAAGTCACTAGAATGCTACAAAATACTCTTACTCATGTATGTCTCATTAAGTAGATTTAATACAAGGGATGCAAAATAGAAAGTAATATACCAGAAGAAACAGAGTACTGCTTAAGAGAAAAAAACGTAAATGACCCACTAGATCTTTTTCGCTTTTTGTTTCTATGACTCTGTAATGAAAACAAGAAGAAAACCCCCAAGCTTGCTTAGCAAGGGGTGCTAAACTCTCCAGTATCTGAAATCAATGACCTACAGTTATTTTTTGTCAAAAGCTGGAGTAATTCAGAAGCTAATCCAAACAATGCTGTCTGTGTGTCTGCGGGGCTGGTGAGCATTCAACAGACTAAATTAATTCCTGCATGTTGACCAGCATCCTAAAAGATCACACTGACCAGCATCTCCTGGAATAGGGCCAAGTCCTCCAAAAGATCAGACTGATCTCCAAAGTGCTGCATCTTTTCAAACCAAGGGGCTAACACAGACTTTGCTACTGAAGTTCTGGCAATTCAAAGGCAGCCTCAGCCTCTCCCTGCTCAGCTCCCTAGCTGAGCTGGGCTGGTTTTGTGGGTGGCTTGGCTTGGAGATGCCCAAGGGAAGAATTACATCTAGTAATATTGAAGTTGGATGCAGAAAGATATGAACTTTGCTCTTTCTTATCTTGCTATGTTGTTTCCACAGCTCAGCTTATCTTCTGTAGGAACTGCCTTAAGAAACGTCTGGTACAGGCTTTACTCAAGATATTTCTTCAATTTACCTCAAGTAAAACTGAGAGAAACTTACCAAGCTGCTTGGATTTAATTGTACCAGGACTCCAGGTGCAATTTTCTGGAGAGTCTGAAAACCTGTGCAGCCTAGACACTGATAATTTTGAAATTTAACTGTAACAATGAATACTACTATGAAAGACCCATTTCTCCCCACACCTAGTAGACATTTTATAATCACATTTGCCATAGGAAATTTTTTACATAAAACACAAGATGACACCATTTTAGAGAAATAAAATGCCCACTTTGCTCAGACTTCTGGGAAAACAGAGCATGGACAATCTTTGGGTGGCTACTGTCTGCTAGAGAGAGGGTTAGGTGGAATGCCCAACAGGAAAACAATATATTGCTGTGAAATCCTAAGAAAAAAAATACCTTATGAAGAAGACAGGCTAAATATATAACACTTAAAACATAGAAACTACCTCACATACTTCCTTTCAATCAGAGGATATAATTAATTCTGAGCTAACTTGCAGACAAGAAAATTACTGTGTTTTCTTTAACTTCATATGTATTTCCATATATTAACTTAATCAATGACATAAATGACATGATTTTACTGTGTATGAATAGCTGGGAGAAGCTTTCTTTTTTGGTGGATGGCAAGGGGAAGCATAAAGGAGGGTACTGATATAATGCAAGAGACAGCAGGAAGAAAACGTCTCCATGCTCGTCTGTACTGCAGTATAAACACTGGGTTAAATCAAGACAGCAAGTACTGTTTCTTCAGCTCCATGTGTACACACTGATGCTATCATCTTCAAGAGTGATAACCTACTAAAAAATAATATTGCAAGAACAGCTTGCTAAATCATTTAAAAACTGTAGGAGGCCGGACAACCTCTGGCCCCTCTCTGGCTTTCCAGCAGAATCACACCCATTCCCTGCCTTTGCTCCAGAACAGAGCTTCCTAGCTGCTTTGAGAGCAAGTAAAAACAGGGTTTTTCACAACTGCCTGCCAGGTGGGCACAGTCTGGTCACAGTTGGGTGAGAATAGGATGGGAATCTCTGATTGTCTGGAAGCATAAGGAAGTTCTTGTGTGTACACTGCTCTGGCCAACAATGTGGGCCTTTTATTGTCCTGTGCCTCGGCTATTTTCCAGAAGCCAATTATAACTGTAATATTTAGAAGTGTAAGGCATGCAAAGATCGGGAGTCTCTTAAAATACAATGTCTTGCAAGAATATTTGTACATTTCCTGCTAGTCAATTCCCCTCTAAGTTTTTTGACAGTTGTATCACTGTATACCTTAAAAGGGGCAAATTCAATTTTCTGCAGCTTTCTAACACGAAAGACTTTAGTATATTAGCCTGACTTTTCTTCAAGGCAAACAAGAATAGACACGCTTGCAGAAACCGTTCTGCAATACTCTGCAATATGTGTCCAGCTCTCGCTGCCAAGGAAGAGATGAAAAAATCAGAGAACATAATTAACAACTACAATTCATGTACAGAATCAAGGAAAAATAGTAGTAAATTCTGGGTTAGGTTTTTTTTTTTTTCTATAAGCAGCAAGCACAAGAAACATTCTATCATAAGTACCACAACACCAATGATTTAAGACTGACCAGTGACAGAAATAATAATAAGGATCATTTCTTTCACAACTATCAGTACTCCTGTATAGTCTGAATCTCAATTACATTTATTAGATTGAAGAATCAAAGATAATGCAAAATCTTTGAAAGCTCTATAACAAGACAAGTATTAAAAGCACTTACATAACATTTAATTTAGCTGCCCTGCTCACTAATCGTATTTGATGGAATTCTTTTGGTCTTATTGAAGGTACTGAATTTCCACTATTATCTGGATTCAAAGGGTAATGTATGAGGAGAATGAAAATGAACTTCTTCCATTATTAAATTACTGTGAATTAATAAATGAATTTAGGCTACACTACAATTTTGTTAGTCTGTTTATTACTTGGAACCCATTGCATAATCCTGCTTGAAGATATTGTGGTTGCAGCTGATAATGTATTATGAATGTAATTAATACGAATGCACAGAAGTTAATTGATGTATCTTCCCTTTCTGTTTGAATGAGTTAATTAAATTTGTCTGCACTTTAAAAGAACATACTTACTTCTGTCTAGCGAGACAATTTTAATTGTCTAAGGAAGTTTTAAAAAGTTATTAGGTTCTAACATAACAGCTACTCATGTGGAACAGAATAAACAAAATATAGAAGCTTATCAGATCTTGGGAGGAAACTCTTTTTCGCTCCTCTACCTCATTAATGAAGTCCCCAATGTCCCCAGGATGAGGAGCAGCTGATCTGACTGGATACTGAGGCTCTGCATGGATTGGCCTTTCATCAAGACGTCTGATTCCAACAGGTTTGATGGCATCTGGTTCCACAGTGTCAGGCTGCTGGAGCTGGCTCAAGTCATAATCCTGCAAAATATGAAACAGACACAGTACGTTAGCAGAATTTCAAACAATATCTGTCAGGGGGAAACATGAGAAGGAAAAAAGGGAAAATGCAAAGTATCATTTCACCAGAAGTCCCGCTTTCAGGATTGTAATGCTTACTGAGAATAAGTCAATAACATTGTTATTTGCATACCAACAGGATGCTATTTGGTTTATACTCCCTGAATCTCCTGTTTTGATTCTATTCCATCAGATTTGTAGAGCTTCTCATAAGTTTTCCCTTGAGAAGCAGGGATTTGAGTAGTACTATTAAGAGACTTAACATTTTACCTAGTAATGATGATTTACAGCACAGAGCAAAGATGCCAAATCCAACTCTTATGTTTCTAAGAAAATAAATACCATACATTCTGAGAAAAAGGCAAGCACAGTGTTCTGCAGTATTTTCTAATACCTTCAAAGAATGAATTTAAGACTCCTTGCTGATTTCATGTGGCTTCCATAATATGAAAGCCAAAGGGGGAAAAATGTCATAAGAAGTACAAAGCTCCCCAGATTTGGCCTTAATTCTAAGCACTTTCTAGAGATTACTCATGAATCTGTTCATTAAGTACTCGATGCTGCAGTTTCAAACTCTGGCAGACTGATGAAGTTAGCATAGCAGTATGAATTCCAATAAGCAGTATGTATGTATGTAAAGAATTTAATTAGATCAATGCTTCTGCATTTAACATAGATGTGCCTGAATTCTCTCTGCACAGTGTGATGCCTTTCATCACTGTCATTCCCCTCACTGTTGCCATGTCTAGAAGAAAGTCAAGCTCTAGGATGCCTTCACACAGGGCACTGGTGAGAATGTGCAACAAAGAACTGGACTTCAAGGCTTAAACAAAAGCCATTCAAGAACTCTCAGCAGATGGGGGGGCTCATGCCAACTCTACTGTATGCCAGATACCCTGCCCCACAAATAACCCAAGCAGTTATAAGCATCCTAAATAAGCCACTCCATCCATCAAAAACATCAATTTCTCAACAGTGCTGTTCTGGTAAAAATCTTATTTATAACCTCAACTTGCTGGAAGTTGTCTGTGTAGACTATTAGATTTTCATCAGTCCCTTACTGGCTCCTAAAGGAAGGAATGCAAGCTTTTACTGCTGCTGTTATCTCATGGGATGTAGATCCTTTTTGAGAATATGACCTCCTATAACCCCAAACCCAGACTTTTCAACAGGAGGAGAATTCTTTTTGACAGCAGTTATGGTAGTTTGTGTGGAGAACTGTAGCTGATTACCAAATCCACTACACCTTCTGATTTGTTATTTGGGTTCTCAGATGACTGCACACAAATATATAGTCAAAAAAGGTGGAACAGCTCCACTGAGATCCGAGAATGCAGTTTCATATGCTTTAATTAGATTACAAGTTCCTTGGGGCAGAGCTGTAACTCCTACCCTTTGGTACTTCATGTACCAAACAGAATAATAAGTGATCTCCAGGAAGCAGTATGAAACAGGGAAAAGTAAACAGAACAGAACTTTTTATCCTTTCCCTTTTTATTACATAAAATAAATCAAAATAGTTTAGAGACATGCTATCAAAAAATCCTATCAGAGAAAAAGGTACTCCTTAGAATTTATAAATCTGTAACCAAAGTGCTTTTCATACCCACCCAAAAGATAAAGGTGGAAAACAACAACAGGGATAAATGAAAAATATATATTTTTTTAATCTAAGCATTTCATTGTGGAGGAATTTAAACTGGTATGGTTAAATAACAAAGCATTAAAACCAGAAGAGCATCTTTGTTCATTTCAATTCTATAATTTTTTTTCCCCACCCACACATACATGTACACAATTCTTTTACTGGTTAGTGGCCATACAGAAATATAAATCAAGTCTGTCAGTCTATTACATCCACAACTAAGGGCATCCTCTTGTATGTATTTAATAGTTTGAGACATATCCAGGCTCTAATAGCTAAAAAGACAGCAAACATGGCCATCTGTGAGCTAACAGCAGTGCAGAACGTGTCCTTACATGGACTCCCACTTTGGTTTTCTTTTCTAGGGTAATTTATGACACTGTCATTCAGCCTTCTATCAGAGGAAATTTATCTTGCCGGTCTAACAGTGTCCAAATGGGAAAAGATCCATTGTACGTATTACCTCAGCCTCTCAAACCCCTCGTATCATTAACATCAATACTAACTGCACATCAGTGGGGTATGGCCAACTCACCCACCACCTCCCCACACCGGCTGAGTGCCAGGCAAGCACAGCATCGTGCAATGACTCCAGCTGTTTCAACATTCTGTCTGAAGCCAACTCTACTCAATTACTGCAAAGTAAAAGAAGGAAAAATGTTTTAAAATGCCAGGTCATAAGCTGTTTAGAGGTGCTGAAGTCCCATCTCTTCACTCAGTACTGCTTTCACAGACAGGAAAGTGGAAAAGCTTTTCACGTATTACCTAAACCTCAAGAATGGACTTAAAGGTTAGCCTCAAGCAGAGTTTGTTAAGATAGTTGACAGTAGAAGTGACAGCTAAATGGAAAACCGGCACATCAAAGACAGAAGAGAACATCCTGGATAGGTTGGGACAGCCAGCTTTGAGCAGTATTCTGGGCCATCATTTTTACTCTTAATTTCAGGACCACAAGTCAACAGGGTTTAGGTTTTGCTCCAGTCTTTTCCCATATAGCCTTCTCATAATTAAAATCTCCTTAGGGACTACTGGCAGTTCCTTGAGGAACAAGACTCGGCCCTCCATTGGAAATGTACTTCAGGGAGGGTTGTGAGCATCTAATTCATATGGCTGCCAATTTTTGTCAGAGGTTATTTATTTTTACTGTTTCACCCTAACTCCAGCAATTCTAGAAAAAATTCCCTCCCTTCAGTTTGGACTTGAGCACACCCAAACAGAGTACAGTAAATTTGAGTTTTTCCTCCTCAAACTTCTGGACAAACTTAGATTGCTGACAAAAGAGAGAATCGACTTAGTTTTCGCTATTGTAAGATTGTTAAGACACATTAGTTTGCTCACATCTTGCACCTAGAAAAACTCAGGCCTTTGGAAATCAGAAACTTGGACTAGTCTGATAGTCCTAGCCTACAGACAACAGGGAAACAGAAACCTCACATTCTACAAGGAGGATCTAAGTGAAGCGAGTTGAATGATTGTCTTTCTGCTTGTTTATGAAGGGATCTATTATCACTGGAGACAACAGAGCCACCTTTTCGATAACTGGTGGTTAAAGAGATGACAACCTTCATGCGCTAGAAGGGCATTTTATCAGAAGTTTCATCTGGTGAAATCAATCAATCTCACTGCTCCCCCCGCCAACCCCCTCTCCCCTCCAAGCTGATTACAATATTGACATTATTAGCTATTCACTTAGTTCTAACAGCTTTAAGCAAAGACTTCAACCTTTATTAGTTCAAACCTTATGTTCCTGAATCACACAATCCCAGTGAGGAGTGCTAAATGTCAAAATCAGGTAACCAAGCCCTACAAATTAACCACCTTACCAGAAGCGTATCCAGAAGGCTCTAAAACTCCCAAAAGCACTTCTTTAACAACATCTACACAGTAGCTCAAAGCACAGTTCAAGTATCTCAACTTGAATGGAAGAAACATCCAAAATAGAAGAAAAGGCCATTTTATACTCCAGTAATCACACAGAAACAAGATAATGCAGCCTGCAAAAATCTCCTCCTTAAACAACTTCCTCTTGGACAAGGCAGCTATTCACTGAACAGCACCTGAGTAATAATCCCTCACACAGCAGTCACCAGTTACAGCAGGAGAGATTTTTTAAGTACCTCACTTTCTGACTGACAGTTACCAGATCCTACAATCCCTGAAAAAAAAAGAAACAAAGAAGAAAGAGGGAATAGGCCAGGAATCAAGAGTTTCTCAGAAACTTCTATTTTTTAACATCTTTTATTTTTTTCATCCTGAAAAAAGCTGTTCTACATTAGAAGATTTACTTAAGTTCTTGTAAAAAACCCTAACAAAGTAAAAATTTTTACCATAATTGAATCTGCCTCATATGAATGTATACTGGAGCATTATAAAGCAATACAGAATGAAAACAGAATGAAACCACAAACAGAATGAAACCACAACGTACTACAACTATAAAATACTGTGCATAGACAGGACTGACTTTTTTTCGAGAAAGGCAAACTCAGAAAATATTGTAATATATTACACCTGAACTGAGCTTTCCACTACCACAGCCTAGTGCCTGGAATGTGACTGACATTCATTAATGATTTATGACTCTGGCTTCTCTGTTATCTCCAAGCTCTCAGTTTGTTTCCTGACTGTTCATGAGACTCTGTGATACACTTCTAGGGGTGACTTCTACAGAACTACAGCTTTGACCAGGCATGAACATAGGACTGGACATACGAATAATGTAACAAAACCACTACACCTGTTTCTCGTTCTCAAGGGATGTACCCTTTGCAAAGAAATATGAAAAGTTCAGCTCTATCCCCATACAAGAAATAATCAACTTAATTGTCACCAGATCACTTTGACTTAATTTAATGGTGAGACCTGTGTCTTTCACTGAACACAATCAGCTGCAGTGGTTTAGGTGCATATAAAGCAACAGGAGCAGAAATTTGAATTTCACCTGCTCGTTTTAGAGGATGGTGCCTTATATAAACCCAGTTTTTTTTATTTTCTGAAAAGAACAGAATTAATTATGACTTTGAAGTATCTACGGATAAAACACGTGTTCTGCTTTGCCTTTGTATTCCAAAGACAATTATTGTCTACTCCAATAGACAAAGGGGATGGGGAAGTAAGGAAAGAAGTATTTTACTCCTACATGTTCCCACTGAGATCTTTTAAAAACAAAGAAAAAGGAAGTGAAAAACAATCCTATAATACTCTACACCGCCAAACCCACCAAACATCACCCTAAAAAGCTATTAGAAATTTGCACTTAAATATTGCCTGAGTTCTGCAAAATGGTCCAACCCACCTTAAATCTTCCATTTGCTGAAATAATGAGACTTCAAAACAAGCAGAGGACTGACTAGATGTAGGCTGCAGGTGGGAGGATAGTTAAAATGCCCACACCAACAGTTGCTCTTTGTTTGTCACTTGCTTTTAGATTACTTTCTGACATACTGCTTTTCCCGTTTGTTTTTATTATAGATGCATCTGGAGTACTACCAGTTAATAAATTTTAAGATAACAAAGAAGCTAGCTTATCTTTTTAATAATAAAAAAGGTGAAACTTAAACTCCAGCTGCAGATAAAACACAGTAACAGGCAGAGGTTCTAGATATGATAAAATAAAACAAAACAATTTTGTAATGGAATTATGAAAACATTACTTTTCATATCATGAGATAAAGATTCACTAAGGAATGACAGTAATTCCTCCACAGGAGCACTGTATGAGTCACTTATTCAAAAAAGTGAAGCTAATGTCTTAGTAAGCAAACACAATCCCCGAAATAACTACCTTTTAATTATAGTATTGTATATTCATGGGGAGTATCTTAGCAACCTTTATTTCATTCATTATGTTTGAAATTTCAGAACACAAAACATGCTCTATTCTTAATTCAATGCAAAATGAAGGTTAAAAACTGAGAGTAAATGATCTGAATAAGACTCAGATAGGGTGGTGAAAAAGAAAATCTAATCACATGGATTTATGAAGTTCATGGCGTAGGTAAGGACCATTATCATGTTTACAATAGAGGTTATAACAAGATGCAGCACAGAAGGCTAATGTTATCACAAAATGAGAGCATACAGGAAGTTATGACAATAAGGAAAAAAACCCCAAAACCCACACACAAAAATTCAGAAGGATTGCCTAATTTGCTTTTATCTATGATACATAAATGCTGCAACACAGCTACCGTTTCTATAAAGGAGCAATTTCTGTTTAGGAATTTAGATCCTGCACACATAACAATAAACCATTCATCTTTTACCTTTAATGCGATTAACACTATTAAAATAAATGCTACTATTTTCTTTCTTTACATAATATGTAACAAAATATTACAAAAAGCAAGCTATTAACTAATGTAAAAAGAAAAAAAGTGATGTAGGAAGGACCATGAAGGATCCTCAGGAAGAAAACTACTTTGAATAATAGTAAAATCATTGCATTGGAAATTCTTGTGCTGAAAGATTTGAGCGCTAGATTACCCTACATGTTCAAAACAGCTCATCTACAATACTTTAAAAGCATACCACCCACTAGCTCAGGCAACTTGCTTCAACAGGACCACCTGCATGAGCAAGTACTACTAAAGAAAGTACAGAAAACATTACAGAAATGAACTCAAAGGAGAGAATCATCTTGTGCAATGAGATGTACACAAAAGCAATTAGATGAAAAAAAATGTTATCACAGTTATCAGGCTGACATATGCTGCACACATCCCAGTCAAGCACCCACTGCCTCGATGTAACTCACACAAATGGCCCGAGATAGGCGATGAAAACGAGTTAGTGACGGCTACGGGTTGTGATGGGCTGTGGGCGTGAACTAAGCTGCAGACACATGCTAAGTGCTTCAACACTCAGTCAGCAGCAGGTTTTGGTATCTGGGACTGAGACTGGTGTTACAAGCGCAGAGCACATCACACCAGAGGAGAATACCCATCATTTGCACCTCACACCTCCCCAGTTGCTAAACAACTACAAGCGACAGATCGTGCGGTCCACTGATAATCAAAAGAGGCACTCACTACCAGTTTTGTAATTTAAACTGTTTCACAATATAACAAACTATACTGTCCCCTAGCCCTGTTAGTTTAAGAGTTAGGTATAATTTTAGGAAAAACAAAACAAAATACCAAGGTTTAACAAAAAAAAACAACCCAAAGACAAACAAAAAAACCCAACACTTTTTGCCTCCCCAAGCCAGTCCCATTGACTTCCACGGAATGATGCTGACTCAAACCCTCTCATGGCCCATCTCCTGTAAGTCAGGTAGCTAAATTATTAAAAGAAAATAGTAAACAGAATCCTGACAAGAATCCAAAGCTTTCTATCTGGAATACCTCTGCTTTCTCTCATTCCTCCCTTATCCCCTACTTCTGCTAGTACAGTCATCTTTCACAAAACTAAGAAAGAGTTTCTGCCTGGAACGTCAGGAGTGCTGTACACCTTTTGGAGCCTGTTTTTCAGCCTGATTCTTCTAGGTGAAAAAAGTCCAGAACATTTCCAGTGTTGACAATGCTCTTCAGTGGTGAGCAGGCTGACTTCAATTATGACCCACAGATCAAAAGCTTTTCTGCTTTAGAGAATTAATAGCATTTTTCTCAGCCGCTCTGGAGATCACACGACCCTGTGTACATCATGCCAGGCTAGAAGACGACTATGAATCATTCAAGATCCTCAATTTTCTTGACAAGCATTCAGTCTGTCAGAGTGAACAAAGCAGCCCAAGATGCCTCAGATGGGATTAACAGAAGACCTTCGTGAGGGACTAAACTGCTCTTTTATTACAGATTTCACATCATAATTCCTTGGAATTGCTGGCACAGGAGAAAAAAACCAAACACACCAATAAAACCAAACAGGAATTCCAACTTGTTGTTGGCAGTTGCTATGACTCAGAGGAACTAGCTGGAATTTGAACTCATCTAATTTCTTACAGGAGACATCACTCTGATAGAATGTAGTTTGAAAGGAACATGCTGAATATGCTTTAGGAGTTTCTGGGTCTACCGTGACAGCTAAGAAACCCAACTGTGTAGCTTCAAAATACATAAATTAAACCTCTCAATCAAATAAATTATTTTAAGGTAAAAACCTCCAGTTTAATTTGGTTCAGGATACAGAGAGATCTAACTTCTATCACCTACCTTCAAGCCCTAACAGTCATATCTTCAAATAACCTAAACATGTGGGAAATATCAGGCCACACAGGGTAAATCTTCAAGTTGTCCTTCTAGAGAAGCATGCGAATTTAAAAAGCAATTTGCTGGCTATAAATAGAAGTAATTTTAAATGGTACCGATTATGAAAATGTCTGAAGCTTTTAAAATATTGTTTTCACTGAGATCCGCATAAGGGTTTAAAATTCCCTTCTATTTCACCGCATGAGATGCACCCTGGGCTGGATGGCTCTGTGTTTGAGTCACCTTGTGTACTGCCTTCTACTGAAGCTGCTTGTTTAATCAATCCTCAGGATTTTAGGGATGGTGCACCATAAGAAAGTTAATACTGACGCAGAGCATCTTCCTGTCATTTGCTGATGACTTATGGATCCAAGACTGACACAAAGCAATTTTTCCTGATTTTAATGGAACAGTGGCAGCTTTACCCTATGAGGCCTGATTCGGAAAATACATTTTTGATGTTAGTCCCATACTTTTTTAGAACACTCACTTTGACACTTGAATACTTTCATTAACATTGAAAAAAATGCAAAGATCTTTATAGCCAGTAACTTTTGCCCACAATGCTCTGTACACATCTTTGCTTACACAGTATTTTGCTAAGCTGTGGTTTGCAAAAATGAGATTACTGCTTGCAGAGAACTTGTTGGGACATTTGAAAAGCTTTGCATTCTAAGTTCTTAAATCTCACATAAAATGTGTGCAAAACCAAATAAACCCCAATGAAACATAATTCTACCTCCTTCCCCTGGGCACAGGAGGTAAGGGTGGCCAGAAGGGAACCAAGAAGAAACAAACCTAGGAATTATTATCATCTGGTTAAGCACAGGCAGAATTTAGATTTTACAAAATGTCAAACCAAAACAATGTAAAATAATCTCCCTGGAGAGCAAGACAGAACTTATCTACAATCATCCATTGTAGACAGAAAAATAAGCTCAAAAGTTCATGCTCTCTCTTCATCCATTCTGCATAGAACAAATTCCTAGCTTTGAAGCTATGGGAGAACCTACCCCCATTTTGCCTAGTAGTGGTAAAAAACCAGGTACAGTAGAAGTGGTCATAAAAGCTTGTTATACTTTGTACGAGCTGTTCTTTTCTTGACATGTTTTCTACATTTGGAGCATGTAAGGGTGTTTCAGACCCCCAGAGACTGGCCTGCTGTCAGTCGATGAAAAAAGGGACCCAATATACCTGAACAAAGCGGCTGGCAGTGAAGGTAACTAAATCGCAATAGCGGCTTTAAAATTCTTCTTAAGAAAGTAAGAAGGGGTTTTGTGACTAAAAATCGTTCAATCTTTTGCAAAGCCCTTAAAATTCTCTATGTCTAGATGCCTTCTATGCCCACTGTGAGAGGAAATGGTCCTAATTTCACATTTCTTAGTATTTTACTGCTAGTCCACCCGTGGGCAGTTTTCCTCTCACTGCGTGCAGCACATTCATTCACCGCTGGCGAAAGGCTGCGATTACGGACAGCTTACATCGCGCTGATCTCTGCAGCATTCACAGGGTGCTACCTCCTGCCACACCACCCTAACTACGCCTCTCACAAAGGCAGCACTGCCAGCTGGAGTGGAGCACAGAGCAGAGACTTCAGAACCAGCCCCGTTTCACTCTCACTGTACACTGTTACAGTGGTTAACGCCTCTGATCTGCAGCACAATCTCTCCCTGCACCACCCTACCATCACCTATGACTTCCCAATGGACTATACCCAAAGAACCTCACTCTGTCCTGAGGGTTGTGTGGACAGTAATTAAAAATCAAAGCTCCATGACAACTGCTGAACTGATCCTCCAGAGAATTCAGGATGAACAAGAGCTGGGAATATGTGAACTGAAAAATTACTTCTCACAGGACTGAGCTTTCCTAATTTTCTTTTAAGCTTGTAGCTCTTCTGTACAATAACAGATGCACAAACAGGATGCAGCTCTTGTAGTCAAACTACGTACAAACAACTGGAATACATGCATAGACTCAAAGGGTTGTTTTCACTTTATTTAACAACATAAGCAATTTTCCAAAACTGCATAAACTGAAGTTTCCTTTGAAAACTGCCTAAGAAGAACATTATGCAGAAAAGCCAGGAAGTAGGAACAGTACTTGGGGAAATGCAGGAAGCATGGAAATTACTAAGGGGAACACAAATTTCAGACAAACAAACAAATGAGCAGAAGGAAACTACAGAAGTCTGTACCAGTGAAGGGAGACACTTTCCAGATAACTCAAGTGCCAGATGACTGAGACTGTGGATGTGTGGAAGAATTGCACATAATTTTTCAAGGCTTTTAACTGGAAAATTTCTTAGACTCTATTATATGCACTGTTCTCTTTGTAATTACTACACTTACTTCTACCATTAATAATGTGCATAAATCTGCTGTTTGTCATGTTCATAAAGCACTTAATAAATGTCCTCTGAAGGAAGGAAACCACACTGCTTGAAAATCCACTAACTTGGAGAGAGAGAGGGAAAAAGAAGCTATTCTTAGCATATACACATCACTCCTAGGCCTCTGGCATATCAGCAGTGGTTCAACCAGAGGTGATATGAGAGTAAATGCATATGGCACCTGCCTGGAAAGGTATTTGAATAAACACAGATGTGCCCTGACAGCTACTTGAAACCTAAATGCTTTCCAAGCTTGAAATCCCAGTGGTGGCAAATCTGTCAATAGCCAACATTACTACATATCTAGAAAGGCATTCACCCACCACCAAGAAAGGGTCATACTTGGTTTAGGTGGTACTAGGCACCCTGCACTCCTGTTTCTGTACAACAAGTTCCCAGACAAAGAGGGAGGAAAGTTTACAGACAGCAATGAGAGTGGATGGTAACTTTCATTTGAATATAACAGCCTTAGCTAGAATCTGGTCAGAATGCTTTTACTGCAAGTGGACAAGATACTGTTTTTACATATCCAAATGGCAAGCAATTGGTATATCTGGAACTGCAAAAATCTAAAACGAAAAAGCCATGTTTTGTCTAAAGTTTTGAAAACCTCACTTGTTGCCTTCACTACTTAATAGAAAAATTAGCTACCTACCAGAGTGTTTCAATGTAAACAAAATAGATAAATTGAAGTGATAAGTGTAAACCTATACATAAAACCCATTAATTTTTCCTCACCTGATCTTCTTCTCCACCCCCTTCTTCATCATATTTCAGAATGTTGTCCCTCACATCATCTTCAGGATCAATCAAGAGCTGCTTCGCCTGACGCTCCTTATCACGGCGTTTCATCCATACCACGAACATTAAAACTAAAACTGTAATGCAAAAATGGAATAGACAAAACCACATCTTGATTCTGAAATACAGCCATGGAAAATTGTAGAAATTCAAAGTCAAGATTTAAAAAAAAGAAAAAAAAAAAGAAAAAAGCAGTAAAGCTGGGATTTGACTGTTCCAGATAAACTACAGGTTTTTTTAAAGTGAAAAACTTGACAGAAGGCAGCTTAAGCAGGGTATGTTTAAACTCAGACCAGTATAGGCAATTTGGTTTGGAAATTAAGTACATATTCAAGGTTGTAAGGAACAAATCCATTCCACATCTGCAAAATACACTTGTCATGAAAAGAATTAAGGAAGACTATGCTTCATAAACCACTAGATTCAGAAAGAAACCTCTCCTTCGGTAAGGTTCTTTGAGTTTCATACCTAGCATTTAAAAAGTATCTTGTAAGAATCAAGAAAGAAATTGTACTGTGTGCTTGCGTAGAATCATGGGCTTAGCCAGGCTCAATTTTTTTTATTATTATTACTCGTTTCCATAATTTTCTATGTTCTAGACTGGTGCACAGTGTACTGTGAACAGGCTAATCTTCCTGGTGTTCCACCAGATTAGCCAATCAGTTAACTATAATGTGTAGGAGAGCTAGCATCTAATTTACTACTGGACAGACAGTTACGATTTTTAGTCATTTTCCTTACTGAATGCACTTCACACAAAATAGAATGCTAGCACAGCTTTATGTTTAAACATACACACCATTGTTCCTGCATACCTGCCTTTCTTGTCAGGCCTTATGTGAGGGGCTGTGATGTATCACTTTCCAACAGCCTACTTGCATTAATTGGAAGCACAACAGTAGTAACATCAGAGCACTCCTTAAAAGCACTGTTACCTGCCATGGGTGGCACCAAATCACACCATACTGGCAGCACAAGAGAGATTAGATGTCAGGGGACTAATCACACCTTCAACCTGGTCACTCACTGACGTATCACTGCAAGTGTCCATGCGTATAAATGGAAAATCTCTTTCACAAACCCACTGCAGTGCCTGACTGCCGAACAGGTGCTAGCTGTCCTCTGTCAGAATCTAAATCCTGCACTGTCAGGAAGTTTTCATACTTGTCCAAAACACTAGACCATGCAGCAACAATTCCTGGGCCTGTGCCTTTTACAACTCCCCTGTCCTTGTCAAGGTACCTAATAATAAAGCGTAATACTGTACTTGCAAGAGTAAAGGAGTTAAGAGAGCTATTTACTCACTGAGCAAGATGATGATACAAAGCAGAATTGCAATGATGGCACCAGTGCCCAGCCCTGCACCAACAATCCGGTCAACATCAGTGCAGTCTCCGTTTAAGTCACACTGGCAAACTTTCACCTTCAGCAAGGACGTGCTGGATGCATGTGGATTTCCAGAATCTGTAATCACTATGGGCACGTCGTAGATACCAGCCTCCAGGAACCGGATCCTTAAGGAGAGCTGGGCGTGATCGCCTGTGTGTGAAAATAAGGTGCTGGTTAAAAAGTACTGTATTGCTCACACGGGCTTAAAATAGCATTGGCAAAAATAGCTCATGTTTGAGCTCTGTGTTAACTTGCTGCTCAAACTGCTAAGTGACACTCAGGGAAACAGACTTCCTGACTGGTGTGAACATCTTTTCTTTCTTGAAATTTCTTGTTCTCTGGGGAACTTACACCAAGATGATTTCTTGTTCGTATTAACCAAATTCATGTATGTTGTGAAATAATACCAAAGAGAAAACATTTGCAAAATTTCTTTAAAACTATTAAGATTTCCATAATGTTAATTACCGCTAATTCGAACAATGGTCCAATTCCTCTTAATACTAGCAGGTGTGTCAGGCAGCTCAAAGGCAAACGGGCCTGCATTTGGATCTATGTCAGGGTCTACAGCAGTGATGTTAATAGCATTAGGCTGCATTGTTTCACAAGTTGTGGCTTCTTTTGGATGCACTTGGGGGGCATTATCATTGATGTCCAGCAGGTATATCTGAAGTGTGCCAGTTCCACTCATCGGGGGTATTCCTTAAAGAAAAGGAAATAGCATTAAGCCTGTTTCCAGCTGCAGAGTTATTTAAATGAAGCTGTACGAACACTTTTATATGTTTACCTCAGTTTTGGGATTGTGTCTTTACAACACCAATCTAACACTGTTACTGCTCCTGCTAACACACTAATTCTTAGGTAGTCTGTTCTCAGAAGAATGCCCCTACTCAGCAAAATTCAGCAAATAACTGCAGACCCACAGATCAGGGACTCATCCACTTCACTGACCAGACAGACAGTTAATCTCCAGAGATGGTCCACATCAAAGGCTTCAAAGAAGGAGGTGCAAAATTGGGATAGTTTGTCCTCTGGACAAATTATTTTCTAACTTTGAAGGCTTAAGATCACCCTTTATCATAAACGTGCTATTCAAATTATTTCTAATACTGACTTCCAGCATGCTATTTCTAGACATTCCTGCTATCCCTGTGAAATGTGTGATGCTCCCATAAACCTTGCTGGAATCACACATTTATGTGATGATTTGGCACTGAATGTTTCAGCATAACTAGCAATGGCTCTCATTCCACCTCCCATAATCTTCCAGTTCCATTTATGTTTTTTCTCCAGAACAGAGCCAAAGTATAGAAACAGTTGATCTAGCTTCTAGTTCAAAAAATTTTACCATGTCTTCTTTCCGAGGCAAAGAGCCCCAGTTTTCCCTTCTAATGTGAGAATGTTCCTAACTGCACCTGTCCATCTTTCTGCTATCAGCTATGAACAGTACAGCACTCCAGCTGAAATCAAAGGACTCATTTCTGAGCAGTGTTAATTGTCATTAACAAACTGACAACAAAAAGATACTTTTCCCTCTGCACTGCTGCAGCCTGAATGTGGGAAAACACAAAGCCCCTCCACCAACACATCACTCCCCATAAAGCACTCATGCTGTGCATTCACTCAACCCACCACACTCCCATGCAGGGGTTTTTCAATTTTCTGTTAAATCAACTAATGTAATCAAGCCAGTGTTTTTCTACAAACTCGGAGAATTATTTTTTAGCCATTTCCCAAGTACCTGAGAAATTATACAGTCTGATAATAACACAGATTTCCAATGGGATGTATTCTAAGCATATCCTGTTTTCTGCCCCAGTAAAACTGAATGCCATTCAACCACAAAGAAGAAAGCTTTTTGAAAAAAAAATACACAATATTGATACATACCATTATCAGAAGCAAGAAACGTTGCATTATACATATTGTTTTGCACATATATTGACTCTCTGTCCAAAACAGCTGTAGTAGTTATTTGTCCATTAACAGGGTCAATCTTCAGCCAGTTTGCAGGATCAGAAAGTTTTGAGTACCTGTGTATTTAATAATAACTTGTGTAATTTATCTGCCAACATAAATATTGACAGCAAAGACAGTATTAGTATTTTAATTTGTATTCTGAACACATTTTTGGAATTTGAAGATAGCATTTTAAAAATTTCCATTTATCAAGCCCTGTCACTAAAATTCTTGGAAATACTTATTAAAACCAGTCCTGCATTTCAATTTGTGAAGTGCCTTGCCCTGTGAGTTATCAGGTAACTGGAGAAAATCATACAATTATCATAGACTATACAACATTAATACTCAGACTAAAATAAAATATTCAGTCAGGATCCTTCTTGGTTTTTCTACACCTACAGAGCTGTTCATACTAACTTTCATCTTGTCAGAGTGCTGAGAGCAGGAGGGGTAAAAATGGATAGTATTACAGTTGCACTAACTCACATTGTTTTAGCACTTCAGTATCACTTCATTTTCAGAGACCCTGGTTTTACTGCATGCTTCTCACCCTAATTTGAAAGAGAAGTGTCTTTCAAAACCATTCTTCTGATAAATTTTCCCTTTGACATTAATCAAGTGCAAGCGATCTTAGCACTGAAGTCCTCATGCTGTTATTTCTATGATGGTTATGTCCAGAAATGAACAAAATATCACAAACAGCTAACCAAGAATCAAGAGAAACTAAAATTGCAATAATCTTGATTTTGGAAGGAAAGACAGAACCGAAGTTCTGGAGTTTCTTCTACATGAGCTAAAGAAAAAAAAAGCGGGATAAGGTGAGTCCTGACCCACGGCCAGTCAACACCTCAGCTTTGCAGATAACGACCATGTTTATACAAGGCATGCTCATGTAGCAAAGTTTTAGACGTAAGAAAAATTATGATCAAATTATGATCATAGCTACCAGTACACGAGTTCACAGAAAGACAACAGCACCACTTTGAATTGCTAGAGAAAAAAATTAAAAGAAAACCCTTCAGATTTCTTCAACACTCTGATTTTGCTGCTATGTGACAACCACTGGTGAATTAAAATTGCAAATGACCTTAGTGCACAGAAGCACCTGTCTGCTCTGACTGAATTTGTTGGGATGGAACATATACTTTACCACAGATGCATAACTGCATTCTACCTTGATGAAATAGGACTTAGGATGAGAAAATGACCCAATTTACTCAAACACCTATGAATATTGGTCAGTTCACCTTCTCTATAGCCACAAATCCCTTTCAAGAGAGCTGCACAAAACCACAGGACGTGTTGGGATAGCTGTGTGCTACAGTAAATGCAGTCATTTCACATGTCATCTCTTTGCTCCCCACCCATTCCATAACACAGACATAGCAAAATGTTTATATAGACCTTAGAGATGTTTGCTGCATGTAACGATCGGGGTCCTGAGCAGTGAAAGTTGTCAACATGCTACCAGCAAGCAGCCCTTCCTCCTGACGCACGAGCTTGGGGTTTGGAACAAAATATGGGCTCTCATTCACATCAATGACTGTAATGGACACGGTTGCTGTTGACTGAGGAGGATGCTGAATCCCCTTAGCCAAAGGCACTTGATTTTCCGCAGCTACGGTAAGCACAAACATCCTGTTGGTCTCGAAGTCAATAGGCTGGGAAGAGCAAAGAGTGGGAAGTGTTAACGTTTATTCACAGTAGCAACGGACACACAGTAACGTTTTAAATTTAAAGCACATTTTTGAAGATTACTTGTACTGCTTTTCTCAAAAATGAGCACAGAGCCTGAAGAGAACACAGTATCATCACCTCAACACGAGCCCGTGGGCTGGGGCTTTGCTTAGCAGCAGCAGCAGCAGTTTTGAAGTCAGAAGAGCTAGAAACCTTGTCATTCCTGGATTTAACCTGCTCTGGTACTGCCATTAGAGACAAATGAGGAAACAAATAGTTCAGTCACAAAATGATGAAGAAGATCCTAGCTTTGTGCCAGGCACTCACATGTGTCTCCTGATGATCTCTCCTGGGGAGAGAAAAGCTGCCTCTTTCTGTTACGAGGATAAAAGTTTCCTTCAAACAAGTTCATGACCATAGCTATTCCCATAGATTAGAGATTCTCATGCACGTAACACCTTACTAGAAATACTCCTGGTAATCCCAGCCAACCTCATTTCTGGTATACCTACAGCTCTCATCTTCCCAGTGCAGACAGCTTTTGGTTTGGAGATTTCCTCACTGAGCCAGAAGTAACATTTAAGGAAAAGTATAAACAGTTTGAGTCTAGAGTTCCTCTGTCATGCTGCATAGGGTTGAGGAATTCCTGGAGACAGGATTTGCCTTTGCACTATACACTGCACTATTCACACAGATCCCAGACTGGAAGAAACCCTGTACCTTACAGGGGCATTTGGCACATGACAGTATGAAGCAAGTGACAAGAGACAATCTAATCTTCATTACAGGTTGACAGATCAACTCATGGCACTGCCAATAAAACTGTAGGCAGGTTTCCAACTCTTCCCATGTCTCGGCACTTAAAGGAGTGCTAAAAAGCACAGACACTCACATAATTCTTCCAGGAAGACTGCAATGTAACAATTGGCACCTCTGGGGAAGAGCAGTTATAAACCAGAGACAGTTCTTAAAAAAACTCAGTGTGAAATACCATTAATGCTGTAGAAATGTTGTCTCTTTTTGTCACCTAGATACTGGGAGGATTAAAATCAAACTAAATGAAACAAAACAGAGAGAAAAAAAAAAAAAGTGAATTTTTAAATTTCCAAATGGGAATACTGACATCACACATTTGACTTTGAAATGGATCAGCCAAAACCAGAGCAGGCCAACTTAGAGATGAGACACTTATCAGAGGGTCATGAGCAAAGGTGGCTACTGCCTGGCAGGTTTAATTATAGAACCACATTGTTATTACCACTTGAAATAAGTCATCCCTCAACACAGAGCTGTGCTGGTTAGAGAATGAAGATAGGCAGGTTATTCCATAAAAGGTATTTAAATGAGGTTTTAAAAATAGCCAGTCTTTAAACGTCTCTTGTGGAAGTACCCTCCCACCTATCATTTTTTCCTCTCTGATTGTGCTTTGACTGCCTATATCTGTTCCTTAATGGAACATCTTGACATAAAATGTGCAGACAACATGCATGACTACTAATTGAGGAGAGGTAGGAAGTTGTTCCTTCAGACTAGCAAAAAATACTAAGCAGACATTTTTTCACAGAGCAATCTCTAACTTTTTGGCAAATAAAGCTTCATGATTCGTAATTTTTAACAACCTTGCCTGATTTTTAAAATGGATCAGATGGAATACTATTGATAGCATAAGAAGGTAACTGAAGAAGAGACAGATTGCTCAATTCCAGAAGACAGACAGCGCCCATCCATTTTATTCCACATTCATGCTGGCCTCAGGAATTCACATTTCCCCCTGTTCAGTGCCATCCCACTTGTTCCACCTCTGCTGAGCTGTCTGGCACACAAGCATGCCCTACCTTTACGACAGTGACCAGCCCATCGTTGCTGTTGGGATCGGTCAGGATGGTGAAGCGGCCCGTCGGGTCTCCTCCGGTCATTCGGTACAGGGCATTCCAGGCTGGCGTGTGGGGCTGGTCTTTATCTGTCACCGTCAGGTTCGCCACGATCACATCCACCCTGTTTTCCGGCACCTCCCCGTAGAACTGCAAAAACCATGGGAACACTTCACCTCGTCTGGAGAAGCATGCAAGAGCCACACCATGCTGAGCATTCATCAAAGCTGGGGCAGCCCATCTCTCTTCTCTGGAACTCTGACAGTTTATCTAATGAAGTTTAACTGAGGCCACCCAGAGAACCAATGGCTTGATTCCCTTGTCAGCTTTTGCCTTTTGGCCAAAAGCAGAACACTGTATCTAAGGGATGGATTTTCTGCATGTAATTTAATTCTGCCTGCCAGTACAGTATTTAATAAGTAATAAATATTTACTGTCTGTGAATATAATGAGAAAAACAGAGAATGGTTATAAATATGCACATCCTTCAGTAACTCCTATCCTGTACTTACAGTCATGGCAGTGAACTCTGGAGGATTGTCATTGACATCTGTCACAGCGATGACAGCAGTTGCTGTGTTTGAAAGACCATATGTTGGGTTTCCTTCCATGTCCGTAGCTTGAATTATTAATGTATATTGTTGTACTTTCTAAAACACAAAATGACAATGTAAGTTTTAGACAAAACTAACATTACCATAGGATAGCAGGTGTTCCCAAAATTGCACTCTGCTAAGCAATGCAGACTATCACACTGTTTATTCTAGCTAGCATCACCCAAAATGACAGGAACAAAGTCTGTGCCACAGGAATACAGCAGCAGGTTGCATATATTGAGCTACCATTTGACTTTCTTCAAAGACCATCAAGGTAAGGACAGGCTGACTGCTTCCTACTCTAATAAATCAACCCCCTTTAGACAGTTAATGCATGATCACAGGTTTAACAACGCTTTTCAAATGGCAAAAAGAGAACCAGAGTACAGTTTATACTAAAACAGGGAAAGTCCTCAAAAGCATTTGAGAGCACTGAGCCAAGGTAGGTTTCTTGGCCAAACGGCCACAACTGCCAAGGTTTTGTTTCAGCCAAGCCCGAGTATAAAACTGCTGCTGCAACTTCTTGTGATCTCTATGGAAACCAAAGATGTCGAAGCCAACAGAGACGAGTAAGGGCACTGGGAGAAAGGGGGAGGGAAGCACCAAACAGGCTATTTCCATAAATGTTAAACACCCTGGCCGAGCACGGCGGCCGTGGGCCCCCTCTCCCCCCACTGCTACTAACGGCCCTTGACCTGGGCACTCGCTCCCCCCTCACAGCTGGAGCGGGGCCAGGGTCCCTAAGCACCAGAAATTCCTGGTGGAGACCTGACCTCAGCCTGGTGAGCTGTTTAAAACGACATTGACAAGGTTCTATCACAAAAAAAAACCAAAGAAAAAAGGAAAATCATAAAGATGTTTTCTGTGTAGAGCTGCTGAAAAGCTTATTTTAACTCACTGCACTCAAATATTGTGCATGCTCCTTCATTTACCAGTTCATCGTCCTTCCTTGGAGAGAGGTGCTACCATTCAGTTCTTCCCAAAAGAAAGGACACAAACATAAGGAGCCGCTATTACTTTGAAACGGCACTTTCACAAATGGTTTACTAACACTGGCAAAAACCTTCTGGCAAAATAAAAATATTTCAAGAAAAGTCTATTTTTATGTTTTGGTGGGTTTTTTCCACTTGGTACATTATTTTCTTACACTGTCTATAGTGGGGTATATGACAGATTACTTCCCATGGAAACGATTTATAGAATCATGAAACATGCTGAGTTGGAATGGACCCATCAGGATCAGAGACTCCAATTCCTGACCCTAAGCAGGACAGCCCAAGAATCACACCATTTACAAAAAGGAATTACAGGTACTGATACAAAAAATAAGCAAGGACAATTCCACTGATAGTATTTATAGCTTTCTTTCAAATTTTGGCCAGACAGTATGACAGACATGAGAGGTTTAACGGTATGCACATTTCCAAGCAGCAAATATGAGTCACTGAAAAGAAAGTTTTTAAAATAAGCTGTATGGATCCTTATTTCCCACTGAAGATAATGATTTATGCTCATGCCCTCTTTCAAATAGAAACCCTTACAAGACAACCCAAATGTATATTGCTATATATGCATCCCACCATTCTTTAAAAAAAGCAAGATTAGTATTAAGTCTACAGAAATGCAGTATATATGTTTAATAATACACAAATATAAATATGAATTCTGACTTAGAAAATATACTTGCAAACTGACCTTCAAAAGGCTTTAAACATCCTAAAGGTTTCCTTCATGACACCAACAAGAGAAGCAGTCATGAGGGAATCAAAGAAATACTTTTACCACTTTCATCCAGGAAAAAAACATACTTTACTTACTGTGAAGCAATAAAATCTAAAGCAGTATTGAAGCAAATCTCGCTGCCATATGATTCTATGTTATTGAAACAGCAGGTGCTTCTGATTCATCTCGGCCTTAACACATTGATCCCAAGAAGCAAATTTCATTAAGGAAACTCCATTATTATTACTCAGAGACTCAGTTTCCTTACAATAGTCTAATTCCAACAGAAGCAGCATAACTAGAAGCTTCCCCAGAAAGTGCCCCAAAAGACAGCATATCAGTGTTTTTGTTTGGTTCCTTGTTTTTTCCCCTCTTCCCAGCACTCACATAAAGCAGATCAACTGCTGAGAGTGAAATTTCAGGAATCAACAAGCATATAACTTTCCAAGCATGGGGAAATTGGGGGAGGTGGGTCTCCTCTTTTCACTGCGGTTTGAGAAGCAGCCAGGAATAAGCTGTGGAGCATGTGTCAGCAGCCTGCACAGAGACTTAGCAGCAACACATCCAAAAACGAGCTGGCAGCTTCAAGAAAGAACGCAGACCTCATCAGTTCACATCTTTCCACTTCAACACAGGCCAAATAGTAGAGCACTTCACTGAATTAACCTCACGTGAGGCAGGAATGTCAGTGTGTAAATTTAAGTACCCGGCCTGACTTCTTCAACACCTCCAGCAGTAAGGCAGATGTTTTAATGCTGAAGTGAATTCCACAGTAATAACGGAAGAAATAAGAGCAGCTGGATCTCATGAAACAGCATCTTTTGAGATAACAAATGAAAGATTTCTTCTGCCTTAAGCTGAGTTGCCTTACCTAAGCAAATCTCCTCCTGTGCATGTTAGCACAGATAATGCCTTGTGCATGTTAATCTGAAATACCAGCAGATGAGGAATGCTATCAGAGGCACTACTTTTTTTTTTTTCTAAGCCTACAACACTTATGCTCCTATAATGTGTCACATTATTTAAGAATTTAAAGTTCTCTCTAGTATTTTATTACTTTAATTAGAGCTTTATAAAGAGAGACAAGACTTACAGAAAAGAGTGGAAAGGCAGAAGTGGGCAGACCAGCTGGGGTGCATGGACAACAAGGCACTCCCCAGCCCACTGTCAGAAGACAATTCAGCTTTTGCTTTCTAGACTCCCGGTCATTTTAATTTAATTGACTTCCACAAAATGACTCAGGAAATGGAGGAAGCAAAGCAATGGCTTGGGAAGGAAACCATTTTATCTCATATTAGTCTAATTTAATATTTGAATGATTTAATGTTAATCATTAATATCCAACATGTTCAAGAAATGTTTATATATACGCATTTGGGTACCAGCAGAGTGATCCATCAGGAAAACTAATGGTGAATGACAAGGTTTTTCCAACTGTTAATGTGAGGGTCTAAGCTCCACAGGCAGCCGGTTTCTTCCGAGTTAAATCCCTCCAGTACAGCTAGTCACCAAGTGATAAAACCTCAAGAATTATCGCTATGTCCTTCTGAAAGTTCATCTGTCAAAGATGACCAGGGGATTTTAAAAACAAGGGCAAAGCTGCCCATCATTCTTTTAATTTAATAGGGCAATACTGTAAAGTTCAGGGTTTTCCTTTGCTCAAATCCCTTCTCTTCAAAACCAACTTAAATAGAATGAATGTTAATAAAACCTCAAAAATTAATTGCAATATATAACAGTCTGTTTAGCTTTTCAAATCTTCTGATTGCCCCTTTCAAACTGAAACACATCAGAATATTAATAGCAAACCCAGAACTTCAGAAAGCATTTTTATTCTCCATTTTAAATAACTATAAACAAGCAGCTAAAAGATGAACACCAAATCCAGTACTTCGGATTTAATGAGCTAAAATGAGGTTAGTAAAACAGAAGTTGAAACAAGATGTGTTCAAAAGAGATTTGTTTGGATTTTACAGCTTGTTTATAAAATAATGCTTATCTCTTGTGAAGTTTTCAAGTGGTTTAAAAGCACAGTTAGTGTGACAGATTTGGATTTGGGAGGGAAATATTTTTATTCCCAACCTCACAGATGGGTGAATCAGAGCAGAGGATCTGGCACCCTCCTTCTCCCGTGGTGGGCACAGTGAAGAACTGTCTAGACAGAATGGGCCTTGCCCAGCACGCAGCTATGAATTACTGACAGATAATTGATTTTTATTATTATTATTGCATTACTCTGCTTTAGTGTGTACCTGTTTCTTAAGAGCAAACAGGCTTATGGGACAAGATCCTTTCCATGACCCCACATAGCCAAGAGTAACTACACATATGAAATATATAGGTCCAATCTTCATCCCTAACATAATTTTCTCTCCTCTGAGTTTCTGTACTCTGGGACCAGTGTCAACAGGGTGAAGAAAGGGAGTAAGTTAAGACTGAGGAGGGGGAGAAATATTTCACAGCATCATAAAATTGTTTGGACTAGGAGTGACCTTGAAGATCATCTAGTTGCAGATCCCCAGTCCTGGGCATGGACACCTCCAACTACATATACCAGGTTCCTCAGAGCCCCATCCAACCCAGCCTTGAACACTTCCAGGCATGGGGCATCCAGAACTTTTCCAGGCAAGCTGTTCCAGTGACTTACCACCCTTCACAGTAAATAATTTCTTCCTTTTATCTGATCTAAATGCACCTGATTTCAGTTTATAGTCACTTTCCCTTGTCCTACCTCCATATGCCCTTATTAAAAACCCCTCTCCAGGCTCTCATGCAGGCCCCATTTAGGTCTCCTCAGAGCCTTCTCCTCTCCAGGCTAAACAGTCCCAGCTCTCTCTCAGCCTGTCTTCATAGGAGAGATGCTCCAACCTTGTGACAATCTTCACAACCCTCCTCTGGACTTGCTCCAGGCAGATTCATGTCTTTCCTGTGCTAAGAACCCCAGACCTGGATGCAGCACTCCAGGTGGGGTCTCACAGGAGCAGAAGAGAGGAGGAGAATCACCTCCCTTGACCTGCTGGCCATGCTGCTTCTGATGCAGCCTTGGATATAACTGCCTGCAAGTGCACATTGTCAGCTCATGTCCAGCCTCTCACCCATCCAGATCCCTGTAAAGATCCCATCTTCACAATATTAAGTGCAACCCAGCCCACAGGATTTAGACCTGCCGTACCTCTCTGTCAAGCCCAGCTGCTACAGTGATAATGTCACCAGTTTCGTTGTTGATTGTAAACATGTTTGGAGAGGGGCTGCTCGGGGCCTGTGACAAAATTCTGTATCTCAGCATCCCGTTCTGTGCGTTGGGATCATCAGCATCGATGGCAGTAACAGTCATCACGTAGGTTCCTAGCAGCAGGATAAATAATTGATGTTATATAAACAGTTTACACTCAGATTATACAAGATCACTTTACAAGCAGTGGTCAAGGCATGTATTTCTTTTGGTAAAATCTGCGCATTCCTTCTTTACTTAAAACAAACTGGCTAAACTCAAGACTCACCAGCAGAGTAATTAAAATACATAAGAGGAGATAAAAATACTCTATGTTTATAAAATACTAGATTTGCTTATAACTGAAGAAGCTACATAAACAATGAAATCCTACAGTTCTGCCACAAATAACATTTCTGTAACAGGAGAACATCTCAAGTTTAGATACTTATGTTATTAATTGGGCCAAAGGAAATATACTTATTGTTCAGAATTGGTGGACATACTGATAGTGACTGAAAATCAATATAAATAATACTTTTTCAAAAGTCTTTGAGATATATCTCAAATGCCAAGTAAACACTGCGAAGTTAGAAAATGCATTTCTGGTGCTAACCTTTCATTTTGCACTTCTGACAAATTAAGAAAGTGGTTTCAGCCATAGTGCAAACTTTAGTCTGAGCTGATTAGAATTTTAATGAGATCTGAACAACACTTAGGTTTTCTCGAGAATTCAAATGACACTGATTTCAAATCCCAGTATTTGCAAAGCCTCTGGGAATCAAAACTAGAACTGGATCTGGTGACATTTCAGAAGTCTCTTATACCCTGACCTGTCAACTAAATGAACATCAATGTCTATCACAAAAATAAATGTAAGAACTGTGATGTTATAATTAGGATTTCCAAAAACATGAACCAGAAGTCATATTCTTAAAGCCTTCCCTGGTTTTAGTTCATGTACATAGCAATTCTGCCTTTTGGAAATGAATCCTAACATGCTAAAAAGTGCATTAAAAATAGTGTGTAATAAGATGACAGTATCTGAGATTTTGCTCATCACACTAAAGATACCTTTTAAAGTCTTTTACGAGGTCTGAAGGCACTCCCTTCATAACACCTTCAAAATGATACTGTAAATGTGATACTTAGCCCATGTATTATACCTGGTTTTGATCCCTCATCGACTGTCCCATTCCAAACCTGGTGTAAGAATTCAGGTCTATTGTCATTCATGTCAATGACATTAATAACAATGTCAATAGGATTTTCCACCTGGTTTCCATTTACATCCACTGCGTGTGCTCTCAGCTGCAAAAATCATTAAAAGTATTAGAATTTGCACAATGTATAGGTGCAAATAGACATAATAGTGATGGGAAGTTTCAGGCCAGACATTTTTAGCTCCATGTATTTTGTTATCTGCCATTGCTCCCTCATACTGACCTTTTAAGTTTTCAAGTTGCTAATTGAACTGATGTTCAGACTTCCAAACTATTCTAAGTTGCAGACTTCCTTCTCTGATTTGATGAAAATTATTTTAGATCATGTAATTTTGATTACTACTAGTTCCTACTGTCACACAGAATTCTGGTTTTAATAATGACTGTTAGAAAACATTCTCTAAAAATATGCAGATTTAAATGTAGATCTTTGTATTTAGACCAGAGGGTGGCCACTGCTAGGGAAAGGAGCAACTTTCTCCTGTAGCAGTCCTGCTGATGCCCGTTACATACATATATACACAGATGGCTACAAAACTACTAGAAAGCAGCAAGGTGGCATTATTAACTCACCACTCTGGAAATGACTCATAGAAATGTAAATTCCCAAGTCACTAAATCTTGAATTGCCAATGTCAAATGCTGAGTTAAAATCTTATGGATGCCAGAGCTGTTGTTTGAGAGAGCCTTTCACCCACGCCTCCCCCCCAGATGCCTCCTGCTGTGTCCTCTGTTTGGGAGAAGCACTTAAGGGGCTCCCCGGAGCACAAGGCAAGGAGTGTTTTAATCCACAACATGGTGGAAAACTCTCTCCAGGAGCTGGGTGACTTTTCTAACGATTTCAGCATTGTTTCCCAAAAGCACAGAGAACTTTAGGTCACAGCCTGCTCTCCCTCTTCCTTGAAACTTTCCTTTTCCACTAATACTGGAATCTGTGGTCTACTTTGTCAATTTCTTTAAAGCAAAGAATATCATTTTCATAAGCTGACAGGCTTAATTTACAATTCTATTAAAATGCTTAGATTTGCCCCTAAAATAAAAATTGGTACGTTATTCTTCCCATTCATTTCTCAAATCACAGCTGCTGCAATTTTAATAGCAGTCACATCCTAATTTAAGTTGCTGAATTAAAAATAAACTTTTGGAAAGTATACAATTCAGCGTAGACTGTGATCAATGGCCTGTACTTGAAATATAAGCCACAGTATCCATATTTCAATCTTTTTAAATTACTTTATCTAAATACATTTAATCACTGTTTACATATGTTAATGTATTTAAGCTGCTTAAATATAGTAAGAGTTAGCCTTATTAAGTACAATAAATACAAATCTGCTACAAACTCTTCAAATCATATCTCATACAAAACTAAACGCTGGCTGCTCAAGTCATGTTTGAAGCAGATGTTCGTCTTCAATTTGATAATCTGATTTATGGTAAATTAAACTCTTACATGAAAAGAAGCAATCTGCTCCCGGTCCAAAGGCTTTGTCACAGACAGCTGTCCTGAGATGGGGTTGATGATGAAGATGCCTGTTGGAGGCTGGTCAGCTCCTGGGCCAGTCACACTGTACCGTAGTGAAAGGCTTTTATCACGATCGGACCTAATCTGTGTGCCAAAAGAGATGAAGCTTACATTAGCCAGAAACAAGCGCAGGACGGGACTGCTGCTGAGACAAGCAGCAGCTCTCTTTATTTTCTCCTTGCTCCTTAAGCTGAACTTGCAAAAATAATTTTTTCTGGAAATGGTACAGAGTTGGTATAAAGTCTGAAGTTTTCAACAGCACTCTCTGTTAGAAAGCCGGTCAATGAAAATTCCAAAACATAAAATTATCCCTGTCTATTTCTCAGAATAAAAGTGATTTGTGTTAAACAGTAAGAATTTTTAACTTAGGCAGAATTGTTTAGATCTTAGAGAAGATATATACTATCACAAAATTACTCATAAAAGTCTAGTTTGTGTTTTTCTCCTTCTCTCTATACCTTTTCAGCCCAAAGCTACAGACCCTCTTCCACTACAGGCTAGCTCTTGAGAAACTCACCATTTCTGCTTGGACTGAACTTGTTTCATCTTCCAAGGAAACAAGTGAAGGGCACTGTATCTGTAAGGAGCAGCTGAATCACCAGCACACACATCAAACAGAACACAGTGAAACTGTGTCCTATCAACTCTGGCTAATGTTCTGCCAAGTTCCAACAAATTGATCATGACCAGCCAGTACCACGGCTGGAAGCCAGCCCAGAAGAGGTGCTTGGCTCCTTGCAATAGCCACTTCTGGGCAGCAGAGTCCTGTGGAACAGCTGCTGTCCTCACCCCATCAGATCCCACATTTCCTTTGGTCTCCTGGTGCACTCTGCTTCCTGCTCGCTCCCACACCACTTCCCAGGCAGAGAACTCCAGAGCAGGAGACTGGAGAACTCCTGAACCAGCAGAGATACCCCTTAACACACCACCCAAAACAAGGTCATCTTCCACCAGTACAGAAGCATACAGACAACTTAAAGCCCAGGAAAGTAGATGCATCCCAGCATGCAATGCAGAGAAACCAGCCCAAAAGACTCTGATAAATGTCTGGATGATGAACAAGACATCATTTACACAAAATCTCTTCAGGAGCTCTCTGAGGGACACTGAAACCACACTTCTATTAGCTTCCTTACCCTAACTAATTCCTGAGGAAAAGGTCCTTTGGAATTTTCTGGTAGGTTGATTGGAGGAATAACCCAGTCTCTCTTCTGCCTCTTCAGAGGGCTGCTGTGCTTGTATTGTTGCCATGGAAATATGATTTCTTCAATTTTCCTTTGGTCCTTTCCCAGGTACAAGATAAAATTAAGCACATGTTAGTAGGAAAATTACTAGTAGACACTATAAAGTAACTCAGGTACAATTACATAATTGACTGAAAGGCTGTCTTTCCTCTGTGTTCATCGAACTGTTTTATTTGCATTCACAGTGCAGTTTGAAAATAACCAGTATCATTTACAACTGCACTGCAAAATTGTAAGAATCCTTTCTTTCCTTAACTAGGAGGAGAAAGGGAATTATAAACCATTTATAACATGGCACTACTGTGTAAACTGTTCTGCACTTTCTGAGAAGTAGTTAATATTTTTCAGAATTTAATAGTATATGCCTTTATGTATTTCTCATTAGCTAGAGCTTCAGTCCAGGTAATGTGCTACTGTACACTAAATTTAGATCTGGGCGTGCTATAATGTAATTTGAGTTCCAAGAGAAGTTTAATACATACTGGTAAGGAATGTCTCAAATATTTATGACTCTATTAAATCCCATAGAATTAATGCTGTAATTATTTTAAACCTATGTCAGACATGATGGATGCAGTAGATGACCCACTTTACACACTGGGCATTAATCTCTGCTGGGTGTCAACATTCCCTTCCTATTCCCTTCTATAGCTGCAGTCATTTCATCCTCTGGATGACAGCACACACAGCTAGCTCACTTAAGGTTGGAAACAGGGCAACAAAAACATTTTCCAACTCTTTTAAAAGAAGAACTTTTTTTTTACTCTAATCAACTATGTCACAGAGTATGAACAGATGCCCAGCTGAAGGCAGAGAGTCTACTACTCTGCACTCTGTTGATGGTAAGGATACCTGAATAGTGTCTCTGGAAATAAACAGGGCATGCTCTGGCACATCTAAGCATCTGCTCTTTCACTACGCTTTCATGAACAAAATGATAGTATTTCCATTGTTAAAAACATGCCTTAGCAGATTTAACACAATCACCAAGTAAGCAAACAAAAACCGAGTATTACACAGCAGTGGTCTCCAGTGTGTTCTCAGGAAAAATGTCTTGCATAACCACATTACCTATTTTAACATTAGGCTTAAATCTTTAATGTGTACCTATTACAGGTATGTTAATCTATGAATAAATTTCGTTCTTTATTTGTAAACTAAGCACTTCTCCTTCACAAAGGAGAAGGCAATAAACAGCAGGCAACAGGTAATGCAACACAAAAAGGTAGACAATCTAATACGTTTTTCTGAAGTAAATACATTGCTAATTGCATACTGCTGTGTCTGATTTTTGTTACAGTACGTGGTTTATCCTATGGCAGCTTCCAGCAGAGGGAGACTATCTTCCTTACCAAGTAGTGCTGGAATCATGAATAATTTACAAGCTCCAATTTGATTAAGACAGGACAAGACAAAGCCAATATTCCCTGCCAGAAGTGCTTTCCTACTTACTGCTGTAAATCTACAGCTCCCATCTAATAAATGTGACTTATGCATTCTATCACAGATTTGTTTCTTTTGCAGTTATATTTAATCGCTTGAATAAATACTATAATACTTCCAAGCAACTTAAAATAAAGAAATGGCTGTGTGAGACTTAAATTCAGGTATAAATCTCAAGCTATACAAACAAAAAGCTCAAACATAAAGAATCCCATATAGTTAAACAGGCATTTCTTTCCGTACCTTAGCAAAACTACAGAATAAAAGACTATAGAAGTTCCTTAAAAAGCTCCAGCTTTGCATGCACTAGGTGTTCATTAATAAGCTGGTTCATGGAGAGGTGCATGACAGGCAAAATGAAACCCCTATTTTTAGGCCTCTTTATGGAGATACATTTATACAGGCTGCATTTAGCTGTTGTTTTACCTTTTCTGAAGCCCCTGTGAAGGCTGGTTCAGGGGTTAGCTTCACTTTCATTTGCCATTCTTGCTGGGTTTCCTTGTCTTGAGCAGACACGACAAACTCCGTGGGCTCTGCTGAAAGTTGAAAGCTTCGCTCTGCATAGACCACACCATCTTCACCTACTCTGAAATCTTCTGGCTCACTGCTCCCAAAGTGTATTTTTTTATTTCCATCACAGCTTCGAAACCTCACTGTAAAACAGACGTAAAATGACAAACAAAAAAATTTGAAAAAGTGGCCCACTTGAACTCACTGTGACATAAAATGCACTAAGAACAAACTCAAAAGCAGAGGTACTTAACTTGTTGCTGCTATTACCACATGCAATTAAGAGTTGTACTTCAGGGGTCAGCCCACACCACATAACAATGATATTCTGTGGACTGCTAGGCAGAGATTTTAACTCTAGGAACAGCTTCCCTCCGACAAATTCACCACACCACCAGCAAGAAAACCATCTCCTTCCATGTCCTATGCTACATTTCAGTTGGTTGCCAGTCGATGGCTGCGGGAATTTGCACCTCAAGCCTCAAAAAGATCCAGTCAAGTCGATTCATTAAAAACACTCGAAAAATTTAATTACATTGCAACCATAACTGCAAACACAACCGTGCTTCCAGCACCTTCTCTGCCAGTGGGGGTAAAGCAGAAACTCAGAAATATGTTAAAAACATTAAATGCTGTGCCCACATCAGCCTGTGATTCAGCTCTGTCATCTCAGGAAGATTACTTATGAGCTCTGGGAGTTTCCTCATACCTCACTGACAAGATGGAGGAGACAGTAAGTACCTCATGGAGAAAATCAAAGTTAAAGGCCTTGAGTTTTTACTTTGGTTTGGGTTTTTGTGCTTGTTTGGTTGGGGTTTTTTTGTTTGTTTTTGTTTGTTTGTTTGTTTTTTAAGCTACCTTATGTACCACACACATCCCTTTATCTAATTAGGAATTACCTATTCTTGTTTAATTCCCTCCCTCCTTCCTTTTGTCATGTCTGAAAGACACACACTAGAACAAGAAGTCAGTAAAACCGATTGTATAGATAATGATGTCATGTGAACAGAACAGATCTGGTAACAGGTTACTGCCTTCTCTACCCAATTGTTTTCACCACCACTTACCTTCTGGGTTACTGCAAATAATAAAGAAGCAAAAAAGTGAAAGTGTGCTTTTATAACCAATGATCACTCTTTAATGTTTTCAAAGCATTACGAAGTATTTTGATTGTATGGGCAATAGAAGCACAAAATAACATTATGAAGGTTGTGCTGAAATCCACATAGTGAAGATGAAATGAGGCTTCAAGCTTCATTTCAGTTATTGGACTTTTTATATTGTGCTAAACCATGCACAAACTATTTAGCTTCAAAACCTAAAGGTCCTTCTGAAGAAAAATCACTACGAAATGTCATGCATCATATGCTTTCTTCTGCAATGCACTGCTTCCACAAAGGTACTGAGAAGAAGAATCATACTTTTTTTGTATTTGAACTTCAAGGACCAAGCTGATGTTCAGATGACAGACTGAATTTCTTTCCTTATTGCACCATTTCAGTTATCTAGAGTCTCCCATTTGCCCTCTCCAGACAGAAAAGACTGTAATTTAAAAAGGTCCATCAGATACAAAAATGAGACAAAGCACAGCACTACTCTAAATAAATGATATAGCATCAACCTTCTTAATTTTAATCTTGCTGGACTGGGCAGGGACACTGCTCTTTCCAGGCAGATCCCAGAGTTCAAAGGTCTTTCCCTGTGGAAGGCCAGCCTCACCATGGGGAGAAGAGCATGGCATATCCACAAAGCACTACGCCCTGGAAGAACAAATCTGCCTGGGTGGAAGGCTGAAGCCTTACCATCAGGGCTACTCCCGTGATCCTCCTTGGAGAGGCTGCCTCTGGTCTTCCTCATAAGGAGAGAGAGTGCTTTTCTAAAATGCTAATAAATACTCAGCCTCTCACTTAAGTTTTCATATATTTAAGCAATTCCTATGGCTCCTCGAGTCCATCCTACCTGCTTTATCAGGTACGACAACTTCCTTTCCTATAATCTACATGCTACAGGTCTGCAGAATTCGGAGAAGGTGACAGATTCTCTGGTTTGCTGTTCACATGGGAGAACAAAATTGACAGGCAGAAGGTTCAGATCTCAGATGTTAACTATCCCACTAACCTCCCACTTTTTTCAACATGGGCCTTGCAGCTTGAGTCAGCTCACTGCCAACACTGTGTTGAAATGCAATGGCCGGCTGATAAAGTGCATGATTCTAAGCCAAGAATATAAAACTACTACTCAAAGCAACTATTTCAGTATGCAGAAATCATTACCACAGTCCATTTCTGTAATTCTGATTGGCCCACCTTCAGAGCTGCATAGACTGTATTGCCCAGCACAAAAACAAAAAGATGTCCAAGAAGAGCTCACTCAAAAGTCATTAAATTTAATAAGAACTTAAGGACTGTACTATTAAACACTGCTACTTGTACTTGGTTACAGAGGCACAGACCACCCAGACCTCAAGCATGGAGGAAGATGGGCATCCTTGAAATGTCACCACTGTTCACAAACAAAACTCTCAGAAACAGCTCACGTAAGTCAAAAAACCCAAAAAACCACCAGAAACACAACCCATAGCTCTGAGCCTCTGCTAACCTCTCATCTCAACTACAGATGCTCTCAAAGTCTGCTTTTCAAAAGACCAAAAGGACAAAGAGCAAAGCCGGCTCCACCTCTGGCTCTTCTCAGACTTACTTCCGAAAAGTACAAGAGTGGGAAAGAGAATGAAGATTAATCTAAACTTTGATCATTACTGTTTTTCAAAAAGGTGAAAGCTAAAATGAGTACTTGTCATTATGGTCCAAAAGACTAAGATATCACAAAAATATTTTATAAAAAATTATTTCCTAACTACTGCAGAGTAACAGAATATTTTCTTATTTTAGATATTCAAATTCATAAAGAAGAAGAAGACTTCTTTCCCCCCATCTCCTTACATATAGACTCCAGCAGCACAAAAATAAAACCAAAAAAACCACCCTGCTAGCCACTTCATTGATATTCTTCCTCCAGGCAACTGTGTATTATGAAATTCAATGAAAATCCCTTCCTCTGACAGTATCCTGGTAAAAACATATAAAATTGTCAATGTGAGAATTATTCTCCCTTTGCAAGGAGCACACATTAACGAATTATAGTCAAGTACAACCAACTATAATTAAATTCCCCTGACAGAGTACAGGTTGTGCAGTAGCTACTCTCCCCCCAACCACATGGTTATCAGTCCTGTAAATTTGATTTAGATCACTTAGCTTCATTTTTCAGTGTTCAACTAGTATGAACAAAGAGTGATTTCTGACAGTAGGTTTTTAGGCAAAGATTTTTTCTTTGCAAAAATGCTACAGGAAATATTTGTTTTTACTGTGAATAATGACTGCTTATGCAACCATGTTCTTTTCTAAAAACCACAGGAAAGGGAGGCATGCTTTCCCCAAGTCACTTTATGTTGACAGATCAATCACAGACTTTTTTTCCACTTAAAAAAAGGTTAACCAGATATAAACTCTCTGCAGAATCTTAGTCACTTTATATGCAATAGAAAGAGTAATCAAGCATCTGATTTTACTGCTTTTTAATAACACTCTGCATAAATGATCAAATAACAGTATCGTAATCTGTAAAAATAACTCATGGATTTTTAAATATTTCTCAGTATCCCGTGCATCTTCTGAAAGTATCTGCTTTTCAGAAGTGTATCGTTTGAAAGCCCCGGGAAGTATTCAGTCAAACTCAAATATAATTGTTTTCAGTTTTAAAGAGAATACCTTTGGTCCTATCAAAGTAGTAATATGCAATATCGGAGTAAATGCACTTAGTTCACAGGCTCAAAAGAAGGCTGAGCACAAGGATTTACAAAAGTAGGGTCTTTAAACAGAAAAAAAAAATTGTATTTAGCACTGGCATATGATTACTATTAAATATTATACCCTAAGACAAAAGACCATTAATACCGTAATTTGAGTATTTTCTTCTCTTAAAACCAAGGCAAGTATATTCTATTAAATAAAGAATAAAAGAGGACCTCTGAGACTACAACATTGTAAAATGAAAATCTACAGCTCCATGTTATTAAAGGATGCTTTCAGTTTAACACTCTCACATGGAAGTAATTACAACATATGCATACACATGTAGTGTACAAAACATTAAGAACTAGACATGCAAATTCATTTAAAGTGCACTAGAGATCACCACCACTCATGCTCAGGTCTAATGAGATGAATGATTCATACTAGCTCTAAAATACGCGTCTAACCTCATGTACCTTACTAGTAATCTTCAATTACCTAGAACCATTTCTCAGACAATAAAATACTTTTTCCAGCTACCAGTTGGTTTGCACTCTTTGGCAACCTGCTTCTGCTCTTTTTGTCTTAGGCAAATAATATCAGAATTACTTGATCCAAACAAGGACTGAGCAAAAAATGATACAACGGGCTGTATTATTAACATCAATTTTTAATGAACGTACTATATTCATGTGCAATATAGAATATTCATACAGAATTTTCACTACTCATTTTGATCACGAGACTGAGTCTGCCATCTGGATTTTTTGCACTTAGAAAATATTCAAGTCACTTCTAGATAACACCCACATGCATACAAGCAAACTAGTGTGCTTCCTTCCGTAAATTTGCTGGAATGCTACTCCTCTCGAATGCTCTTCTCAATGCCTAAGCATCAACCTCAAGGCAAAGGCTCACTTAGCAGACATTATGGAAATTGCAACAAATGCCAAGTGCTAACAACACATATACTTCAGCAACACGGTTCATAAAACAGAAAACCTATGGCTATTTAATCCACTTGGGATCGTTGTGCAGCAGACAAAATAAACAGAATATGAAAGCTTCTTAGGTACAACTACCTACTAGATACAACTTTTACCTTTGACAGAACGAGAAACTATATGGAAATATTCTCCTTGAATTGTCCAGCTATCCGCATACTTAGTATCTGAACGCTCTCCAAGAACACTCTGCATTTAACAAGTCTTTACTTCTCAGAGAGAGAAGCAGGAGAAAACTACACGAGAAACTCAATATAATGTGTCCCCCCTATACTTTGTAAATAAGTAATTTATTCATACGGGTTACTTCTGTATCTGAAAGATAATCTGTTAGTCCTACTGACATAGTGCACATGCTCATATTTCAGCTCATGGCTTGTTGGAGTGGCATATGTAATGCCCATGAGACATGCTTTACTATAATTATAGATGACCTTCAAAAGAACTGGGTTTTTGACATCCTGGTAAACTGTTAGAATCACAAATAACTAAAGTACATTCTAAATTGCCTTTTCCATCAGTACCTTTAAATTTGGTCTGATTTTAGAACTTCCTGAAACCAGCTTTAAGCATTATTACGTATTACTTAATATTTGATTTTTTGATAGATGGGTTGTCTACACCAGCCAGAAAAATGTTGTTTGCACCTCTAAATGGAGAAAATCAGCTACGGAAATTACTGAGTCAAAATAAATATGAAATATAATCAGGTTATTTTAGGCAATGGGATTTCCCTACCTGTATTGTACTTTGTCATTAGATCCTTTAGAGGTATTTCCATACACCAGCGTTGTTTCTAAAAGGTTCTTCTAGTCCTTTTTTTCTAATTCCCTTTTCTTCTCTACTTATATATTTATGACCTGTAGTTTATCCCATACTCCAGACCATCCAAAAATCTCAAAGTGCTACTCATTTTGAGCCTTGTTGGAGTAACCAACCTGTGACACTTGAAAAGAAAGCTGGCTGTCAAAAGACAGCTACTTACCAAAGCCTGCTAATTCAGTAATTGCTTTTGAAAAAAACCAGTGCCTTGTGCTGAGCACTGTGTTCTACCACCCCAGCCCACTCCGAGTAGAGGGCTGCTTCAGCAGGTCACGCAAGCTCAACTGGACTTTTGCCACTTACTAAGGGCCAAATATGGCCATTTGCTTCTAATTCATATTTACACTTGTCTTCACCATCCCTACAACCTGGTTCCATGGGTAAGACTGGTTATGAAGCTCTCAAGCAGTGAAGAAGTGTCACATCAGAAGGTTTCAACTGAGGTAAAACCGAGGGCGTATTCCAGCTATTTACCAACTTTAGGTGTTTCATGATCTGACTAATAGCAGCTTAACCTCCCACATTTCCATGCTGAACTGTTTGCTTAATTGTCTATTCAGTTAGGAAAACAGTAATTAAAAGGAAAAGTGATTTGCAAGAGTTAGGTTTAATTCATACTGTACATGTTTTTCATTAATTGAAAGCGGTTCGAGTGATCTGCAGCAGGCATTAGGTAAAACCTAGTACTAATACATGACTTTACTCTGGGGAATTACGATGTTAAGTAAGTAGTCTACTGCACAAAAGTGCTAAGTTTTTATAAAAGTTGTAGGTTATGCTGGTAAAAATAATTTGTACTGATTACTACAACTATGATTCAATGTAATTCTCTCTCCTGCCCCACCCCCGAGACTGCCAGTCCTAGATAAATAAGTATGTATGTTTCCTAAAATAACATACTTTCAAAGCAATCTGGCAGTCTACATGACAGAAGGACACTGGACACGAACCTCCCTTCTCCCTATTTCTGCAACACAATTTTTCATTCTTAATTTGTACAATTACTGCGATTTTTTTTTTTTCTTTTGAAGTATTTTGTTGCAGGGTACAATTGGGAAATATTAAAGCTCCTTCCTACATTGCAGGAATGCCTCCTCATGAACCCTAGTAATTCAAACATTAAGGTCTATTTTTAAAGTATTTTCTTTCACAGGTAGCTATCACCAGACTGCCTAATTCTTGCATTCACAGGGAAAGACTCACACAGTTCTTTAATAAAATGCCATCTAGTTTCCAGTTCCCATAATCCTCTTTGTTTACAGAACAAAGTCGTAACAGGCATGCCAGAATGAAAATGGGGATAATGTTCTTTCTATTCGACAGAAATGCCTCTGCAGCTTTTCAGTACGGGAATACCAGCCATCAGCAAAACACAGGACTGGTATCTCAAACAGAGTCCAAATTATATCTGATTCACTGACCCTTTTCAGTCCTTGCCTCTACCACTCACTGGCACAAAGATCTATGCTTTCACACCCCTTTTGCCTTTATTTTAGAAAATAATAAAATGTACAAAAAGAGAATAATCATCTTCAAGAGGGAAAGCACTTATATTTCGACAACTGCTTTTGTTTTAAAACACAAAAAGGTTTCTTTCCATTTTCCTCCACTCTGTATTGTTTAAGGCAGTTTCACTATAGATGAGCCTATGGGCCCCTGCAGAGTTCTGCACCAGCTTTTTTCCTAAATGATGCTAGCTGAAAGAAAACACAGTAATAAATGTCATTTCTGTACTCTGGAGTATGCAATGCACCTTTAATACTTTCCCAAGTATACCATTCTACACAGTAATAAAAAGAAGGATTAAACACTAATCTCTTATACCCATAATGCATCAACTGACTACACCTGCTAAAATCCAATTTGGTAATTAAAAAAATGTATCTACTGAACAGTCAAACCAGGAGACTAAAGGGAAAGTACTGTCTCTGCAGATAGCTAGCAGAAAACAGTTGCAAAATAGAGGCACTTAACACAAACCTATTTTTACCTCTATTCATTTTACGTGACCTTAAGCAGTGCAAGAAACAAATACCTACAATTACGGTGCAGCAATTAAAGGGCAGTTTTTGTGCTACAGTAATGACTTAAATATCTAGTAAAAACTAGATAAGCTGCTTTGCCTTTTAGTCTATCTTTAGAAAATGCCAAAAAAGTTAGCTCTTTTTTTTCTTTCTTTTCCCTCACTAGCAATAAGGAAAGTGAGAACAGAGAATAGATGCTTTCATATGTTCTCTTTGCTAACTGTTCTTGGCCTGAAGTCCTTTTAGGCTTCAGGTTTCAAGATTTTTTCCTTGCTCTTCTCTCTTTTTTATTGTTCTTTCTCCCCGCCTCTCCAGGTGCTCTGTTTTCTAGTTTCTTTAAACTTACTTTATTCCCTGGTGCTCCCATTTTTCCTGTCCCCTATTTCAACTGTGCTCCTGACAGAGGTGCTGAGGTGTCGAAGCATTGCTAATTTAAGGCTGCAGCTTAGGCTTGGAGCACACCTCGGCAGAAAGATCATCGCAGGGCTGTCTTTACAAAAATAAACAAATTAACTAAATAAATATCCAGGCTCCTAGAGCTTCCGTAAAAAGCCAGAACTTGCTGAAATATCAAATGGGTGCATACTTTCAAATGAGCTGATGATCTGTTTTACAGATTCAACTGGTCAGCAGCTTTAAACAGTGGTTTAAGCCCTCACACTAAAAGGGGTTTAGGAACAACAACAGAACATAAGAGAGAAGCATATATCACTTTCAGGCAATGTGTCACTTCTTACCATGAAAAGAAATACAATAACATAAAATTAGGGATTTTTCTCATTAAATTACAGGACTGTTCAGGCAGAACTGAGTGCTGTATTTGCGCTGCATTGCATCAAACAAAAATTCCCAGCACTGACAAAATGGCAGGGATCCTCTCAACAATCCTGCCTCCCATTAAAAAAAAAAGTCTTGAAAGATGCAGGAATATTTAATGTTTTGTATTCTGCTGCATATCCCACGATACCACCTGTTTCTTGAGATCACATTTTTGAGTCCCTCCCATGTGGCTATGGATGCTTCAAGGGGAAGGGGACAGCTCTCCCTAAACTTGCCTTTCAGCTTCACAAACCAGCATATATTTGAATGCAGTGACCTTCCCCAAACACCAATACAGATTTTCCTCTGCTTCCTTCCTTCCTCTGTCTGGTCTGCCCAACACTGGTGGCTTTTGTCACTCTCCCACATGTCATTCCTCTGGGCATGCTATGGTCTAATTTTCCAAAGCTGCAATTATTCTTTATGACTTTTAAAAGGTCCTTAGTCATACTCTAGTTACTGTGGCAGCTCTGTGTGCCACTTATTTCCTAAGAACACTGTTATCCTCTGGGGGGGAACCTGGAGAACTTTCCAGCCAAGGGAGCTGGGTATGGACACAACTGCACCAGCATCCCCACAGCAAGCAGCAGGCACAGCTGATCTCAAACCAGAACCACCCTGTTACACAGGGATGCTCATTTCCTTAGCAAATGGGTAACGGTGAAAAAAAACCCTGCTTGAACACTGTGCTTTTGTATTAAACAAGGGCAAGACACCTGCCAGTTGCCAAGGGGGGTGGAAGAGACAGCAGAGACAGCCCAGCAGTATTTACACTGATGTGGTTAGATAGCAATAAAAATCATAAATCCCACGGATTATACTGTCACTGGATCATGTCCAGTAGGCCTCAGGCAGAAAACTAGCTGGCATGGCAGCTTAATAGTATCTAGTCAGACCTCAGGTTTTCATCATTATTATTCTTAAACAGAGATATCTGACCTTAGAAATCAAAAAAAGCTCTTGGTGACTGGTGCAGGCTAGTATAGAGTATTTCACAGCGAGGCCACAGTAGTGCTGCCCATAACAAAGCAGAGGAGTCAAAAAGTTGGATGTCTATCCCATTATGAGGAAGTACCTATGGGTGAAAGTAACCCCAAAATGGGTGTTCACTCCCTCTGTGTATCGCTTTCAACATTTAAAACAGCAAAGGTGAGATGCTAATTAACTGATTATTATTAAAGAGGGGGAAGTATCAAGAGAACTATCAGGAAAATGCCTGATTTTACATATTTGAAGATTATTATTTGGGTTGTTCATAGAATCTTGTTACAGCATCTCTCCCAATATGCCTCACATTCCCCCTCGATCCAATATACGTGTGTAGATACCTTAAAAATAAATGAAGAACCACTAGTACTAGAATTAGATTGAATTAGAAATATATAGGAATTACTGGACACTGCTCACCATGGAAGCTCACCTAAAACACTGCAACATCCGAGGGAAACTCTAATGTTGTCATCAGTCCACATATGGGAGCAAAGAGTAATTAGTACATATATTATGTATTTTCCTCAAGAGCTGAAATAAGTACAATGATCAGAAAAAAAAATCCAGTGCTGGAATACTTTCTAGTGACTGGCACTGAGTGAACGCTCACAAATTATTATTTGTTATTTTTATCTTCTAGAGAATAAAAATATATTTTATCTTCTGAGAATAAACCATATTCTCAACAATATGAAAACCACCCATCCTTGCTAGGTAACCAAGTACTAACAGAAGAAAAGGAAAAACAAAAGAGGAAGAGAAACTTGATCTTTTTGTATCTACGCTACAGTCGGGACCTCAGACGTGAGTCTTTTCAAACTACTATTTTATTTCATGTGAGGCCTACTTGACTAGGTAAATTACACAAATACTGGCTGCAAGCAGAAGCAGTACTGTTGCTTCATGTTTGACTGCACCATAGAGCACAAACTCATTAAAATGACCAACATGAGGTTACTTGTGTACAGCTGACACAGTGAAAGTCACAATTTAAGTGACGCTACTTTCCTTCAAGAACGTTTACCATTCTTTGAATATCTTGTCTAGGGATTACAAAATTACGAGGCTCAGATAATCCCCTTAAATTCAAATTGACAGTAATAGAATTGACAGAAATAAAAGAGGCGTTATACCAGGAAAAAAACACTGATAAAAAACCCCAAAACCGTTTTCTTCACAAAATGCAGACAAGCGTGACAGCAGCACAACATGGTACCAGGATTAATATAGGAAGAGGAAAAAGAAAATAAATCCTTGGATACAATTTGCAGACAAATGAGAGAAATACAGACAGACTTCATTCAAGAGGGAACTTTCAGTACAGCCACTGCAAAATTAAGACATACTTTGGGATTCTATGCCAAAGCAATGCTGGGCAAATTTATGCCATTTATTCCAGGTGGAAACAGAAGAGACAGACCTGGATGAACAGACTCTTGTTTTACAATCGTGATTCAGTCTAGTCACAGAAGAACAGAGAAGAAAAAGAGCAGATCTTCTGATATATTTGAAGATACTCTTCCTACGATAAATGAAGCTTTTTTTTTTTTTTTTTAATGTCTAGACTTTCCTGTGGGCCTTGTGAGCACAAAACACGAGACACTTGACATTCAAATTGTGTTAGATTGGAATAATGCCTGAAAATAGCAGGGGCTTGACTGATTGAACTAGAACTGAAAATTCTACCTTTAGCAAAGCCTAAGGATGAGAGCAGGGTATTACCTTTCAGAACCCCTTTGCTGGATTGAACAGTTACATGAGCTTTGAGACCAAAGATTACAGTTATAAATATCTCAATGAAAACCCCACATGTGATAATGACTCCTAGAGGGAATCATTAGGATTCATTTCTGGATGTGGCAATTAACCTATTACTGTCTGAGTCAAGACTATTTTGCTGAGAAGCACTGAGCTATTGCACTCTATGTAGTCTTGATTTTTCAATTTTTAGTCACAACATTCTAAGTTTCTTAGTAAAGATTACACAGCAACACCCTCCAAATGCCCAGACTGCATCCCAAGTGTCTGGGTATTACTTCTACAGCTGTCAGGATAACGGGACTGATCCTTGACTAGGAGTCCTAGGTATAAGATGGAAATTGTAATGACTTGTAACATTTAGGTAAGTCAAACATGATCCAAATACCTGAACAATGGAAACATGCAGTGGTAACTTGTAGAATCAATGCATCACAAAAATGAAACTACATTCTCCTTTAGAAACCCAAGTACTGTATTATTCCAACAGAAAGGCACTCCTTGCTTTGCATACCAGAATACTAAACATTCATTTCCAAAAGGAATCTGAATGGAAAAGCCCCATTGTAATAAACATTTTAACATTTCAATGGCTATTTCAACTGCCATCTGTATTCCTCTCAATTTTCCTCAGATGTTTGAACTCCTCAAAAAGACACCGTGGCATTCATACACAAGAACAAACATCTCTTTTCACTTCCTCTTCCCAAAAACAATGCCAGTTTGCAAAGGGAATAAAGAAAGCCATGCTACACTTGCTATGTACTTCAGAAAATACTATCCCAGTGTGTCCTACAGTAATGACTGCTCATCCAGAGATATTTTTCCTTAGGATAAGCATTACCATGAACATCTTGTGCAGAGATCACTGAAATGCTGTACTTTGATGGCTAATATAAGCAGATTCATGATCTATCTAAAAGACTGTTAAAGTTACTCATGGCAAAATTCTTTCCTTTCTTGGCTCATGACGCACAGTTCCTCTCTAATACTGTACTCTAGATGTGTCTTTGTACACATCTGAAAATGTTTTTGGTCCATAAATGCAACAGTGTCACCAACAGAGAGAAGACAAAGTCATTCAGTGAAACAGCATTCTGAGTTTGTGTTGAAACAAAACTGCAGAGCATGAAATAGCAACCTGTCATCAGATGTTGGGAGTCTGACATTCATCAGCAGCAGATAAAAAACTGCTCACTGCTCTCTCCTCTCACCTCTGTCTGAGGGAACTCACAGCCATCTGAATGCCGATGTGGCCAGTCTGCATCTGTAGGCAAGGACTGAAGTCTCTGCAGTAATGTTCTGGACCTATTTCACCAGGGTTTAGGGCTGTGTTCTAGGAAGTTTAATAAAAAAAACAAAAAACAAAGAAAACTACACCAAACAAAGCAAGAAAAAACCCACCAAAACAAAAAACACAAACTAATCCAACACTAAAAAGCTACAAAACAAACTGTCCCCTCACACATGCACACCCTGAAAATAATAATAAAAAAAGCCCCCAAAGCTAAATACTTTCTATTAATTTCAAGTAATTTCAGAGCAGGTATTCTCTACTACTTTGTACTTTCTACTAAGAGGTGCACATTGTAACTGGAAGATAATTTCATATTCACAGCAGCCTACCCCATTTTATAGTAAAGGTGAGGAATTCAGTTGCCCTCTGGAGGAGGCTTCCAAGGAACACAGCCTGAGAGCCTGCAAACACAGGCTCACTAGTTGACCAAAAGGCACAACCCAGAACAGGTAGCATGACATCTTCAGCTTTGTTTGGACAGGTTGCTCACCTGTACAGCCCCTGTACTGCAGACCTTCCTGCCCAGTGGAGAGTCGACATGGCTGGTGTAACACTTTGATGAGGTAATCACACAGGTCAGCAAGCAACGTAATCAATTTGATCTGCCATCTCAGCTGAGCACTCGGAGTCCAGAACAACTCTTATTAAGTTAGGCAATGCCTACAGTAAATGAGTGATGTTTTATTTTGATTTGCCTCTCAGGGCTCCAGATTGTGGTGTCTAAAGCACACCTTCCCATGAGAAAGGGATTTCTGCAGACTAAAAGCAGCCTCTCCCTCAGCAGGAACAAGCAGCAAGTGAAACGGAACAGATCTGACCTTACAATAAACATCTGAGCTACATTTTAAAATACTGGCACTGAGATGTTATTACTTTACTTTGATATGCTGCCAAGGGAAAGCAAAGAGCCATTGAAAACTGAACTTCATTTTGAGATCCTGTCCATTTTTCAATAATCCTTGTGATACTGTGTACATAACTTAACGATGTTACAAAAGGCAACATACTATGATGTCATAACAGATTCATGCTTAGTAGTATCATAAATCAGAAAAATTACCAAAGAACATACACATGATGCCACAAATGAAATGCATATGGTACCCTGGGTATGGAGAAAGGCATATGGGTAAGATTAACAAGATTTTTGGCTCACAAGCACACAACATGGCTGTTGTTCCTTATTAGAAGTTAAAAATTTATAAAGTTCACTACAGTATGGATTTTTGGTTTTATAAATGCAGAGATGTCACTTTTAACGTGCATCTGTTGGCATTTTGTACATTATAGTCATAACCTACAGATTTTCAAAACAAATGGTATAACCAATCTACATGGTTTTTCCTTAACTCCTTAATTGCTGGATGTCTCTAATACACAATTCAAACTTTTCTTTGAGGACCAAGGTAGCAGAGTAACTTGAGACATCTGAAATTTTAGTCACCAAACTGTGATTTATCTGTGCCACTCTCAAAAAGCCCCCCAGGATAAAAATCAGTAACTGCATTCAATCTGTTTACAAACCACATTCAACTGTCTCATGTACCACTACGTAACTCTGTTTTTACAGCAGCTTACCTCCAGATCCAACAGATTTCTGCACTTTTGCCAAGTATTGCAATGTTAACTTGTTTTGGTATTAATTAATATCCTTAATACTACTTGACTCCACCATGTCTTTTCTTAGCCTGCTTTCTCACACATGACACAACCCAATTCTCTGCCTTCACATTTTTCAACTCCATGTCAGCAAGAGGTGTTTGTCATAAAATGTGTCCATGTTTTTCAGGGCAGTACAATTACTACATAGGTGCTGATTCTATCATTCTCCCATATGGTAAAGATGGAAGGAGAATAAAAAAGTCTCTGAAGGTAGCAGACCCAGTGGTCTTCCCAAAATCTTGATGCAGGGTGGCAGAGCCAAGACAAACAGTACTATCTTAAGCAAAAGCATCCCACTCACCTGAGAAAGTTTAACTCACAGTATTTTAGGGGATAACAATATTGGACGCATCACTTTTTTCCATTATTCTGTCAAATGCATTCTCCCCATCACAACTAAAGCTGCTGTTATCTAATGAAGGATGAAGAGCAAACGCAATTTACGCTGTATTTACAAGAAAATCAGAAACAATTCTTAAATTAATTCTAAAAAGCAGGCAAGGCCTGTGTTCAGAAGACTTCCAGAAAGGAATCAGAAATCAGCACTGAAGTCTGTAAAGAAAAATTTAAAAGTCATACTAAAGTAATTAAAAAAATGAATGAGGCAACACAACACTACTCTCAAAACACTGTCCTAAAAATCTGTCACCACTTAAACTATGAACAGAAATCTTTGTTTATTTAGAAAAAAATAAATGAGTATGATTTGTGTCACGGTTTCCTCTCTTGTCAAAGAGAGACATTCTTTCTTTGTAGCCTCATCAGGTTAAAAGCATAGGTGAGCTTGTGATTCTCATTGATTTGAAGGAAAAACTAGATGTTTAAGATAAAAAAAGCTATCTAATTTCTCTAGATGAAAGTGGAAAGGATGCATCTTTTCCTTAGAAGGTCTTCTCAGTCATGTAGCACTTTCTATTTTTTAAATATTTGCTAATATTTGCTACTTTTATTCACTGTGGTCATCAGCTGCAGAAGGCTGAGATTTGAGAATTCTTTTATTAATGTAAAAAAGGTGGCTTTGTCCTTTACTTTTTTCATCTGAGCCTGAAACACATTCAGAAGGCCTGGCCAACAAATGTATTTAACTTTGAATCAGAGAACTGGCTCATCAGAACTAAACATGGTTTTGATACTGTTTAATGCTGTGTTGTAAATGATTACCGTTTCCCAAAGTTAAATTTACCAAGTTTTTAAAAGGTGCATTTAGGTTTCCTGATGTAATACTTTACCAAATTTATGGACCAACAACCACGTCTGCATTTCTCATCTGCTCATTAACATCATGCACATATAGTAATGGTTTGACTATTTCCTTTTTTTACCATGGATAATAAAGTCAAATGAAAACAACACCCAGACTTTTTAAGGGCTTCAAATGCAGCTACTATAAAACATGATTCTAAGGTAAATAAAACTATCCAGTAAAGGAGGCAGGCAATGAGCCTATCCCCACCCCTACTATTGCTGCTTTACTGGGTAACCCCAAGGAACATCACTCGCTGGTCAAACAGGAGGAGTTTTCCTGCAGATGGAGGTGGAGAGGTAAGAGGTGAGGAGGATCCACTGCTACTAGTGCCACAGCTGAGCTGGGCAGCTTTACACTGCACAGGGAAAGCACCATCTGAGCCTACACACAGGCAGTTTCTGCTCCTCCTGCAATTGCTACAAACCTCTGTCTTTCCAGGCAAGAGCAGCCATCTCAGTCTCTGCTCAGATGAGTAATTTATGCCCTGACCCACAAACACAGAGCTCAGAAACACATCATCAAACACCACCCAAATGCTGAGTTTTCCAGTGCCACCACTGCAGGCACAGCTGTGCCATACAGACAGGACAAGGGGTCACGCAGGTCAGCAAAATATTAAGGGCAGCAAATTGTTTAGTGACTGTTTTGTTTACTGTGCAAGTGGCTTCTGCCTACGAGGGGTGGCAATTCTTCCTGGCTTGCCTTGGGCAGCAAGAGCTACAAAAGCACTTGACTGGTGTCTAGGGAAATCGGCGCAGTCCTAGGTCTGTTTACCAAGACTGCCAAGTTCTATGAGATGTGCAGCACATTTATTTTTTTCTCTCTCTCCCCCCTCCCTCATTATTCTACATAACGTGGCCAGGAAGAGTGCTAAGCATGCCAGTTCAAAGGCAAACAGAAAGCAGGCAAACAAAACCCTCCAAAACTCAGTATTTAGCAAGCTGTTTCTGCAAAGGTTTACAACTGGAGCAAGAATCTGCTCTGGCCTTCATAGCAAACCACAATGCCACAGAGATTCCTCATGAGAAAAACGTCTCTCAGGCTGAAAATGTGCATGGCAAGTTGAAGGAAGCGATATATGGCTGAAAAATAATTTTATTTACAGCTAGGCAGAATTTAAGTGACAGAGCCCACTAGCAGGCATTACCGATGATAAAAATAGAAGCATGAATTTGTAAAGTTTATTTATGGGCCATTGTGTAGTTTATGCTGTACCACTAGTACATGTTAAATAAGAAATTATAACACAGCTGGTGACAATGGGGAATAATTTCATACTAACCTGAAACAATCAGTTTTCTTTCCCCCTAACCTTTATCTAGAAAAGAGTGAAATTTTTGTCAAAACTCCTAAAACTGAAGTCAGCTGTAAAGTATTACATTCATAGAAGAAGGTGACTTGAGCTAATACTCAAGAGAAACAATCCACCTTTCAAATGAAAACATTTAACATGAAACACTGATTTCATGAAATGATTAAATCATGAAATGATTAAAAATTTAACAGATTATAAATTGTGATTATAAAATGCAACTCAGAACAGTAGCTCACAGAAAAGTTCGTTGTCTTACAGATTATTTTGATAGCACAGTAGATTAAAACTAATTATAGTTTCAAGATCTTCATTATTACATAACCCAGTGCCCACATCAGTCAATTTACTGGAAACATTACAAACACGAAACAAATGATTTATGGTGCAACTGTACAACTAAAGGATGGCAGCCACATTATTAATGAATGTGAATTTACTGAATTTAAGTACTGAAAAGCCTGAACCAACCAGCCATACCCTGTTAATTTAGTAAGACCAATCATACCAACCTTAAGTTCTTGCAAGTCTTTATAAAATTTAAGTCTCCACAAAAATATTTAAAAATCCATGTGTCCTCCCACCCTCTCCAATTTCTAGGTATTATTTATTCCACTCTTCTGTACTCTTGGGTAGTGTCTACTGAAAATGTAACTTCATGCTGTTTTGAAAAAAAAACCCAAAAACAAAAAAAAAAAAAAACCCACCAAAACCCCACAAACCAAAACAATAAAAAACCCACCTCAAAGATTGAAAGCATTAAAGTCATCTCAGTATTATTTATTCTTGCTTTAAATGAGGCAAGAAAGGAAAAAAATGAACAGACTGCTACAGAAAAATGCATGAGTCTTCACTTGTGATTTCATTTGAAAGTTGAACAAGAAACCTTCCTGAACATGCATCTCAAATTGATACTTAATAAATAAATAAAATCTCAACAACCAAAAACCAGCTTTCCCAGAGTAAAGTCCTTGGGTTTGCAAAGTGCTAAAGGGAAACAAGTAGGTACCAGAAAAGTCTCTGTACTACACACTGGTATTGATTTGGGGGGGTTCCTATGCAGGAGAACTGAAAGACTGCATCCTAGGGAAATGAAAAGGAGCTCCAACACAGTTTCTGATGTCTGTAATCTCACTGACAAATGGAGGATTTGTTCCTGTGGCTTTTCCTAAAATTTCTGATGACTAACAGAGAAAGGGAAGGAGGGTGCATGTGTGTGTGGGAATCAAGGCTGACTAGTCTCCTCCTCCTTTTTAGTATATCCTCTTGCCCCTCAATTTGACTGCTCTGCTGAGACCCTGGTGAAAAACCAGAGGAAATGTTTCTAAACAGCGCTAAAGGAATACATGACTGGTCTCACCAACTGCGTGCAGGCAAAAGAGAATGCTTCTGCCAAATTAGATATGGCCCTGGTCACAGGCACCACAGCTTGCTCTCATTCATTCCATTTCAGATGACACCTCCACCAATACTGTATTATCCACACAGTCCTTTCTCTCCCTGTCTACAGGTAAGTCTTTGCTTATCTTTTTCAAGTATACCAATACAGGGCTTGCAGAAATCAATTTTATCTCTAATATACTGGATTCTGACATAGAAATAAATTAATGGCCTACAACAAACACTATTAAAGATGATGCATCCAACTAAAGATTTCCCAACATATATAAACATATATACCTACCTAGGTATTTATCCCTGTATTTGTACAGTACATTATTTATATATATACTTTACAGAATATTAAGGCTGCCAAGAAAACAGAATTGCCACTACTCAGGCTGGAATTTGCTATGTGAGAATTTTATTTCTTCTTCTTTTATCTAAGCATTTGGGTCTCACACATTCTGGAAACGGACAGTAACAGTTGCTTAATTCTTAGACATACCCACGGTAACTACCTTGACAAAGCCCATGGCAGGAATGGGGTGGTGCTCTGGACTGTGGCGGCTATAAACCACAAATGATTACATTATCTTTAACTACTCTTCACTTCAGCCGGAAGAAACATGCCTTGGATCCAGCTTCTCCTAGACAACTGTAAGGAAACAGAACAATGGTAATTCCCAAAGCCCCTGACCTCATAGAACCGTATTTCATTAACCAGTTTTCTCTAAGCAAGTGGCAGAGAAGTACATTACACAGAAGGGGACATAGAGGCCACAGATCTGGGGCAGCTGAACACTGGGAAAGGATTGTGATGCTGTTGCTCAGAGAACACATACCATGAATGATCACTCACCTCCTCCCCCCCAAGTCTGCAGGTTTGCAAATCTGCAAACTGACAACTGTACAGAAATCACAGAACTAAGTATTTTGACTCTCTCAACCTAAATTTGAAACCAGTAATCATTCAAGAAGGCAGCACACATGGGCAACAAAAGAGGAGGCAGAACAGAAGATTCAGTACATCTCTATTCAGTGGCAGGAAGGCATCTATTATCAGATGCAGAATGGACCTGAAATGCAAAGAAAGCCAGCATTGTTGCAGGCGTTACTGGGAACATCCTAGCTGCTCGTTACAATTATTCAACAGAAGATGGTCTGGGACAACCCCAGAACAGTAAGTTTAAAACCAGTACCTGATAAACCAAAGCGTAATTCTTGCAATAAAACTGAAACCAAAGCAAGCACATAGAGTACTTAGGCACTACCCAGAAAACGCATGGATAAAAACTGGCTAGAGGTTGGCCCTCACAGCCAATCTCGGCAAGCTTGCTATAGAGCAGCAGTGAAAGATGCAGTCAGCCTTTTAGACATGGTTGTCTTGGAGACACCAGAACACACTGTATTGATGACAAAGGAAACAAAAAGCTGGATGCACTTTCTAAGGCTTTTAGTCTGCTCTCTTTCATGTGGAGTTTACAGAGGAGGGCCTCCCTGGGATGAGTATGCAGGGAATGCTGGCAGCAGAACAGCTCATTGAGGTAGAAATCTGCACTTGCTTAGGAGTTTCATGCAGCCCCAGAGCACCCTTTATCCCAGGGAACAGGAGGCTTCGACACAGAAACTCAAGCAATGAGACTCACGTTTGCTCACTTTGAAGGTTTAGCCCTGCACAAGCATTAAAACCTTCCACCTAAGGGTCTTTAAGAGAAATAAAGCAAGCAGTCTCCCCTGGTTTGTGCAAGGGCCCTGGAGCTGCTCTGGGGGCTCTCTCCAATTATTCAAGTGCTCTTCTGCTAGGCTCCTTCCAAACTTTGAAGCAGAAATCCAGCAAAGTACCTTGAGGTAACTAGCAGAGAAATGGCTAGTGACATTTAGGCTGTAACTGTGAAAACTGCAAGTTCTATCTCGGTGCAACTGAGGTAAGCATGGAAGAGAATTTTGACAGAAGTTTAGAGACCATGAGCAGTGAATGCTTCTTAATCCAATTATCGAGTAAGTCTTGTAACGCTGAAATGTGTAACTCCCATTCTAGACTGTCAGATTCTAGCTTTGTGACGAGATAGGACAAGCATATAATTTTTGTCACCTTTAACCTGGCTGGAGATGAAGGCTACCGCCATGAAGCAGCACTTGGTCAGTATACTGCACTGCAGTATCTCCATCACGTACAAGAAACTTTTCAATTTGTAATACTTTTCACTGTAACACAATTTAGGCCTACATCAGAGGATGACATGAAAATAACAGTAAATACTGGCTTTAGGTACACACTGTCACATGCATCTATCAACCCTGGAATTAAGCACCATACCACTGAGGTCTCGCTGGATAGTGTGACTGTTTAGCTGATAGTGCAATATTTGCCACAAGGGGTCTGCCTCCCTGTCTCCACATCTTAACTTCCTGCAGGACAAGCATGACACCAACTTCTTACTTGCAAATAAGAGTACAGGGGCTGTAACTATTTCTCACAAAAAGAGACGGAAGGTCTCACCCTGCCACAAGTCGCCTGCTAGCATGAAAGTTTATATTTCCTGATTTCACAGGCTTCTGAGTTCTATAGGCCCACTTTCAAATTCTGTGAGTACACCAAAAATTGTGCATGATACATCAACATTTAGTTCTGACAGTAGGATGGGTGAGGCAGGAAAAAACTGGTAATTTTTTACATCATAACCTCCCCTTCTTTCATGTTGCTCCTCTCTTTTGTCTGTACAGGGGATTGAAGAGGAGGGAAGCAGTGAGGCTACACAGACAGGTGATAACTCCTTGCCTTTCCATCTCTTCTGAAGAGCTATAAAATAGATAGGTAATAGGTACCTGACAAAGGGATATTGAAATAATCAGCACCAACACCATCTCAGAAGACCTCTCAATGTCTTTCCATAAAACTGTGTCTCTGTAGCAGATGACTGCTACCCTCTCATACATCTGACTGACAATGGCAGAAAACCTGGGTCAAATGATGCAAAAGACAACTCAACCTGATGGAAGCAATTGCTACTGGTGTATTTCCACATCAGAGGTGCCTACGTAATGAAGTAGTGTTAAAACAACCAACTCTGTTCATTCTGGCTCATTTGTTTTGTCACTAAATGCAGAACTGTGTATTGAATTAACTGAATTGCTGACAGCAGCTGTGGTTTTTTGGGGCCACTGAAAATCAAACTATTTATAAATACCACAATATGGATTTTTGAATCTCATTTCAGGCATCACATAGCTAAGGCATATCCAGACCAGGACAAACATTATCAGGACAGAATACCTCTCAGCTGCAGAGCCTATTATTTCTGCAAGGTTAAAAAAAAAAAGAATTCAGAAACCCTGTCCTCAGACACAACCAAGAACAGTGGTTAACTGTACCCTTCCAGGGCTTAGCCTGTGGTGCTTGCTTTTGTGTGAAGCTTGCCAGGTCTCTTTCTTGTATGTCTATAACATTATGAGCCTGTACTTGAAATAAAAAAAGATCAATCTAACATCCCTGTGTTTTCTTGGGTACAAGCCAAAAATCCAAGGAACCTGGGATTGACCACTTACGGCTACAGCATCCTAATGACCAGTGCTTGGTCATTATTTCTGAAGCAAAGTCTTTGACGTGTCAATCATTTGTATAATGAAAATCTGCCATTATTACCCTAAAAAAATTTATCAATGCAAGTACAAATTTGAAAACTGTGTTAGTTCCCCAGACTGGGCCAGTGTAACAGCAAAGTCTTTTTGATGCATCATTTAGAGTTGCTTTGACAATGAGTAAATCCACACCCTCTGTGTACAGATGACCTATTCCTTGGTGTAGCTACTTCATGTACCTGAAACATCTATGACAGTACAATTCAGCATGATTTGTGAGGAAAAAAATATTCTGTTCCCTCAGTTAGCAAAATTAAAACCCTGCCTCCCACAGAGAGGTCCTCCAATTTGGATACAGGTGAATTTTGCACTCATGGAGTCATGACTCCTGCTGTGAAGTTTATAGGAAATAAACAGTCAAGCTGTGCTATCACCATTTCGGACTAGGCTCAGAAAACACAACCACATGATTTTGATGATGATGAGCAAAGCAGAACGCAATACACAACATCCTTTCTCCATCTACTTCTATTTTTAAAATAAGTGAAACATTACATGAGAGTCATGAACAACTGCATCCATTTTGTGATGTCACTCTAGAGACACATTCTAACTGGCAGGAAGAGCAACCAGAGGATGAACAAAGAAGGCACTTGTGTATGCTTTTGCATCAAAATCACTTTTTAGGTTGGATGCCAATCTGCAGCCTACCTCATTCTGTTAGAGGAAGCTCTCAAATGCTGCTCAGAACTGGGGCACAAGATGTTTTTATACGATGAATCCAAGGACATTTGGTAAAACAGTGAGGCAATGACCATAATGTATGCTCATGGTAAGGAAATTTTTAGCTAGAAGAATTTTTTTCCCTAGATCCAATTAAAAAACATCAAAACCACAACAAAAAAATCTCCTCTTAACTCCCAGACCAAAAAAGAAATCAAAAATTAAAAGTTCTAATCCTACTTTTCAGGCAAACTGTAATTAAGATCTTCTACTGCATTTATTTACAGGCAAGTGAAATTGAAAAGATAATATGCTTTTACTGATAGCTGAATTATACCATTGTGGGCATGCCACATAGGATGTCTATTAAAATTATTTCACCATAACAAATCTGGGAAACAGTAAATTAGAGGTTTGCTCTTCATAGCACATTCCTCTCTGCCCCAGCTCAAAATCACTGCAGCTCAGTTTACCAGAGCTTTTTTAAGGGCCTGGACTTTATGTAGCTTATGTACAAAGACTGCCAAATTTCAGAGTTATCACTGACCCGCCTATTACATCCTGGTACAATAAAACCTAAAAGCAACAAGAAGGAACACAGCTGTAAAAACCAGAACCTGGAACATCTTCTTCCTTCCTTTTGTCATAAAAGAGAGTGAAAACTCTGTGAACTTATTCACATTTGGACAATAAATCTCTGTATGTTTTCTCCATTTGCAATAATCAGCCAATAGACTAAGTTTTCACAAGATCAATGCCCACAATAAATATTTGCAAACTAACATATTGAAACTTTTATTACTAAGTAGAACAGGTTTTCTTATTTTTTCGCAGCAGAAGCTACTTGCTTCCATTACTCTGTTTTATGAGAATTCTGTTCTTTATTTAGACTTGAGCACTAGAGGCTGCATGGTTTATGGATACAATTATAACCACAAGTCTGTTTTCAATTTTCCAAAGCCAAACCTTCATTGTAACAGATAAAGTCAGAATTATAGGAACAAAGCATGATCACGGAAGAATGACATTTGTAATGTAAACATACAAAATATTATACTACACAATCAAAAACCATATTTTGCAGCCTTAGCTAATACAAATCACCATGAGGTCAACTGTAGGATTTGCCTGACAGGAAAACAAAGCCTGAACCACTAAAATAATTTTTGTATTAATACAAATACTCTTGGGCTACTCATATATTTTGAACTGGACATATGTATAAAATCCTTGTGGAGATGCAGTCCTGGACTGTTAATATACACATCTCAGTATTCATACAGTAGCTGAAAACCTGAAGTTTTACACTCCTGCTGCTAACATCACTTCTATAGTTCGAGCTGGTATTTACATCCATGCTATTCCTATGGTGAAAACTGGCAGGATAAAAAATTTGGTAGGAGACACTTGTTAAGAAGGTATCTATGACTGATTGCTTTATTTGGTCATCTGCTTCCAAAAGAGCAAAATCACTTCAAACCCATCAGAGTAGGCTCTTAATACTATACTTGAACATTACTTCCTCTAGCTCATTTTCCTCTTACTTTTTAAAATCTGTGCATTATATCCCTTCCCCATTTTCTTCAGCTAAATCCCTTTTCTATTGTGCAGATGCAAAAAGAAATGCAAAACAAGCCTGTATTCCTGCTGTGGGATTGTGTCACCAAAGCAGAGAGAAGTTCACTAGAATTAAATACTGTCAGCTCTGTTCTACTTGCACTGATACTCACAGACATCTTCCAGTACAGGAGGGAACAGAAATGCAAAGCTCCAGCACACAGCAAATATGTACTGGGGTGGGGAGAAAAACAAAATGTGAATCCTGGCGTATAATAAATATTACAGACTCTGACTGTGTGCGTAACAGATTGCTAAGCAGAAGCAACAGGAATGCTAGTTTGATAATCAAAAGTCTTCCAATTTGATTCCAAATTATAGGTGTGTATAACTCATGGAGTTGGGGGTAAATCACTGCTTAAACTCAGTCATGTCAAATAAACTATACACTAACAATTAAATGTTTCTCCCCTCCTCTAAATGCAATATTCATAACACAGAGTCTGACAGGTTCCTTTTCAGCTGACATCACAACTAAATACACTTCACAGGAGAGATCTGGTTGCCTGTGAAGTTATTAAAAAGACTCAGAACCACTTCAGTTCTCATATGAAAGTCATTCAAGTTTCTGATGGCCGGGAATTATTTCAACATCTAAGACTTCCAAATATATAGATTATTGTTACACTTATTCAAAAGTCGTCACATTCCTCCCTTAGAAATTCTTAGATAAAGAGTCAAAATTTGCTAATACACTGCTGAAAAACTTTGATTTTTCAAAGACTATATCTGTAATTGATATTAAAAGTTCAATTTCCATTTTGAGAACAGAACAAAAGAATAAAAGACAGAGAGCGAACTGAAACTTTTTGTATTAACTTGTCCCATTAAAAAATGTTTTCTTTGGCCTTTATCCAAAGACAAGAACTAGATACATAAGAGAACCTCACATACATTGGAAAAGGACCATCAACTAGTGTATTTTCAGAATTTCAGCTTAACCTTAACAAGACTGATATTGTTAGGGGATACAGAAAAATTCAGATTCTATTCAGAATGTAAACTAACAGGTTTTCCTGTATCTCAGGACATTTGCGTTATTTATATATACATGGATGCCCTACACACACATACTGATAAATATATATAGAATCATTACAATGCCTTAGGACACTGACTGCTATTTATCTCTGCCCTAAGTTAACTGTGTATTTAAGTCCTTGAAATGGGGATGCTGCTGATGTACTATTCATATAGTGGCTTCTGTCTTCAGGGGATCCTCAGAAGCAGACTTCCAGAAATTATCTGGCATGTTTTTACCCCATTTTTCTACTCAATTTATCAAACAAATGTAAACATTTTAAAGACAGGAACAACTAGCTGAACATGGTGGAATTCCTGCAGCAGGTTCAAATGCGTCTCATCATCCGGACACTTTCTGTACTCAACTGAAAGACAAATTGCTTTGCTAAAGGGTTAAGACAGACTGAGAAAACTGCCATCTAAAAATAACTCCCTCTTCACTGGAGAAGCCAACACAACACAGACAACACAGACTAGAGGATTAACAATGAATCGTGAGATGAAGAAGTATCTTTCATTAGGCCAACTCACGTAGTTTTTAAAAATGACACAAGACTTGGGGCAGACAAAGCCTTTTTTGTTTTAAAATCTTTCCAGTGTTATTCTCAGCTGGGCAAGTATTCTTATTTTGGAGCCAAAGAAAGGCGCACATACAAAGTCAAAAGATTTGCCCTGGGCTACGTGCAAGCCACCAGCAAACTAAGATCAAAGACCATGTGGTTCTAGATGTAGATTTGGAGTGGGCTCCTTTCCCAGCTTACATCACTTCTCCTGATACTTCTGGAGACCTTGCACTGAACAAAGAGAGACTTGTGAAAATGCCTTAAATGAGTTTTTGCAGGGCATATTCAAATGATAAAAGTATTTTGGTGCCATCTACCCAGCAAATATACTCACTGCTGATGATAAACAGTATCAGTTCAAGTCACGAGAAAACTCCACACTCCACCAACACTGTCTATTTTTTTAAAATGTCTAATCCACCTATGCAGTTATTTCCACAAAGTCAAAGAACAGCCAGCCACCTACAAGGAGGAAGAATGCTTTTTTTTTGGTTGCACTTGTGGTTGTTTGGGGTTTTTTGATAAAAAATTATAATGTTACACTAAAACAGATTTGTTCCAAATAAGATTAACTGGACTGAAACAAGAGCCTGTTTTTAGGCAGTGTTTCTGAAAAGGAGAAAGAGAGTCAGTACAGATCAGAAGTGGTTTATACATAAATATATCCAGAGGGAAAAATTACTGAAATATTTGTTTACAGTTCTGAGGTTGAGACTGCCTACAGGTAAATAGTCTAGATGAGAATTAGCATCTGAGTCCTTCAAAAGTCTCTGATCTGATACAATCCTTCCACTGGGCTATAGATAGATATCTGTGTACCTGCCCCTTGGGGACTCAGACACCAGACCCGACCTTGGATGGATACCAGCTGGCCTGGCAAAGGCTCCTACCCTGTATCTGAACAGCCTCGATGAAACACCCAGTGTAGGTCGCAATTAGCACAGCCACTTGACAAGGAGCAACTCCTTCTCTAGTTGGCGTTGCAGTTGGCGGGCACAAACAAAAAGCTTCCCATGAACTGTTGAGCAGTACCCAACAGAGCAGGAAGAATCCAGAGGGAAGCTTTAATAGGCCATTGAAGAAAACTGTGATGAGCTAAGTATGAACCAGCAACAGCAATAATAGTGGAAGATTGCAAAACAAGGGCATAAGGCCTAATAAGAAAAGATGTGCCAGCTGGAAGCAGACAGGAACTAACACTGGAAAGGAGAAATTACAATGCAATTCTTAGAATAATGGATCAGATAAAAGTATCAGGTTCCTCTTGTCCTTAGCCTGTGATGCATTTAGTTTCACTGCATACATAGGGATGCTGCTTTGCTATTTGACTGTGCTCCCTGACTAGCTCTTAGCAGTCATCAGCCAACAGTGCCACCAGCTCCTGCTCCTCATCCAACAAAGCGCCCAACAAACCTACACCTAAATTTGAAGATGCTCAAATAGAAACAGACTGATGATTGCTTTACCTTCTCCTCTGCTTTCTACAACCTGTCAAAGATTCGCCTCTCAAATGTAAGTCTGAAATTTAAGGACTGGACATTGTGTCACTAAGCACTGCACGCAACAACTCCCCAAGGAGCACTGGCTGCACTTCATGGAGGCTCCGCTTCTCTCTTGGCACAACCTCACGGTGCTGCAGTGGCAGGCAAGCTATTAAGACTAAAGCACAGCGAACTAAGATCAGTTAGAAGATGGTGTGAAGTTTCCAATTAATATGTTTACAGATAAAAAGGGACTTGTGATTACAAAAGGAAATCAATGGGGAAGAGATGCCATAAAGGGTTTGGGTTTTTTTTCCACTGAAAAACAGTTTCTCTCAAAATGTCCAAGCAGGCAAACAAAACATGAATTTAGGCAACTATAACAAGGCACTCCCTAACCAGGACCCATCTAGGTTTAAAATCACAAAATTGTTTAGTTTAGGAAAGACCTTTAAGGTCATTGAGTCCAACACTTATTAACACTTCACTGTCAAGTGCACCACTAAACCATGTCTCTAGGTGCCACATCTACATGTTTCTTAAACACCTCCAGGGATGGTGACTCAATTACTACCCTGGGCAGCCTGTTCCAAGGCTTGACAGCAGTTTCAGTGAAGAATTTTTTCCTAATATCCAATCAAAACCTCCTCTGGCACAACTTGAGGCCAGAAGTACCAGCTGCTCAGTACTAGCTAACAAAAATACATGATCTTGCACTTCAAGTCTTACAAAAGCCAGTCTTAAATAAATACATTTCTTTCTTTAGAGAAGGAGGATTTATTCTCTTTTAAAATTTCTAAGATTTGTGGTAAGGTAAGCACACAGTCCCAGGGGAGCAAAATTAGCAGCTGGAAGCTGAGCCCTTCAGACAAGCTGGCAGAAGAGATCACATACTCAAAGAATATCTAACTGCAGAAGATCTATTGTTTGGAAGGAGGTTCATCCAGTAATGTATGAGAGAAGTGTCCCTGCTATTTGTGCTTTGAGACGAAGAAAAAAAATCTTGTACATACAAGATTTCTTTATTTAATTCATTTATTCTAGTAATGCTTTTAATTCCTTTGATTCAACCTCTTCAGAAGCCATTCTTTTACTGACTAACAGGAAGGAGAAAAACATGTAACAAGACACAGGAGGGTGGTGGACAGAAATTTGGTAACTACAGACTTAACTAGGCTTGTGTTTTATGTACTTCACTGTATTAGATTAGAATCAGATGATGCAGAAGGTAGGACATGAAAGACATAGGTTGTTCCAGCAAGGAAGACTCCTAGGTCTGCTACAGGACTTGGTTCTCAAATTATTCATACAGATCGTAAGAGTTTATTTATTAAGCATTTCACTGAATGGTCTACATGGTAAACTGACCGAGCAGAAACAATCAGTGCAGAATTCTATCCTGACTCAAACAAGAATCACATCAATAACATGTATAAGGCTATTTTCAGCTGGCAGTATTGCGATGAGAAAAATAAAGTGTTTCCTATCTGTAGACAGCATTTTCACAATCTGGATATATGAAACATTTAACACTGGTCATGCAAAAATTGTCTAAAATAAATATCTGCTATTCCTTCTGCATTCAGAAATGACCTTCAGTGGTAACAGTTATGCCCTTCCAGCTGCATGGGCAAACATGGTATCTTCCATCCTGTCACTAACAGGTTGTCACTCTTGACAGTGATTTACAGTGACCACAGTTAATGAGTAAGATTGCATAGTGAAGAACACAATGTTTCTCCCTATCAACTTGCTGTAGTAACTGAAAAGGCTAAAATGGGATTTACAAGCCAAACAGTTTGAGATAAGAACAAAACAATTCACTTTGTTCCAAGAAAACACTTTGTTTGCTTTTCTAGGACACCTCACAAGTTTAGGTTTTGGAAGTCTACAACAGCCTAGCTACAAAAGTCACTTGCAGCACTCACAGAAGCAAATATGCCCGCAGATAAGGATGGGCCTGAGGGTCAGATTTGCCTCTGGAATATTAATGTTAGTGAAACTGTTTCTGTCTTTTTTAGGTTGTTTCTTCAAAGGTAGTTCAAGGGTTAGAAAGTGAGTAGCAATTAAAAATAAACCCAAAAGGAATTACTGGGAGTGGAGCAGATCACACTTTTGTTTTACCAACAGCCTTTACAGAAATGTAACATTTGTGTTTCCTGCATTTCAAACTGTGACATTCCAACTGGTAAACTCTTTTAATGTATTCTGTAATACACTAGGTGTCAGTTGCCCAAAGTGACCATTTCATTATAGGTTTTAAACTCTGTTCTATTTTCATTACAAGAAAGGCCTGGAATTACATTTTGGGTATTTACTTACAAGTCTGTCTGTGTCCTCCCCATGCCTGCTCCCTTCTCCTTGCTGTGTTGGCTTCTGACCGGTGCTGAGCAACCTGCTGTTTTTTGCCTTTATTAATACTTCAGTGGCTTTTTGCTGAACAAAGAAAGTCTAATCATCAGGAGGCAAGACCACAAATCCCAGCTTCACTACATATAACCAGCCTACTTATTTACCAACGTTATTATCCCAAGAACAGAAAACTATTCTTGGAGAAACAGCATAAAAGTTACAGGAAGATTTAATGCTTGGCTCTAGAAAGTATTCATTGAACAGCTGGACAGATAACAATGCAGGAACAAAAAATCATTCACAGTGTTAATCTTCCAGCAATGAGCCTGCCCCATCATTAATTTCCTACAGCTAGTTTTTCCTTGTTAGAGACCAACATTCAAAAAGAAATAATGATGCTTTAAGTATTTCTATTTCTATCAGTCTCTCAAAACTAACTACTCCATTGTGGATGTTATGCTAATATGTTACTTCTGAATTAAACTCTAGAGAGGGGGACAAAACTACAACTACTCTTAAGTCAGATGCTTGTTTAATGCTACCACTGGATAAAATCTTAGTGGAGAGGAAAGATTGTGGCTATTGCTATTTACTATCAAGGTGGACAGTAAACATTTCTATGTTTACGCTATGGAAAACAATCCTTTCATCTCTGAATTTGGATCAAACAACTGCAAAATGCTTTTCAGAAATCCTTTTTAGTGGATTAAAGCATCTTTAAAGTCATCCATTTTACAAATGGTTAATTTTGCAAGCAATGGAAAAAAACCCACCAAATCTAAAATAAGAATTGTTAGCTTCAAAAAAATTATTACCTCTTCTTGAACAGAGACACATTTACATTCATTTATCTCCTTAATGCTTTTACAGTTCTGCCTCAAACCCAAAATTTTCAGGGCAGGGTATGCTAGACAATATGTAACAGGCATAATATTTTTAGCCTGTCCATGATAAAGAGATGATAAATACTATGAGAAGCCCACAGCTATGCCCAGGACCATGAGAAGTCAGGGAATACTTCTGATGTCCCTTTGAACTTTTAAGAATTAAAGGCTAATCGCCTTTTTAAAACGGAGATTGCTTAAAGCTTTCCGCAGAAGATAAAACCTTTACTAGATGAACTACATCTGTTCATCACATCATTTAGAGACAGCCACACCACTCATCTTGGAATGAAACACAACAAATCTGGGTGGAGGCTAAAAAGTGATTATTCTGACTTCAGTCCTTGCACACACTGCTCAGTGTGAGCCCCCCGAGCTCAATGGGGGCTTGTGCTCAATCACCCTTTCCCAAGCCCAAGCTCCCATCTAATTACAATTTCTGTATCCTCTGGTCCTGCAGAACTCCCCCTTACCTTCCCTTGTGTTAAGGCACTAAAGACAGTAATTTACGTCTAATTAACGGAACTGAGTCATAACGAGCTCCTTTCTTTTACGAGACTAGAATGTTAAATGTCCGAAATAACCAATGAAACCCGGCTTTTAGTCCGGCTCCATGTGTTAAGTTCCTGCAGCACAAAGCTGTTATTCAGGCCTTGCTTTGCATACAGTCGGAGGGTCGGGGGTTATTCACACTGACAAATTCTTAAGATGGCACACACAGAGCCACCAGCTTCAATATTTTAGCTACGCAGCCATGCTGAAACAGGCTCATCCTTAGGGACCCGCTGATTTTTCCCTCCAGCTTTGGGAGGGTATCCTTTTCTTCCTGACTGAATTTGACAGCGCCCTTTAGGAGGGATCAATTTCCACGCCACAGAGACAAAAGGCGGGATGAAAGTAGGAAGGCAGGCACACAAAGAGCTGTGCATCTGCCCAAAGAAAAGCATGATAAAGCAGTTCTGCTGCTGATCCAAGATGAACCACCAAGATGTCATGAGGTAAACCAAGGCTATCAAAGAAATCAACTATGCAGGAACAAAAGCATGCAGAAAAACGTAAGAAAAGAAACTGAAGTTCTCACTCCATGAAAGCAGCAACTGTTGCTGATCTAGTGAATTGAACCACAATAACACAAAAAACCAAAATGTATAAAGACACTGATGCATCATGTCAAAAGAAAAGGCAAGCTCTTCTATCATACTTTCATCACTGTGTTTTAAAAGTTACACAGACAACGATGACCACGCATAGCTTATGCAAATACTAGTATGTATAAGCAGAAAGACAAGAAAACAGTCTGAGAAGGACCAGGTAGACCATCAACCCAGTCTTGAACTACTTTGTTCTTCCATGTCCACATGAGATACCATAATTTTGGAAGTGTGGTCAAATGGACCGTTCCACCTGCACAGCACAGATGTCTCTGCACACCCACTCAATTACAAATGGATCCATGAAAGACGAGGTTTCTATTCTACTTCACTGGGCCTTCCTGCTTGATTTTACACAAATTACAAATACAGACTCTTTTGTGGGCTACCAGATGCAGTAAACACTGAGAATTATCTTTGTATTAAAGCAATTCTATATGTTTGTTGTAACATTAGATTTAACATCTCTTTTTTTCAAAATAACTTTAGGATGAGAATCTTCTTTAATGTTCAACTATTATGCTTGATGTCAAATGACAAATAGTTATAAATCTACCTACTCATTTTTATCTGTAGTTCACCTAAAGTGCAAAGTAGTGACAACAAAATAAAATCTTAGCCTAAGTTACTAATATTGAAATCCAGTTTGTATGGAAACAGTCGATTAGACTTTGTGTCTGTATCATCACCTTACCCACAAAAACCTACATTTCCATATATATTGTTGACTAACTTCAAACTCGGCCTCTCTAAAAATGTCATGAACAACAGCTTCAACTGCCATGGCATCTAGTTTTCAGCTGTTCTTACTTACCTCCCCAATCTCTCTACATCATTCTTTTTGAATAAACTTGTGCTAGTAAGACTAAATCAAAAGATCATAGTCTTTTATACTATGAAATTATTGCAGTTATGATTTACTGCATAAACTTTTAGGGTTTTTGGTTGCAACAGATTGAATATATTAAGCAAAACCTACACAGTCTTTTTTCCTCTCGTGTCACTCAAAATAACTGAGGCACATTAAGTTAATAATCTAGTTACATGGTAAAAACATTTAATTTGCTTAATAGAAAGAAAAAGTGATTATTTTTCATTGGATAAAAGCACCATTTGTTGAAACTGAATTACATTAAGAGCACTTTTAATTTTACAGCCATATGAAATGAAAAAACAATGTACGTTTAAAGAATCGTGCTTGTCAAACTTTCATTTTGTTAATGTACTATTCCAGTCTTCCATGGTAATGGCTTACTAAATGTACTTTTCAAAGAAATTTAACATATAAAGAAAACAATTTAAGCATATCCCAGTATATTAAAACTAATCTTCACTTGGAAAAATACTGGTAATGAGTTAAGTTAGTAAGTGGAACTGCATTTAGAAGCAATGCAAGTTCCCAATCAAAGATACGATTATTCAAACATGAGTATCTTAGTAAAACTACTGCAGTCTCTTTATACCTAATCACCAAAAGCAAGATATAGTTTTTCTTTTCCCCACACATACTATTTTTCTTCATATGCAAATATATATTAAAAAAAGACAAATATCAAGAACCACGTATCATGAGTTTGTCAAGGATCCCATTCCTCTCTCCTCAATCATTCCAGTTCTGCTCCTTTCAAACTGAGTCAAATGGATTTGCAAAGGTTGATTATCATCATTTGCATGTAAAATGCATTTTTACTGGAGAAGTACATAGGGCAGATAAAAAACAAGGGGGAGGGAAACTGCTAATAAAAACATACACGAAACATGAAAAATTGTTTCCAGAACTGTTCTCCCCCAATACGAGCTGATAACAACGGCACAGAAATGGAAATTTGTTGATGAGACCACGCTGCTTGCTAAGAGCGTAAGGTTCAGATTAAAGTGTACCATGTTTTCTCAGAAATTCTCAGCACACCGTTGCCTGGAAGAGGTATTTTTGCAACAGTATACGCAGTGTTTCTACAAAAAGCACAGTGTAAGGTGCATCACAGATTACATGACTCTACCTCTGGAAGAAAAAATAAGAAGTCTGACCAACAAAGCTGCACATAGTTTTCTACTTCAATATTTGAAAATGAATTCAATACTACCAAATTTGGTTTATTATTCATATGATCCACATTATTTCCTACTCTATCATTTCAACATTTTTTACACATTATTTATGCAAGTAAACTGAATTATGAAGAAAGCCCTGGCAGACATTGTGTCAATGGATGGCATTGTTGTGCTAAACTCAGATTGCTTCAACACATGCTGTACTATACCTGAGAGCATCTTACCTTTCCTCCACTATGAAAACTGAATATAAAAGCCTGCCTTCTCATGTAGCTAAAAGTTTAATTTCGTATAAGAAGAATCTACTCCTAAAACTGAGGAGTGGTGGTCAATGAAATTTTAATGCTAGACAAACATGCCAGATAGGATTCATTTGTGCAATTTAAATCCCAAGCCTATGCAGCAATGTAGTCTACTATTTAACAGACAACCAAAGCAGAACTTGCAAATCTATGGGAAATTTCATTTTGAAACAGGGATAAAGAAGGACAGAACACTGTCAAAAAAATTGCGTGTTTTGTTTTGTTAACAGATGTTTTCAAATGGGAAGCCCTTCTGCTGGCTCTTCCTAACACCACATTCTTAATTCTCAGTTATTGGTTCCACCTTGTTAGAAACTCTATTCTTAACTTGGATATAAAAGCTCTTTTGTTCCTGTACTTAGTGAACGACCAACAGGAACAATAACAGCAACAAAAATTCAGGCTGGAGAGAACTAGTTATAGGCCTCATCTCTACAAAGGGTCTTTTTAATTGGTCAGTCAGATTATTTTCTTTTGCATTTGTGCCCCAATGCAGCTGCACCAAAGCCAAACTCACACAACATAATGGATGCAGCATTTTACACCAGTGCAAAATGTGTGCATCACATCTACGACAGTATCACACAAACACAAGATTTTTCAATGAAACATCAGGGTTGTTTTCCACACCCTTAAGTCTTTGCTTTGTAAGGCTTCTCTTTAGGAAACACAAATAATTTCAAATAGATCAAATTAAGTGTTCTACACAGGCATCAGTAGGGTCATTTTGCTGGGGGTTTTTTTTGTTTTGTTTTGGGTTTTTTTTTTGTGTTATTTATCTTTACATAATTTGGTTTTAGCAGAAAATGTGAAAATGCTCTGAAGATCAAAATGAAAATGCTCTGAAGATCAAAACTGTAGCCAATGCATTTTCCCATGTCTGAGAAAAAGGAAATATGCACTTTTCCTACACAGAGCAAGAGGTCTTGCAGGTGTTTACATAGTCACAGTAAGTAAAGAGCCAAGATCCAAGAGCTGGATAGCAGATCCATCTTTTAAACATTACCTCTCCAATCATAGATAAATTGTAATAAATTTTGTGCAAAGGAGTTTACCATCATGGTAACATTAAAAGAAAAATTAAATAAATATGGGCTTTTTTGCCAATATCAACCCCAAACACAGCTTTTAAGGTGTTCATCTCAGGCTTTCATTAAGGAGATAACTATGACCACTGCAACACCCAATCTTCTCTGCTTTCTAAGTGGTCCAAACTTAAAGCTGGAAAAAGTCTGAAATGTAACACTAAACACATTTAAAAATTCATTATTTCAACACTTTGGGACATGGTGAATCAAAAGCTTTTTTGTTCCTTTTTAAAATTTCTGAATAATTATGCTAACAGAGACATGCAAAACCTCTTTTCAGAAAGGGAATGTGTTGTTGCCTTCAGAGCGGAATTCACATCACAGTACACATTCCTTGATGAGCATAGGACTCCACTGAATACTGTTTTCACAGAACTGCAGAGCACAGTATAAATCCTGGGTCACAATTAAAGTGTCCCATAGCTCCACCACAGCAGCTAAAATTCTTCATGTGACCAAGCACAGTACAGCGTTGGTATGTCCTGAAGAGACAGCGAGGGCAGGAACACTGTGTTTGTCACTGAGACAGAGAAATATACTGCATAATACATGGTTCTCTCTGGTGCTCATTTCAGAAGCAAAAACATGCAGCCAAATAAAGGGAGTATTTCATTTTGGCCAAAATTAAGCATGACTTCCACCAGCACGGGTACAAGAACAGAACACAATAAACTAATTCTAAAATTGCACTGCTATTTTATAGGGAAAAAAAAAAAAAAGTAGTATCCCAGGAAGGTTCTTCTCTAGTTCAAGTATTATTTGATTGATTTTTTTTTTTAAAGCATATCAGAATCTTTATTTAATTAGGTAAACAACTGTCTCGCTATTGGGTAACTAGTTACGTATACTGGAATTTAGTCTTTGTAACACACAAACTACTCCAGACTTCTGCTGAAGGTTTTTATTTTTGTAGTTCTTCAGTTCTCCATGTGTGACACCACCTCCGTGCAGAGCTAGTATGATGTGCCCATGATTGTTAAGAAAGAATAAAGAAAAAGTCTCATCTTGAAAATATTGAACTTAAGCGACAAACTTCCAGAGAAACTATTCTGATTCACGTGGGAACACTTCCCAAGATTTTTTTTACCTCCTGTAATATAAATTACTTCTCAAAGCATTGATTCAAACAGGTATGAACATAAATAATTATAAAGAAGCCAAGATTTATGGATGAAATAATTTTAAATATAACCAGTCATCATTTCACTATAAGGGACTGTTCCACTCTCCATGTAGTAGTAGATACAATATTAGTGACTTAAAAAAGGAAATAACCACGCCGGAGAAAGCCAAAACATGGCAAATGAATGGCATATAAAAAAATATTTCCCATGCAAAGAAAATGGGCATGCTTGCAAATAAAATAAACCTTTGTGATACTGAATACACTGTTAAACAGCATTATTTCAGTAATAAATAAATATCCAGCATCTAACATCCAATCAAGTCTGTTTCAAGCATAGGAAAAAATATTTTGGATAAACTGTGCTATCTGCTGGTTTACATTAAAAAAAAACCCCAAACCAATAAATCTTTAAAGATGAACAAAATGTTTAAAACTGTACTTTCAACAGGATTGTAAAGTATTACTTCACTCACTGGAGCTGGTCAGAGGGAAAACTAGCAGTCAGTGACTACACATTCTCATACACCAACCGCAAGTCCCAAGAAAGGAAACGCAGGATTTGGAAAGGGGCACTAATTCCGAAAAGGAAATTAGAAATTCAAAAAGAATACCCATAATGACTTTTTTTTTACTTTTTTTTTTCCTCTCCTCCACAGTCCAAAAGTGAGTTTTCAGAGGAGGAAAATAATGGGCATGAGGATATCTGCAAAGAGCTAGGAACACACAAAAACAAGGAGCTGTCGGATTTTTTCGCCCTTTTTGAGGAGGCCTAAAACATTTTCCACTGGACATGTACCTCTCCATCCAACAAACGTCAGTCCCCTGATAAGAGAGCTTCTTAATACATCTACAGGACACCTTCCAAAATACACAAACAAGAAAAAAATCATAGTAATTGAATAGCTATCCTTCCTCATTGCAACTGAGATATAGAACTAAGACAAGGCATCTGGCTGCAGAGACAAGGAAGTCATGGTTGCTCAATAATTCTGCTCAACCAGAAAAAATAAAAATCTGGGACTGTGAGATTTAACTTATCAAATAACAATTCTGGAGGGCAATAATCCTTTTATTTGCTTCAGTCTGGAAATCTGTCTTTCCTCAATGGTGCTTACAGGCACCCACAGTGGGAACAATGAAACTCAAACCACATATTTCTTAGAGGGCTGCTGTTAAATTTGAAAAAGCATATATAATTTGGGGGAAAGAGAAAAAATCATTCTTGCTTGCAGTGATTTCTTGCAGACATCTGCCAGATGGGACAATTCCCCAGACTGATCTGCTTTCCAATTCTGTTTCAGATACCCAGCTTTCCTAAATAATTTTAATTGTCTGACATAAAATGCCTGGAAGTAAATCATAGATATTTCTTCTATAACTTGCTGCAAAAATTCTACCAGTTCTCACTGGAGTATGAGTTGTCATCATTTACATGTTTGTAATAACCCCCTTCTTTCTTTCTGTCAACTGCTCCATGATCTTTGTTTTAAAAACACCATTCAAACATACAAAGTGACTACAAGTTACCAGGTCAAGAAAACAGAGCTACAAAAGGACTGCAAATCTGCCACCTCTCTGATAATCTGATTATGGCCAAACTGCTACGTGTCTTTATATCAATTTCCCCTCCATCAAAAGAAAACCCCTTACGTTTACTGCAACCAGAGGATGCAGATGCTTCTTTTTAAGTCTATGCAATACTAAAGATGACTTTCCTCTCCTAATGACATAAAGTAGAAAAAAGAACACACAGCTGCATCATCCAGAAAGACTGAAGGTAGGATAATTAGTGAAATTCTATTATCCTCCCTAACTAGTACTCCGAATCCTTTGTTTGTCCAAGTCTAAAAAAGAGAAGGATAAAGACAAAGCAAAAGGAAGTTAAGAAACAAACGTAAGAAGCAGCCTGGCAAAAGCAGCTGCTATTGGATGACTAAAGAGCTGAACATAGTGCTTCACTTATCTTAGCGAAGCAACAACTGAGGGAGGCATGATATCCTCCGCAAAGTATTTGAAGGACACATAATATGGAGGAGGATGAGGAATTCTGTAAGGCTGCATGACCCATGAGGGTGCCACGAGTGCACCAGCCTGTGAAGATAGGAGCAGTGGAAACAGAGTATCACTAAGAGTCTTTAATAAGAATCACTTACCATGCAGTTATGTTTGAAAGAGTAACACTTCCCCTGACTCTCCTAACTTCCAAAACCCTGTACCACCTCTGGAAAAAAACAGCCTTTGATGTGGGAACAGCTCTTAGCTCTTTGCAACCTATGTGACAGCAGCCAGTCTGAGTTGTTCACCTCAGATTTGTTTTCTTCTCTGCAATCTTGGTGTTTTTCCACATGGGCTTTGCTGGTATGGCAGGAATCATAAACCATGGATTTAGAAAGCCTTATCACTGGCCACACGAGAGATGATTTAATTTATTTTTTTTTAAATAAAATCCACAAACAGGAATAGCAAAACAAGAAAGCCCTTGAAAAATCCTTCTTAAACATGAAAAACCAAACCCCTTGAATAGAAAACCCACAATAAACCCACAAAACAACAACACCCCACCTACTTCTCCAGAAGAATCTGGAGGCAATACTCTCTGACATGCTCTGGGGATGAACAACTTACCACAGACAAATGGGTGAGAGAAATAAGAACATCATCATTTTTTGCTTTTTCTAGGTGGTAAATAAGAGTTACATCAGCATCTGAAAAATATCCACAAAACCCTTCTATGAATCACTTTCCAGAGATAGCACTGAACGGGGCAGAGACAAAACAGCAAGGTTGCTGAACCTGCATATTCATGCATGTGCCAAACAAGCATAAGATAGAGCAGATGACAGAAAGGCTTAAATCCCAGAAGTTCACGGACTTCTATGTAGGAACTTCCTCAGATCAGCTTTCCAACTAGCATCGGTTTCAAAAAACTACCATGGGAAAAGAAAAAGATCAGGGTTTTGGCTGTGTTTCACTCATGAAAGCTTGTATACGACTCCACAAGATCAAGGATGAGGTATCTGCTAAGGTTCAAGGTTAGCAACAGCAGCACTCTGGGAGAGCAAATTTACATCCTGTCTTTGAATGGGCCTGTGATTCTCAGCTTTACTAAACTAGAGAGGTAGAAACAAAAATAAATCTATTAAAAATAAGAAAATTTACCTAATTCCCCATTCAAAAAACCCAAATAAAACAACAAAGCCCCAAACAACTAAAACTAATGCATCACTGGATATATACTTCATAAGGATGAAGGAGACACTTGTGTGTACACAAAAGGAAAGGTGAAGAATGGCATTATAGCATCCTATCTAAAAAAACCCCAAAAACTCTCCTGAACAAATTATGCATTGATTATAAACTGCAAGCCAAATGCAAGAAGCCAATACACCTTTTGGGAATGCTAAGCAAAATTATTTCTGGAGGGTGATGGGATGGTTGGTATAAATACCAAGAGAAAACAGTTTCTTTTATTTATAAGTATACATCCTATCTCTTGCAGTACGGCCTCAACAGTTCCACTGGGCAAACCTACCAGGACTAGAGCTGCAACAATAAAGGCTAAGCTGAATCCACATAAGATTTAATATTGAAGACAATAAAGGAAAATGCACTTTAAACTTAGGTTCCAGACTGAAAATGCAAGACTAGCAATTAGAGGGAACATAATTAAACTTGCACAGTAAGCATATTTGATGCACATCTCACTGCTGAACAATACTCTGGGAAGTACAAAGCCATTTTTACAGACACGCTTTACAGAATACATGCACACAGACACTGACTTTAGGGTGACATCAGAATAGAGCATCCTCTGTTGACTTTGTGTTAGTTCTCTCAGTCCTACACATACAACAGCTTTCAACTCAGTATATAGCTTCCTAACTGATAATGGCTTGTTCGAATATCCTAAAGAGTGCTCTGGTAACACTGACCTTTGATGTTTGCTCCTTACAGCAATTATGTTTAGAAGGAGAAAACATCATTACTTTCCACTAATGTGATCGTTATCTCTTAATAGCTGTAAATATAAACAAGGGTCCCAAATAATGTCAGATTTACATGATGCTTTTTCCTCAAGATAAAGAAATTATTTCTAACATCAGTTTTATTTAAACAAGGTAATGTAATCACTTTTGCCTGCCAGTTTTACTGGTGCTGTCCCAAAGAGCTCCCCCACAACCTTGCTCATACCACCACCTCTGATTTTTCTCTCTTCCTTTCTCAAAGTCTGATTTTAAATCTTTATTCAGTATAGCATCCCTTGGCTCCACACACCAGATAACAATTCCAGACAACAATTAGATTTTACCCTGTTTGAGGGATGGCACTCAGTACCTTGTGACCACTCCTTAATACGACTGCTGCACCCTTTAACAACCAAGTTCTTAAACAAAACTCACATTATTTTACTGTTCCTTCTATTGAGTGATGCTTATTTGCAGCCTCCAATACAAATGCAAAACTAGGAGAAAGATATGCACCCAAGTTATCTGATCCACAAATCCTGGACAGGCTGTCAAGTAAGACGCTCACTTACTGTCCTTTTAGACAGGGTCAAAATTACATTTCATCCTTTACTACCCTTGCTCCTCCCATAAATGTACCTCTGGCAGAGGTTGTCAAGTAGAAGCAGCTTAAATGGGCCATCTGCATGGAGTGAATTTCATCCACAAACCCTATTACCTACTTAGTATTTGTATATTTTGTGCATGAATCTTCTACTATATAATTTATGCAGTCAGTTCAAAAGTACACAGAAGTCATTAGATGCAGCTGAATATTCAGTCTACTCAGATTTATGTTATGGAATTCTGAGCAGCATCAGAAATGAGATTATCTGATTCACAATGGAAAAGGGAAGAAAGCATGGAGGAAGGTTCTTCACTCAAACAGATCCTCTTCCTAACATTATGCATCTCAGTTTGCTCTTTGGAAAAAATAAAAAAAAAGTTATTGCAATGCCACACAGCATGGCAGTTTGGCCACCTCCTTCCTGGATACTAAGCCACTGCCTTAAAACAATCAACATCTCAAAACTTCATAGAAAGCAAGAAGCTTTAACCTATGTCCTAATAGCTGATGTAGATGTGGAAAGCATGATTTGGTGCCAAAATGACCACCACTTTACTTCCAAAATCGAAATAAAGTTCAATTAAAAAAAAAACTAAAAAACAATTGTTTTGTAAACACAAACCATTAAAGAAATTAAACCTTCTATCTTTTCTAAAGTTAATAAAGCCATGAAAAATAGTTTGTAAAAGAAACTCACCAAGAATCCTTATTTTTTGTCATCAATTAGAAATTAGTTTTAGGAAAATTATCTTTTACTGTATTAGAAATTTTGCTTGCTTATAAATTTATAGTTCTTATGCAATGAAAACATGCCATAGACAATTATATATGTACGTTGATCAATGCATGTTTCCAAAACTGCACACAACCTGTAACTTCTGTCTTCAGCCCACTTGCCCAAAGGCAAACATTAGTGTTTACAGATGCCTCATTCTGAGGCAATACTTTACTGAAAGGGTCAAGCAAAAACTTTTTCTGTACATTTTGGTTAGCCAGCTTGAAAACTGGAAAGGAGACCAAGACTAACTTAACATCTTCTGTAGCTATCGTGGTTTTCCTTTGGTATCATTTTTGTAGCTACTGACAAAATTTATATTGAAAGAACTCTTTTTTTAAAGTACACATACTATTCTGCCATTAATTAAATGCAATTACCCAGATTTTTTTTTTAAATTGAAGCTATTTCAAAATTCTCTAGCACCGTTTCAGTCCACAAACAAAACAATAACCCACAACCAATGGGAAGGGGTTGGGGTGTTTGGGAAGAAAAACGTATGAGAGGAAAGGGTTCTTGCTAGACAGTTAATTAGAAAAAACCCCTATATATGTCCAATGAGCATGACAAATGGTGAAGAGATAAACCGACTCATTTTCTAACACTTCAGACCTGGCGTTTGACCAAGAGGTCCCTTCCTGGCAAGCAGCCCTGGAAGCTACCGACACTCAAAACATCTGTAAGTATAAACTTCTTCTGGACATTTATTCATTCCTAACATATGAGCTCATTAACTTTTTTCCTGATTGCAGCCTGAGTGGATTTTTTTATACTTTTTTTTTTTTTTTTTTTTAAGAAAGACAGAGGCAGAGTACCCAGCTAAAAAGGTCCAGCTGCTGCTACAGCAGCAGCCGAAAATGCAACTGCCCATGCCTGGGCTCTGCCACTGCCAGTGCACCCAAGTGGGCTGGTGCTCATGCCCTCACCATACAGCTGCTGCCCAACTCTTTTACCCATTAGGAGAGATTTTGACAGCAAAGCCAAACCCAGATTTTCTAAAAATCAGGTCTGGACTGAGCAGGAAGGTGGTTGGACTTCTGTGCTTTGTTTCCACTGTAAGAAGGTACAGTGTTTATCTAAAAACTTTTCAAAGCTTTCAGTATCTTCGTCACGTTGGGTACCTTCGTCATATAATCAACCAGTCAAGGGTGTCCTTCCCCACCGTATCACTAGCTTAAAATGGAGGCTGACTTCAAAGTCTAGTTAGCCTTACTGTTTTTGCAAAGTTAAAAGTGGGGACAGAATTTCCCTCTCCGTTTTCCAACTGATGCCACTTCTCCCCACCCTGTAATCTCAGTTTAAGAATGAGCAGAGCCCTTTGAGTACTGCCATCTTGAGGAATGGCATCCCACAAAGCAAAACCACAAACATCTAAGTAACTTGATAAATTACAGGGCTTATGAGAAAATGAGTTAACTTTGGTCTTGCACCACATCCCAAGAGAGCAGGAGAAAACTCTGGCATAACTTCTCATTATCCCCACAGAACCATTTATGCTTCTTTGCTGTGCAATCCCTGAACTTCTGGTCTTTCATTACACTCTCAAGAATGCACACCATGTCTTACTAAGAATAATTTCACTATTCAACAGACCATTTACATATAACTCTTGAGACGGAACTTAAATCAATCCATGCTCCACTGTCTTTTGAGATGATCAGTTCTCAGTACACAAAACTCACATGGGTTTGATATCCTGACTCCCAACATTACACACTTCACATGGCTCTCTGTAAGGCTGTACAAGAACAGAGAGGTCTATCTGCTGAGTAATCTAGTCAAAAGCAATAGAACTCAATTATCTACCTCACAAAACCTTTTTTTGGCATAAACTAGCAATGGATGGTAGCATTCAGTTTGCCACCTTCTGGATGTGCCACCACTTGAGCATATGCACAAGGAGGTTGTCAGCTGCTATGTGACAATGGTAACCTGCTCCAAGCTGAAGCAAAGGTGCATTTGAGGTACACATTTGAAAGATGATGCCTCTCTGGTTCAGCAGGTTGGGGATACAGACGAGGACAACAGCAGGAACTGCGGCAAAAGCAATGCTGGGGTCTGCATTTAGGAAAGCAGGATGAAAACATGCAGAGGGGTAGGACTGGGCCCTGCTTTCGTGAGGTATGGATGTAGTGGGAGTATAGGGAAGACAAATTTGAGAGCCCTTCAAGTAACTCCAGAGCCTCTTGTTGCATGGAGCAAACTTAAGTCAAAAAGGTCAATTCAGCCTACGTGCAACTACTCTGAAAACAAATGAAGAGTGGAGAAAGATAACTCGAAGTTTGGGGCTATTTTTGTAACACTGTCATTAGTTCTTACGTACAGAAAACATTAGAGAATGTCTTCCAATGTTTGCCACGAAGCAAAAACATCTTTCCGAAGAAAATTCAGCTAACTCGCAAAAAGGATGGAATGAACTTTACGTGGCATTTCAACAGCCCTGTCCTGTCAGAAGATTACAGACATCACAAAATATGCATACTGTGCAATGGTTAGACCACGGCCGGTGATAATGACAGCCTGCACTACCCAGGGCTTGCCATTGTCAGTGAGCTTTGCAAACAAAAAAAGCATCACCACAAAGGTCCTTCCTAACAAAATTCTGCCTGGAAAAACATGAAAGAACTTTAAACGCCTGACATCTGCCTCTCAACTTTCCTTCTTGACCACATCCCTGTTTAGAGTTCAGATGGCAAGTTAAGTGTGCCAACTTGAGCCTCTTTGCTCTCGGGGAGTGTAAAAGTTGACAGAAGACCAGCTTTGCTCTAATGCAGTGGGATATTAATTGCCCCAATAATTAATTGTATGAATTCTATATGAGACCTCTGAACCATACTTGCCAGTGGTTCACAGGTCTAACAATGACAAGTGGAGAGCGTAGCCTCCTTTTAGGGAATGGAACATCAAGGAATTAGCAATGTTCAGCTGGTAGAAGAAGCAACATTCTAAGGCCCATCCACCCCCACCTTCCCACACAATATATTTGAGCAGCAACCTGGATATATAAAAGACAAAAAAAAAAACCCACACCCACAAAAAATTTCTGTTGTCAAAGTTCAACCTCACTGCCAGAACTCTCACAATTTCTAGTTTAGTACATAAAAAGTAACAACTTCAGGGGGCTGTACCCTCACTGTAGTACTCTTTTCCCTTAAATATTTTCTTTAGGCATATTAAAGAGCTGGGTTAATTTACTAGTCAAAGATTCTGATGGCTGGGTTGCATGTCAAGTCCAATCCCCTAAGGACCAAAGATTCTTGTATGACTGTCTTGTAACTTGAAATTACTACATGAAATCTACATTCTTTTACATAGAGAGATGGACAAACAAATGGGAAGCATGAGATTTTTACTCACATTGTTATGATTTTTTAAATTAAGGCTTTTAAATTTCTTTTAACAGTGTTTTTTGTGTCACCTTCGCATGTTTGATTGTTGTACCTTACAGACTCTGGTGGTGGAGAAACAACTTCATCCAGCATGGCAGGATTTGACCCCAATTCTTCCTCTTTTAGCTGTAAAGGATGCCCACAGAAACATGCTCAGCTACTCACTACTATTAGAAGTATTCACATTTAAATCTGCACTGCTTGTTTCCCTTGATGTCTTAATTTTTGCTTCACTTTTGACTGAAAATTTCACTTTTACATTTTAACTCCACTTAATGCATGAATCAATAATGACTATCAACTAAGTATAGACCTAGCAGAAAGTACAGCCAGAATCCATATGATGAAGTTTATAGAACACCTTGTCGCCTGCAGATAACTTCTTAAATCACACCCACTACAGGCTCCTGGAGGCACGCAGTTCTTTGATTTTCCTATCTCTGCTCTGTGGCCAGAGACAAAGTCACTGGACCAAAATAAACCACAGACACTTTCTGCTGTTACCACCCTGGGAGCTGCCTGGAGACGACCAGAGGTGCCTCCAGCATCTGACCTCTCTGCAGCAGAGGCAGCACAGCATCTGGGAATGCAGCACACATTCTGCACGCTCAGGTCCCATCAGAGCTGACACTGGGGTGACGGCTAGAGATAAGGGCCATCAGCTCACTGCCACACCTCTTAAGTCATTTGCTTGAAATAGCCTCGGTATCTGAGGCATTCAGAGAGAAGTTTGATGCATGTGCACATTCTGGTCTCTCTCTGATTTCACTCATTAGATTCCTTCTTGACACTGATGCCTTGAACAGAAAATAAAGACAAAAATGTAAGACTTGCATGAAAGAACAGACAGTACCTGGTAGCAACAAAAAAATCTTCATTCTCCAAAACTTAACACTAGATTAATAGAGGCTAAAAAAAAATAGAGGGGAAGAAAAGAAGAGAAAAAAAAAAAGGTTAAATGACCATCCTCAGCCTTCCCCACGATGAAAATACTGACAGCAAAAGATTAACAGTTACCAATATCTGTCTTCAATGAGTATTTCAACTCCAAGCCTTTGCTGAGGAGAGGAGGATTTTCCCATTTTTCTTAATTCTTTATCTTTACAAAAGACTATTTCAGCCAAATATGTAAGAAGACTTTATTGTGAGGGTTTTTTACATTGTCTCTTCTGGGTGAAACAGAGAGTTGCTTTTTGAAAAGACTTATTTTTCTTCTCTAAAGGCTATTCTACTTCAGATGGTTTCTGGAAGCTTATCCTACAGCTAGACCCTTCTTAAACATAGAGATCAGCTTTGATACTTGCTTTTTATTCTGCTTTAAAATGCACTTTAAAAAAAAAAGCATCTCAAGTCTCCCAAGACTTTGAAGATTGCTATTGTGCCTTCATTCCCAGTGCAAGGGCAGAGCACAGGTCTGATCTCCTTGGACAGGGGTAAGCCTTGCCTGGCAGAACTGGTGGCACGGTGTGCCTCAGCAGACCAACTCTCCTCTCCCCCACGGCACACAGCTGCCACCATGCCCAGGGGTGGGCACCAAGGCCTCACTAGCACACGTGGCTCTGTTCAGAGCTGCCTGATCCCAAAGCTTTCCTTCCCACGTGCACAGTACAAAGGTTTCCAGACCAGCCCTTCAGACTCACAGGACACAAGCTACCTTGACCAGTGATGCAAAGCCAAGCAGTATGACAAACAGTATCAACTTACGAGATTTAAGGAGAAAATATTTCAGTAAAGGCAACCCAGTGAACTCCAACTAGCCATACACTTACTTTAGCTAGATCCTTTTAATCCACATGCTACTCTCCTCCTGATGATGATGGTATCCTTTCAGGAGCAAAGGTTCACCATGGGAGAAAAAAAACTGGACTAGGTGTCAATAACTGGTATTGCTTACCAAGCTTTCCAACAGCGTGAAACAGAAGACAAAGGCTGCAAAACACATTACATAAAATCAGGGGGTATTTTTGTTTTATATTTTTAAAAAATCAAAGGCTTTAGTAGATAGCAAAGTTATTGCATTATTGAAAAGCCATTCCCATCTCAACATTTTTATTGGGAAGTTTTCATGCTTAATTGCTCTGAACTATGAACACTGCTCTGCATTTTTTAAACCATTCTTGGCACCCTGCTCTAAAAAACCTATTCCCCCAAGGTTGTGCTTACTGTCTAAGTCAATGTCATACTGCCTTAAAAGTGTTTCCAAATACCCAAAACTACAGCTTTTGAAATTTAGGGATGAGAAATGTGAAGTGTAAGGACAGAGAGGTGGAGAAAACACTCAGTAAACACTCCTAGGGAGCAGGGTGGCTGAGCAAAGGGACAGACCTTTTTAGCCAGTGCAATCTTCCAGCCAAACTCCTACAGCCAAGTACTCCACCTCCAAATCAGCTATAACCCACTGGCATTTCTGGTGACACACAACAGGATGTGGACTCTTGCTCCCTACAGCATCAGTGACTAGAAAGTGAAAGGATTCCCAAAAAGAAGTGTGATGTTCCCTGTAGTTCTGGGCAGTTCCTACATTAGAATCAGCTCACAAGATGTTCTGCTTTCCAGCACTGCATGGCACAATTCATCTCTGGTATTAACCACCGGTTTCCAGAAGGCAAAATTCACTTCAAGTTTTGAACGCAGCTTCTGTACTGCAAATGATGAAATGTTACTGTTTTCTGCTGCTTCAAGATTGTAAAGGAGAAAAAACCAAAACAATTCACATAATGAGAACTGAGCCTATATCATTTAATTACTATTGAGGTACTGCATTTATCCTTTGAGAAAAACAGATGTCCCTTGTCTTCACATCTACTGCAGTTTGACAGAAGAACAAAAAAGTTACAGAAATAACACCCAATTACCATCTAATCTTAATGGTAAGTGTGCAGGAAACTACAGATTTCCATGTTGTATCATGTCATGGATTTCCCAACTTGTGACTTGGAATAAAAGAAAAAACCCATGGTGAACTCAATCAAGTAATTTTCTTTCTTGTTGTGTTCTCCTCTTTCTTCACTCAGAATACTTGCAGTTAAGACCAAGATGCATGTTAACTATCATGAGCTACTTATTGATCTCTGCTTAACAGGTGCACTGTTGCAAGTGTATTAAAATTGCTTCTTTTAAAATGTAGCATTCATATCCAGTACCTTGCATAGCATTCCAGAAAAGCTGAACATTACCAGGTTCCTAATACTCCTTAAAATTGCTCTATTTTTTCAGTATTAAAGTCTACTTCTGAAGTTTTGCACCATGACAAATATTCACCCGTGCAAGGCAGGCAGTTATTGAATTCAGATAAGGAAATCATTCTGTACTGCATCTGTCTAAATACTGCAGATTTATTTTCACAGTGTTCTCATAAGATCAAAAAATATTTCAGATGTGCAAGAAAAATAATAAAAAAAGAAATGTCTTCGTTAAATTTTGACTCAACAATGAAAGCTCTCCCCCTTCCCCTTCAAGTCTGCTTAGAAAAATTAAAGTTATTGGCAAAGCCACACTGTATTGCATTGAAAAGCCCCCTCTGGCCACAGCCGTCAGTTTTTACTTTTAGAATCAGGATCTGCCCATGGGCACACAGCTTGTAGCTCATAGGCTCATTACAAGTCAAGGGCAAATAAAAAAATAATCCATGTAAACCAGTAGGAAACACTAATGTAACTCTGGATATTTAGATTATGCAATGGCACATCAGTATTCTAATTAAAAAGAAAAGGTACTAACAAATATCCAACTTTAAGGGAAAACATGTAAGTCATAAGAAAAAGCATCAAACGTCCTGACCACTCACTGGGTCAGATTAAAATAGAATCAGGTATCAAAAAATCTTTATCTGAAGAAACACACCTATGCCATCCAATACATTCTCTTCTTCAACACACATGACAATCTCGAGATACACCTTTATTCCTATTTCATCCCTGAAGAGAAAATCAGCATCCCTGTCATTCCCTGTAACATTCACATAAGACACATAAAAATAACTTGCAAATCTTTTCTAGAATGCAAGATCCATAGCAGATTCTACAGAATTTCCCTTTTCCAGATGAGATATTCCAAAATAAAAACCCCCAAAACCCCAAACCCCTAAATACCAAAAACTTTTTTGGTTGATTTTAGTCTAGCCAGATTTGCCTTGAATGTCAAGTATTCTCAGAAACTCCAGACCTAGTTTTCCTCTTTCTTATACCACATACTTATGTAAATCCACTGGTTTCGATGAATTACTTTTAAGCTGACCACTAATTTAAGAGAAGAGATAGACTGTGCTATTTAAAGAACTTTGTAGTAGTTTACAAGGCTGCCCTTTTTTTTTTTCCTCCCTTAATGGAAAGCTTTAAAAATGTTGTCCAAAACAAATCACAGTCTTCAGCTTAAAAGGAAACATTCCTGTTGTTTTCAACCCAAACTTAATCAAATTGATTATTACAATTCACGCAGAATGTGTCTCTTTATTTTTAACCCCAGTTGCCACTGAACATACACCTGGAACAAGACTTCATCCTTAGCTGAAGAGCAGCAAGCCTGGCTACCACAGGAATTTACTGCAGAAAGCACTGGAGACCCGTCCTCTGAAGACCACTTGACAAGAGCCCTGGGGCTCTTTTGCCTTCCCACCACAAAATACTTCCAACCCCAGATACCCATCTTGACTTTGCTAAGGACAGTGACGAGCAAGACCTGACAGAAGGCCATGAGCATCCTTGTGCTGCTCTAGTTCTGCTGCTGCTGCCCTGGTGTCAGCACATCTTTATTGATAATCCACAGGAGGCTTTGACCCTCAGAGGCAAAGCACAGGCAAGCCTGTGTCATCAGCCCTGCTGCAGGATGGCAGCCTCCAGCAGAGAGCCAGCATGCATGCACTGAGGCAACAGCATCCTCTGTTACAGCACGAGACCCCAGCAGAGCTACCCCACAAATCTCTACGCATGGAAGAGTTTGAGGAACCGAGAATGCTACTGAAGCCCCTGAAGCAGCCCTGGGAGACTGTTGTGTTTTACATCACCCAGGTGACTAAAGAGAGTTCAACAGGGAGTGCATGCAAAAATGGCTTACAACTATGGCAGTCGGCTTCGCTTGCTTCATTTTGTCTTCGAACGAGCCTGCGACTCTTCTTGTCTGAAGAGACTGCCTCTTGCTTAGGGGTTTACTGCTGGATTGCCAGTGTGGAGGGAGAGAGACTGGACAGACTGAGGATTAAAATGCTGCACATCGTTCTCATATTTCACAGAAGGGCTTGAGCTAATGGTGAAAATACCCATGATTTATACATTCATTAAAAAAGAAAAGTAATCACAGTGAAAAGGTCATCTGATTTGCATACTAGATGCTCCAATCAAACATCCTAGCTCTGTAGATCTGAAAGGAGAGCAAAGCAGTATGGCTGGCCAGTGAGAGATGAAGATCTCAGTAGAAAATGAGCAATGTTTAGAAACATAGCTAGGATGCACTTCCAGTATGACAATTAAAATGATTTAGGCACAAGATCCTGCTAAAAGATGTGGTCTTGCAGCCCATGGTCCCATATCCCTCTTCTCCAAGAAGCCACTGCAGTACAGCTATGGGACAAACTGATTCAACCAGCTGATTCAGAGGAATATCACTTCTCTTTCACTCCAGTGTAAGCCTGCCATTTGATCAGACAAATGCATTCATTCATACTGAGGCTGCACGACCACTGTATCTAGTGCAAAACATGCTCTAGCACCGCTGGGAAGCGCTAGGAAGAGATGTGGGACTGCTCTCTCCCATGGCAATTTAGATCACTTTGTTCCAATACAGGATTTAGACCTTAGGCTTGAGAATTAGCATCTGCCTGAGCTCCTTTATCATCACTGAGGATGCACACTGGGTTGTCTTCTCTGCAGTGTGACTCACATCAGTAAAGTTGTACCTTTCAGTCCCTCATCGAAACACCTCTTTCAGCCCACCCCAGTCCACCCCCCTCTTTGGTCCTACTACCTTTTACAGAACCAAAACCAGAGACCAAGCTTTAATTTAGCTATCTCATCCACAGCAATGCAAATACCTCTGCACAAAATCTCCAAATGCATTTGGGTCTGGGAGAGTGAGGCATGAGTACGACTGTCATCAGCAAACCTTATTTTAATGTGCATCTGTTTTATGTCTGTCTCTCACTAGCAAGATATGCTTCTCCAACTGGGAGCTACTGATGCTGCTCCACAATCCTTACATCCTCTAAATAAGGGGAACTGTTACTCTTGAAATGAGGGAACTTGGAGCAGTCTTCCAAATTGGCCTTCTAATCTTCCCAGCCATTTTCAATATCCCCCATGACAGCACACTTTAAGTCTTTCAATCACAGAGATTTAACTTTTTTCAAGAGCCACAGGTAGTGCCTGGAACCTGCAACATCCACCTTGGAGGGCTCTGAACACCTGATGGTTCAAGTCACAGAACCACTAAAAATTCTTCAGCCTGTAGCAAAAACATTTTACAAGATTAACTTCAATATTTGCTATAGTGAGGAAAATGTATTTTGAATGTTCAGTAGGACTATCAGTTGAAAAGATGAGACATACCATGTTCATCCACATGTGTTCGGAAAGGCAGCAAATAGACTGTGCATAAATGAGTATTAATCCCCCAATCACATTATCAGAATTGGGTACGTTCTGAAACAATCTAAAACCATTTGTCTGTCCCACACTGAGTGCTACAGACCCCACTGTCCCCTTGGCAACTCCAGATATTTCTAAAAATTATCATTTTGTTAATAAAAGACTTATTATATAATAAAATTAAAAACCCTAAAAATTTACTTTTTGTTGCTGGCAAATCTAGCAAATTTAACATAAAGTATGTGATACAAAATGAGCAATGTTATTGACACAGTCTGCATTTATGGCACAAAGGTGACCTTCTCTCTCAGTTCATAGCATGCTACGCTCAGAATTTAATTTATCCTGTGCATGCAGATCTGTGCATGGCTTGCAGAAATCCTAAAATGTAAGACAGCAAGATTCTTACCTAAACGTTAATACAGAGACTTTAGAACTCTAGCACCAAATAAAGACCTATAACCAAAAAAACCCACGTTTTGACCTGCAGTGACATTTTGACACTACCCATAATCTGGAAGATTCTCTGCATCATAAAGATACATGGTTGACAGACATTATTAAAACACTGGTGTAACAGCTCACCAAACTCTTTACCTATCTCTACCCCTTCTAAAATGGTGTAAATGTTTTACAAGAAGTTATCACTACTAAAAAATATGTATAAAGCCTCACCAGACTCTGCTCATCTGCTAGGCTCACATTCACAATTTTTTAATTGTTTGCAACATAAGTCACACTATCATCTTTGAGCAGACAGCAAGCAGTCTTTGAAAGCAGCATTTCCCAAGACCTTATTTGGTTACCCTACAAAAACTTTAGGTACCACTTGAAAGTTGATAGTTACTTACAGGACTATGTTTGGAGAGAACTTCAGTTCTTTATCTATGTCCGACATGATACACGGCGCTTAAAAAATTAACAATCTTTGTATACTATTGTTGGGTTTTGTGAGGAACATACAACTCAATACTGTCAGGACTCAATAACTTTTCTTTTTGTTTTAAATCAACTGTAATATAAAACCCACAGACCCTGAGACATTGGCTACCTTAAGCCAGGCTTCATCACTGCACCATGGCCTGCCCAGCAGACTGGAACAGCCATGTCCTGCTGAGATATCTCTTGCAAAATTGCATCCTAAAGCCAGGTGCACCTGTGCTTTTGTAGGCTTTGCTTCCTTTAAACAGCAAACACACTTAAGGCTAACAAAAATCTTCCATTTCAGCCACACTCTACTGGCTTTTTTGCATGTATCTGTAAATTACAGAGACTTTGTTCAAAAAATTGGAAGGAGGAAATAACTTCCACATCATTTGCAGCTGTAACAACTGCTATAATCACTTTCTCTGAGGAAAAAAGATCCATTTTTATAAACAACAACACACATCATTCTTAAATAATTAACTGGCACACAGGCATAATGACAAGATTTTAATTAAATGAGACTTGACATGGTCAGAAGCATGGATAGTGACATACAGGGTAAGCATGAGAGAGGGATTTCTTTTGCTGTTAATTTGTATTTGAAGTTTCAATGTGATACAGACTTATTCCAGTTCTGGTAAACACACTGAATCAATTACAGGTAGGCAAAAACACCTCCAATACCTAAAATGCTGGATGGGCTATTTGCTGCTCCAAGCTGGTGAAACTACTGCCCTAACATATTTCAGCTCTGCATAAATGCACTCCAAGAGGTTAAAATTCCACTCTGTTTCAGTGCTTCTCTCTTCCAGACAGTCAGGAAAGCACTGTGATATTGACCTTCTCCAGATACCTTAATACACATGAGCACTCCCTGCCTGCATGTGCTGCCCCAGTTTCCACTAATTTCAGCAGTATTTCTGCTCTTATGTAATAAGTACCTTTTCTACAGAGACTCCTTCAGAAGAAACCAAATCAACCAAAGCTCCTTTTGCATAACCTACCAAGCAGTTATAAGTTACTGGCTGGATGCAGATGACAGACTGATCTGAACCTGTGACCTCCGAGGGACCTACACTTCCCCATTAACCATCCCCTGAGAACTAAGTTGATCAATTTTTTATAAAAGGACATGCACTAAAACACTGTAAAGGGAAAACTGGGGTTATTTGAACAGAAAAGCACATACTGAACTGGAAAGTCAAAGACTTTCACTGATGTATTATTTCTATGGTGTAAAATGCATACTTGCTGCTTTTCAGAAAACAACACGAGTTTTTTTTGTTTTGGTTTTGTTTGAGTTTTTTCCCCTTGAAGAATTCAGACGATAATCAGCACTGAAAGCTAAATCTGTGCAAACATTAATTGTATTTAATGAATGCACAGTGATAAGAATTTGATTTAGGGAAGTACATTCCAAAGAACTTTTAGCATAAAAGATGATGCTGAACAAACACTGTAACAGCTGATGGAAGGAGTATTGGTGGTTGATAAAACCACACACTTGACCCACTGATAGAGTTCACACTTCTGTCTGTCAGTAAACAATATGCTTACAAAGGGTAGTTAACAAGGTATCAGTGTGTCAATGAGCGAGAGATGTTTTGTAGATTAGGAAATAAAGACATTAAAAAGACCCTGAAAGCCAAATTTTAAATCTATGATCTTTGTTTACCCTTCCCAACAGCAGTTCTAATGCACCAGCTTTCTCGTATGGCTAGGGAGAAATTCTCTACTGTGATAGTGGTGAGGCACTGGAACAGGTTGCCCAGAGAAGCTGTGGGTGCCCCATTCCTGGGAGCATTCAAGGCCAGGCTGGATGGGGCTCTGAGCAACCTGGCCTAGCAAAAGGTGTCCCTGCCCATGGCAGGGGGGTTGGAACTAGATGGTCTTTTAAGCTCCTTCCAACACAAACCATTCTATGATTCTCCTTTGTGGAAAGCTACTTGAGCCAAGCATTCAATACAAGTTTAAGAACCTGTACTACATACCACTGAAAACCTTACAACATAAACACCACTAATATTTTATGCATCCAGTTTCTGGCACAAGGCTTGAAAATGAAATGGCTACACCATATAGCAATAATTTTAATAATGAACATAAATATGATCCAAATCCAGGAAAACTCCACAGAGTAACTTCCAATGACTCAGCTATGTATCAAATCTTATGTGCACAACTTGTTGACAAAACCAGAAAGAAATTAAGACAGGCAAAAAACTCACACACTTAGTATTATGTTACTAATGTTTAAAAGCCACTCATTTGTGGAAGAAAAGACATTTCTTTTTCCTCTTTTCATGTGCTTAAATTAAAATAATGACCTATTGTAACCAGTGAGCCACCATTACTAAAAGCTCCATGCTGAAAACAGTAACTAAGAGCTTACCCTTTACCCACACATAATTTCGATACAGGGTATGCTAAATGCAGATACCAAAGTCTACTTACATAGATGTTTTGCTTGCATTTGATTGCCAGTTTACTTGTATTTGAATATCAATTTACAAGCTAATTAGAGAACATTGCTTAGCCCATTACAGAAAAATAGTGCTCCACCATTAACTGCAGTGCTATCTCACTAATTCCTTTAAAGACTGGCTTCAAACACCATCTTCATCTCCATTCAAAACAATTAGTGTACATTTATTTCACATTTTAAACTGCAGCGAATCAAATTTTTAAACACTTTAACAGATTGCACTGCTATTTTGATAGCTTTTATGTTACAAATTGTACTTTTAGGGATTCTAACTTTTCCTATTTAAGAGAATGTTAAACTGGAACTCACAGAGGGCTTTAAATAATTCCTCCTCTCCACAACCTGAGAGGCATATGACATTAATTTTCAAAACCAAACAAAATCTACTTCTTAAAAGGCATCACAGTGCACAAGAAAGAGCTGCAGGCAAGCAGACACAATCATAATATTTGCCACTGCTCACAGGTCTACCAAAACACAGCAGACAGTAAAAAAGGAAAAAAAAAATCAAAATGGGCCAGTTTCTGAGCTCTGCAGGCAGCTCAGAGGAGGAGGAGGAGATGCACCTGAGGCATGCTGTGCTGCTCCTCTGCCCAGAGCATCAGTGCCTACAGGCAGGCAGGAGCTGCAGCCAGCGGGGTGAGGGACGGCAGCCGTGGGCAGCGCTGGGTGCTCTGCTTCTCCAGGAATATCTGCAGCCAGGGTTAATGGGATTGCCCACTGTCATCTGCAACCCAGACAAGAACTGCCAGCACAATTCACTGCTATGCCCAGGCACTGCTGGGACACAGCAGGCATCAAGGGCAAGGGACGGCAGGGTACTGATCCTCAGCTGCCCAATCCTGGAATGTATGAAAACAGCAGGAAGAAAATGCTGCAGAGAAAAAACAGGATGGAAAAAACCTAACAGAATTGAACACAGTGGAGTTTCATTCAGTTATGACCTCCTTTTCTCTCATCACCACTGACATACCTCTTTTCTCATTAATTTATCTCCATTTCCACAGCAGGTCCCAACGAATCAACAACTAAGCTGACCCAGAAGAGAATGAGCCCACCAGAAAAAGCAGAAACAGTTCTGTCATGGATCATCTTGCTCATCAAACTCACTCATCCTGCAGCCACATCATTATGATGCATTTGTAACAACAGGAAAGAACTACATTTTGGGTATATCCTCTCCCAGCTTAAGGTTGGTGTTTTCATATGCACTTAAACTGCATTTCTATACACACAAGGTGAGGCAAAAATTAAAAAATACTGCTGGTACCAAACCACCTGTAACAAGAAGCACCAGTGGGTTTTAATACCACTTCATAAACACTGATGGACCCTTAGCGTTCAAACTCCATGATGCCTCCAAAACACTGGACAAGTCATGATGTGCAGCTGTAGGTATTTTGGCTAACCTCATGTCCTGGCTGTAAGATCAGTTTATCTTCAAAAGGTTCTTCCTTGTGCATGTTCTGATCTTGGCTGAACACTCAGATAATTAAGTTTTTTGTATAAATCGCAAAAAAGAAAAAAATGGAATATGTGGGACACCGTGCTGTCATTCTGGTGTCAAGAAGGCCTGGTGGTTTCTCCTAGAAAAGCTTCTCAGAACTATGTGCTCACTTAATTCATAGTGGTGAGCTCCACTGGGTCTTCAGCATTTCCTTTAGGCTGGGTATCTGATGCCCATGACTAGCTCAAACTGGATGTCATGAGGAAATCTGAAAGTATTCCAAGATATTTTCCTTTTTACCTTGGGTCGCTTCTGCCTCCTCTTCCAACTAACACAGTTTCTCTGTTCTTTCTGGGGTTGTAGAGAACCTGTGCTTTCCCTTCCCCCTTGAACGACACCAGGGTTCACATCTTCATCCATTCCATCATCCTTCATCACCTGCATTCTTGTGCTTCCATCCTTTCCCTAGCCTCAGCTCCATTTTGCACTCCAGAGTTTCACTCCATTTATCCCCCTACATTATTTCCCCTGCCCTCTGGAGGACACATCAACCAGCGAGGGCATATGGAGAGGAGTAGAAAACCATCTGTGCTGTGTTAAATTGCAAAGATTTAAAGGGTACCAAAGGCCAGTTGCTCCTTCCACAGTCTAATTAGAAGATAATAGCAAGTCCAGTAAATTTCCTTTCCATCCAAAATCCAACCCTGTTCCTTTGCACCTTCCTTCTGCTCCTTCTTTCTCCCGAGTTTAGGAAGGCTGGCTCTGATGCCTAGGACATGTTGTGAAAGTTTGGAAGTGAACCCTTCCAAAAGTTATTTCCAGAATAAAAAAATGCCCTCACACTGAGTGTCCCAAGTTCAACCAAACGCAATAAATCTGCCTCACTGCATTCAACCAAAATCAGAGCAGTTCAAACTGTACTTGGGATTTGTTGACTGACATCCGAGTCTTCAACTGAGTAGTATTTGATTTAATGTGGTCTTTAAGTGTTTAAATACTAGAGGCGTTTATCTGCATTTAGTATGGTAATATGTTTTGCAATAAAGGATATTTTCCTGTAATATCAGTTCAGTAGGATGCTCTCATAAATTTGTCTTCCGGATTGTTAGAAAAATGAGAAGTCAACAGATGATGTACTGTAGTCTTAAGTGACAAATTGAATGCCTAATTATAAATCCCATTTTCTCACATTATGTACTCTAACACAGACAGTCCCACCTGAGTTTCTGCTCCATGTATTCCATATACTTATATACCACACAAAGAAACAAATTTTTTTTCCGTGCAGCTCTTGCATGCAACAGCAACTTTTCTTCTATGACTAAATAAATCACCCATATCTAAGGGCACCTTTGCCTACTGGGGAGGTTTTCTGCACAGCTTTGCAGCCACCATTCCTCCCAGCCTTGCCTACAGCACTGGTCAGCGCTGAAGAACGCTCCAACTACAATTTCAGGAGAAATAATGGCCCCTTGGGAATTAAAGCCAGATGGCATAGTTTAAAATTGAACTAAGGCTACACTAAATGGTGTGAGAAAGAGTATAATGCTAGACCCAGCTTCAGAGGGCAGAAACAAACATCCCCTTTGCCATCCTTCATTGAGCCATGCTCAGAGCTTACTGAGGCAGCTAACAATTCTGCTGTCGTAATTCAGATTTTTGCACACAGAAAGGACACTGCATTTGAGACCCTCACAAGTAACCAGCTGAATATAGGAAAAGGGAATAAGTACTAATTAATTCAGTGCATTCCAAGTAAGTGCATCATAGACAGAAATTACTATCTGGACTGGACTAATTAACTAAGATGGTAATTTACAGATCCCAGAACACTGCAACCACTCAAGATTTCTATAATTTCTCTGTATGTGTATTTTCCTCTTTATCAAGATGTAGTTTTAGGAGTCTACACAAGAAACAAAAGCAGTGCTCCCCTTCCAGGGAATAAGGGAGAATCATATATCTTCTTTGGACAGAATAGTTCATTTAGAATTTAACTATAAAACGTTAGTTCCACCTGTAATACAAATATTCCATAAAAAGTAAAAACTTTTGTTTAGTACATATTTGTAAGGTTTTTTTTTAAAATTCCTTCTTATCTAGAACTCAAGTGATAAATTCTTTGATACTGGATATACAAATGGATTCACATATTACATACAATTCTGTAATAGCTTTAGAGTCCAAGGGATAATAGTTGCGTGTCAGAAATGTTTGTCACTTGTACACATCCATAACACTGCATTTCATTATTTATGCTTATTCTGTTTATATGCATGTAACATTCAACATACAAGCCTGAAGTGAGAAGGTACCAACTTCAGCCAGTAGTTTAATACTCAAAAGTAAAATCGGATCTCACATACAAATCAGACAAAAAGCAAAAAGGAGTCACCATTCAAAGAGGTATATTACCACTGTTCAGCAAGGTGAATATATGCTATATATACTCTAGGTATATTCTATGTTTAAGTAGTTGGCAAAAGGGAATAAGGAAATAACATCTCAAGAAAAAACAGTCTCTTGCTTCAGCAAAAGAAAGCTCTAATTTTCAGGGGACGAGTATCTAAGAATACATTAAGAGCTTGGTACATGAATAGACAACTGGCAGCATAAAACAGGTACTGTGCTAGCATAGTGAAAGCAAACAGAAGCAGCTCTTCCAATCCAGGATAGCAAGCTCAAAACTGACACTGGAGAATTTAGGATGCTGTGGGGTATCAAAAGAGTACAAACAGGAAAGCTGTTTGAGAAAAGAAGATGAAAAGGATTAAAAAGGCAAGAAACCAAGAACTGGAATGCAACTGTAACATACAAAAAACAGTAAGACACAACATCACCAAGTAACAGCAACAGAATTTATGCTGCTTCTCACAGAAGAGGGCAAAACTGAACCTACTAAATGTTAAGCAGAACTGAGGGAAAAAAATATCTTAACAAAAGAAGCTTCTAGAAAAAAAATTCTCACTCCCACTAAGGCTTAGAAGAGTAACTAGAAGGATGGTAGGCTGTAGTGGCTTTTTCCTTCTTTTTCCTTTTTTTTTTTTTTTTTTTTGCAAGAGGGGGCAGGGTGAAGAGTACAGGAAAAGAATTTCCGAAAACAATACATTTGGGAAGAATTGAAACAATCTTTCCCCAGCTTGCCAGCAGCTCATAGAGAGACCCTATCCATCTGAGATTCTTTGGCTGTCTGCCTGGAAGGAACTTGTCAACTTGTCTTTTTGCTTAAGGCAAGGAGACTTCAAACAAAGTGGTTACCATTTTCTTTTTTTTTTTTAATAGGAAAAAAAAAGGCCAAAATTTTTTTCCTGGGGAAAGACTAATTTCCCTCTTGGAAAATATAATTCTTCTAAGAACACTTTCACTGGCTCTATAGTTAATGTGCACTGGAATATCAAAGCCCCCTGTGTATGCTGCTACAGTAAGAATACAATTGTAGAAGAGCTGTTTACAGCAAAGAAAGGCTCATAAGCCTTAAAAGATGTGCTGCTGTCTTCAATTTTAAGCATTATGACTTTTTAAAAAGGAATTTTATTCTTAGCTGATGGCAGACATTTTTATACATAGAATAATGGAACATCACTAGCAACAAAGCCAAGTAGCTCCACCTGGGACAGCCAGCATCCATGTAACCCTTCACTACATCATGAAGAAATGCCAAGTTGCTCTTAAAACAACAGGCCACGCCTGAGGGCCACACTCCCAACGCCACCACATTTCTGAGTTGAGACCAATTGGTATTTTCAATGGTAAACTACTAAATAAGTCTGTGGGAACGCAAAAGTCAAGTTTTGTCACTCCGTTTGAAAGCATCAAAACAAATGCTATTTTCTAAGCATTTCACTGCTAGAGGAGAGAAGGCAGCAGGGACACCATGGCTGTTTAAGCGTACAAGGTCTTAGAGAAAGAAAGTCTAAAGGAGTGGGAGTGAAAGTTTACCCCAGATAAATTGGCTAACCCTGTTCATTTTATGGTTTCATGAGCACTTGGTACCAGGCTCAAAGAGGAGGGAAGGCGTAAGCGTGCCTTTTTTGGCAGAGCTGATGCTTACTGTGGCTTAAATGGCTCACAAAACCACAGTGTTAATCATCCATAATCACTGCTTATCTCTGTGATCAACACCAAAACATTTTTTTTTATCATTGTGCAATGCAAAGACCTTAGAAATATTTTATAGCTACAGAGCGCTCAAAAGAATGGTTTAGGAATGGATTTGCTTAGCAGAAAACTAAAACCATGCATTTAGTAACAGGAGAGACAATGTTAAAATAACATCTTTGAAAGATTAAGAAACTGCTACAATAATTATCAGAGTAAGAATAGCTAAGAAATGATTCTGCAAACCATTCAAGTAACCTTCTGAAGTGCATGATTTTAGCTGAAAATGCAATATTTGTATCTTAAAATTTGCAGGATATAGAACAAAGATTAGATAAACAGGCTGGACATATCAAACTGCCACAAGTACTTTTTCCTGGATGAACTACAAAAATGTGATAAAACCAACACAAGCAAGGGCATTTAATATATTAAACGGAACTCCCTCTTGACTTAACCTCTTCTTCTCTGAATACTACATCTTATTTATGGCTCTCCGAACAGTAATCGTATTTTATTTACAGAAACCACTCATAAGTACTGTGCCTTAAATTTGGGTTAAATATCTACTGCTATTAGGTGATGGCTGGAGACTTATTTGTGTATTACTTATTTTCTTTTTTAAATGTTGGAAGATTTAAGTCCTAAAAAAATTCAAAGTATATTACATTCTAAAAGACCTGGAGGCCCAAATAAGTCCATGGTTTTATTATTTAGACACTTTTTAGCAATGAATGAAGTTTCTCTTAATTATACTTCTGAAATTATTCTTTTTTTTTTTCTTCCTTTACAGAAATTAAGGTAGTAGTTCTGAGCTTACCTAGTTCCTTGGTAAAAACCACGGTAATTTCAATGAAGCCACTGGTATCAAGTGAAGCAACATGTCAAACATAAGTAATAAATTCAGTATTAGGCCTATATGACTCATCTTAAATGTATCTACTGACCTGGGCATGTCATATCTCAAAGTCAGACTCGCCAGGCATTGTACAAGACAAATTGTAAGGTATCAGCTTCAAAGAGTCCCCAAGGCTGTGACCAGTGAAGTCTGTTCCAGGGGACACAGAATCATAGGGCACTGGTGACACTATGCCAGAAGGAGGCAATAGGGGACAGCCTATATGGTGCAGGTTACCTCCTACACTGCTCAGTCACAGCCTACAAAACGAGTCGCTTCCAACTTCTGTGACTTCTCAACTAGAATCATCTTTTCCGTTTCCTCATCCTGAAACCAAGGGCAGCAAGGGCAGCTCTCCTTCTCTTTTTCTCCCATGCCACCCACATTAACAAATGTAGGGGTTTTTTTCCCTTTTCCAATTTATGATATTCTGAATATACTGCTCCACCAGTTTTTCACATACTGGGACAAACCGACGAGCTGGGTAACAACTGAATGTGTAGTTGCCTCTCACACACAAAAGGAAAAATTAGCAGATGCTGTCATAATGTCCTAGCCTTACGAATGAACGATGCCATTGTGAATTATTCTTAAATGCAGTGGGAAGAAGGCTGATCCTCCCTCAAAAACAAGCAGCACCTGAACACAGGATTAAAGAGAAACCTCTTCAAAAACATACCGTATAGCATAGTACAAGGAAATTTCTTATAATAGTGCTTCAAAAGCCAGATATCCTATGTTACTGTAACAACTGGAATGCAGAGACCAACAAGTCATATGATAACTCTAATTTTATTTAAGTTTTGCTGAGACAGAAGCCAAAGAACTTAAGAGAAGCCTGTACCCCAGTGTACTAGACAAAAGCAAATAAACAAGACAGGTGATAAACATACAGTAATTTTTTTGGGCAGTATTTTAAGAAGCAACTTGTCAAGAAAGCATCAAGTTAGGGTCAAATTACTCTGCAGACATCTGAGACATCCATAAAGCCTCTGTGCTGCCGGTTATCAATGCACAAAACCAAAGAAAAGCCTTCATCTCTAAAACATATAGGAACTAGTATAGGCATCCAGAAGGATACTGTAAGGTTATACTGAGAGAAAATTAGAAGTGCCAAAACCCAAACAGAACATAATCTGGCAACAGATTACTACTAAAAGACAATTTAAAAAAAAAGACTTATCTTTCTAGGAATCAGCAACAAAAGCAGGGCTAAGGAGAACCTCCATCCTGTATTAAATGTGAGGAGAAGCATAGGGACAAAGGATGATAAAAAGGCTGAGGTACTTAGTGCCTTCTTTCCCTCAGTCCAATAGTAAAATGAGTTGCTCTCCGGGTACCCAGTCCCCTGAGCTGGAAGACGAGAACAGGGAGCAGAGTGAAGCCCCCATAACACAAGGAGAAATGGTCAGTGACCTGCTGCACCACTTAGACACACAGAAGTCTACGGGGCCAGATGGAATCCACACAAAAATACTGAAGGAACTGGCAGAAGTGCTCAGTGAGCCACTTTCCATCATGTATCAGCAGTCCTACATAACCAGGGAGGTCCCAGTTGACCAGAGGTGAGCAAATGTGATGCACAGCTACAAGAACAGCTGGAAGGAGGATCTGGGGAGCTACAGGTCTGTCAGCCTGACCTCAGGGCTGGGGAAGGTCATGGAGCAGATCACTTTGAGTGTCACCATGCAGCACATATGGGACAACCGGGGATGAGGCCCAGCCAGCCTGAGTTCATGAAAGGCAGGTGCTGCTTGACTGACCTGATCTCCTGTTATGACAGTGTGACCCACGGGATGAGTGGAGGGCTGTAGATGTTGTCCACCTAGACTTAAGAAAAGCCTCAGACACCCACTACCACAGTATTCCCCTGAAGAAACTGGCTGCTCTTTGCTTAGATGGGCGCAGTGTTCTCTGGGTAAAAACCCAAAAACTGACCAGACCCAGGGAGTGGTGGTGAATGGAGTTACATCCAGCTGGCAGCTGGCCACCAGTAATGTTCCCCAGGGCTGAGTCGGGGCCAGTCCTATTTAATATCTTTACTGATGACTGGGATGAGGGGATCAGGTGTGCCTCAGTCAGTTGGGTAGGAATGCTGATCTGCTGAAGGGCAGGAAGATAATGCTTCTTGGATCAGTAGACCAAGGTGAATTGTGTGACCTTATTGCTCTCTACAACTACCTGAAAGCAGGTTGTAACGAGGTGGGGGTTGGTAATTTCTTCCAGAAACAAGTAATAGGACAAGAGAAAATAGTATCACCTTCCATTGGGGAGGTTTAGATAGGATATTAGGAAGAGTTTCTTCAGCAAAAGGGTTGGCAAGCATTGGAACAGGCTGCCCAGGAAAGTGGTGGAGTCACCATCCCAGGAGGTATTTAAAGGACATGCAGATGCAGTGCTCAGGGACATGGTTTAGTGGTAAACTTGGCAATGCTAGATTAATGGATGGACTTTATGGTTTTAGAGGTCTTTTCCAACTTAAATAATTCCATGCATTTAGATAGGCGAGGCAACCGAGATCAGAATCAGGCACATGATTATCCCTACGAAGCAAATGTCATGCAACTATACTTAACTTCCAGCATCATCTGAATCTAGTTTAATAACCAGAAAATAGGCTTTTGACAACAATAGTATTTCAAAATGACAGTGTAATTAAATTTAAGTCAAAGCTATGCAATGATGGACTGTATGTTTATGTGTAACCAGCAAATTATATGCTTTTAAGCATGTCAAAATTTTCAAAAGAATTAACCACTGCAGTAATTCAGTTGAGGAAATGGTGGTAGGAAAAAGACTCCCCCAGGTCATTTTTCAACCAGCTGATATGATGTGATACATACTGTTTGCCTCATACAGCGTTTCCAATTCCTACTTCCCTAAAATGTTATGCATTTTAATACCATTCAAGGACAAACCAACAGTCATGCTTCACTCACTTCTGAGAAGCAAGGGAAGGGACTGTGGGAATGGGATGAATAATGAGACAGGAAGTCAGTTTGTCATCCTATGTTACTAGTTCAGAGTCAGATAAAGCTGATCAGACATTATCATCAGGTTTGCATGAGCAATGACAACAGACAATCAGTGCCCAGTCTACTGTGGCTCCTAACTGGTGGGAAAAGGGAAAAACTGCAGAAACAGCCTTGATTCAACACAGAGTAAAAGAGAACTTTCACAGGACAGAGCAGATCTCAAAATCTGCGCGATCTCCATTTCAAGAGGAACTGGTGGCGTGACAGTTAACCTGTAACAAACATTTGGTGGTTTCAAGGTGGCACCTTTGGGAAGCACTTGGCTGCTGTGCTCTGCATCCCTGCTTCTGCCCCCCGCCCCTGTATTCATCACACAAGGAGTTCTCTGGCGGATATCTATTACAGGAGTCTACAGGAGAGACATCTATTAACTCCCATTTGGTGGGAAAGTGAGGAATATGCTCTTTCCTCCCTATTGTTTCCTCAACTGGCAGAACATTTACTTCAATACATAAATTTCTAAGCCATCCTTCAATAAAAGAAAAATCTGTGCTGGTAGAATATACTTCCTTGAAACTGAACAGAGAAAGCTTTAATAACTCAAGTTTAAATACACTAAAGCTAATCAATTCATCCTGCATTCAAGTTTCCATTATACTTCTAAGAAAGCACAAAACAGGTCTGTAAAATATAATTAACGAGAGACTGCTACATACAGCATGTAAAATCAAGACTACAGCTTTTACTTCATTTGTTTTGCAGACTCATTAGAATTTTTTTCATTTAAATGTCTCGAACTGCGTAGCCAAATTTATATGTGAAAGAAACAACAAATTAAATTAAATTAGGCCTTATTTAAGCTGTATTTGAAACCGTCTAAAACTGATGTTCTTAGTTCCACAATTTCCAAATTAGATTAAAAAAAATTATGTTAGCGGTTCAGAAAACAGACAAATTAATGCAGATTTTTAGAAATTGTTGTACTTCTGCAAACTTGTAAACTGAAACTTAACTGGCTGGGAAATTTAGGAAACATTCGGAGCATCTGCCTCTTGTGTCCTACTCTATCCCTGAAAAATAGAGACACAAAAAAACCAGTGAACTGAATTCCCAACCTGGAGAAGCCGTGGGCAGATGTCCTGACTGCAGGGCATCCCCGGCGGAGGAAACGGCTTGTGCTCACTGAGCACAGGGCGAGCAGGTCATCCCCAGCCTGGGCACCGTGCCATTCGGATGCAGGTAGGTGCCAGGGTGAGAGAGCAGTGCACTGTCCCTGGGACAGCCCTGGCACTGTCCTGCCTCTCCTGGCACAGCTCCTTACAGAGCCCGCAGTGCTGCGGTCACTGACCAGGGGCTCACACACAGCCACTCACTCGTGTTGCTGCCTGGCCCATTCCTTGCTTTCCATAGGTGTCTCTCCTCAGACTGCCATGAAAAAGCAGTAAGGGAACTCTCTCTGCATTAACATGAGCACTAGGACTGGGTGTAACTGCAGTTCTTCTATGAGAGATGTAAAGCAGAAAGGAAATTTTCTTTACCTCCTCATACATACATGGGCTCTAAGTACAGAGTGATGGCATACCTATTATCCCTGGTAGTAAGAAACATCAGTGCGAATGCTGTGCTGACAATTAGAGGATAATAACGGAAAGTTCTGCAACACTCAGTGTTTTCAAATTACAGTCAGAGGTGCATGTGCTGCCACTAATGCCAACAGATTTTCCAAGTCCTACGACAGTGATCAAGAAATAATCATAGAGCAGCTGATGTTCTTTCCTACAAGTGTTTGTGTCCTATTTAAGGATGAAAATGCTCCAGAGTGACTTATGGCTACAAGTAGGAGAAACAAAAAAGTTCAATATGTTTTCTAACAATACCATTGAGAAGAGGCTGTCCTCCATGTACACTCCTTGACACTACTGCACTGTGAACATCTTCAGGAAATCCAGTCTTGCATGACATATCTTCACAGGTTGCTTTTATCGGTGCCTGAAACACAAGACAAAATTTATGTAATACTTGCAACCCACATTCACCAGAGAAACATTCCAGTTGGCACACACTCCACTTTGCTGCTGTCTTGTACAAGCAGAATCTTTGTTTCTGAACAACTGCAATTAGGACTGCGAGGGCAAAGGGTTAATCTTTCTGATAACTGGAATGGAAGAAACAAATCCCACTTGTCTGGTAAGATCTAAATAATACACCGTCTTGATTCTTCTGACAACTGAACATTTCCACTAAACCAGACACGGAGACTGAAGGGGAATCATAAGGGGAACAAAAACATTCCTTCCTCTGGAAATAAATGTTGCACAAAACCCACTGGCAACTTTTTTACAGCTAGATTACTTAAGAGGAATAACCCCAACCACTGCTTTAAAATGCTTTATTTAGAGTATTTCTATGTGAGGCTGCACTAGAACAAGTAAACTAAGACAAAATGTTACATTTGCAGTAACTTAACAGAACTTACATTTGTGTTCGCGTTCAAACAGATACCATATAAAGCCAAATGTTTCCAAAGCAATCTCCTATTTCAAAGGGACATTAAGTTAAAAGGAGAGTAGCTCATTAAATTTGCACAATGGAAGAGCTGAGCCACTGAAACTGTTTGTTCTCTCACTTATTAAAAAGTTTACCCTCAAATCACATTCTTAAAAGAGGTTCATAAATGCCTTTTTATTAAAAAGTATAATACAGCATTTGGAAATTTGTTTGTTTCATAGTCTCCATGTTCAGAAGATACTTCTGGTAGCAAAGCTATTTTCCAGGACAGTTTGTTGTCTATTTGAAAAAAACAAAAACAAAACCAAAACCAAACATTTTATGTGGCAAAGGACTAAGATTTCTTTTCAGTGGATTGTTTTTGTCTCATTTCAGTGCTGCACAAGACAGTGGCCCACCTCACATGTGGCTCCACGACCATTCATTGGCAAAACCCCTTTCACACTGCACACAGCAGAGAAGTCATCTCCCATGCCAGGGCTGAGATACATCCAAGAAATCGTGGCAGCCCTCACACAATCTCAAACACACCTACATGCAAAACAAAGGCCTATCCACGTGCATGCCCAGATGTAATATATGGTCTTGGACAGCACAAGCAACTGTGTGATTATATCATACTTAAATCTGATTAAGACTTTAATTAGATTTTCCTGTTTGCTTTCCCAGATGGGCTTCCATCAAGCAGACCTACTCAAGGCCATGGAAGCATGTCTGAACACACTTGCAAAGAAAGTCCCACAGGAAAAAATAAAAAAGGAAGGGAGGAAAACGAGGTGATGGTGTTAACACCCATTCACCATAGTAACCTCAGGGAAACAGAGCACTAAAGCAGAGGTGGGACAGGAGCACCTCAAACCACAAGGGTTTCCTCAGGGAAAAGGGACCAGGCAGAAGCATAATCCCTCCACTTACAAAATGGCCAAACTCAGCATGCCAACCCCTGTTGGAACAATTTTATCACTAGTACAAGGAGGCATCTGTAACCCATTGCATTGCATTTACACCAACAGAGTCCTAACTGTGCAGGTCAGCACTGACACTAGCAAAAACAAACAAACAGAAATTTACTAACTCGCAGGTTAATGCACTCTCCAGGTATGCAGTAAGTGAACCTATCAAGTTTCAGGTTAACCTAAACTGTTGTGACTGAAGTTCTACAAGGGTATCTCACCTGTGTACAAATCCTTATGTACTTTAGTATGTTTATATGGAGATCCTAAAGTGAAAGGAAATAAAGCAACAGTTTAGCTATCACAGGACTATGTTACCTACAAAACTGGAACCTGGATCTGTAGCTAAGTACCAACAGTCTATCTACATGTAGAGTTTTTAAGATAAAAAGATGGCAAATCAAAAATAACTAAAACTTCAACCAGCCAGTTTCCTCAACTTTAGAACTCAAATTACAGGTTTGGTAAGGTTTCTATAATTTGAAAGAAAAATAGTAAGACTCATTTAAACTACTGTACAAAAGGTGACTTCAAAGTAAATGTGGTAGAAAAGGAAATAAAAGTCTTTCATGGTATCTTTGAAACAAAAAGGTACTGGGTGGGCAGCTGAGGAGATAGCAGGATTTTAACAAGTCTGCACCGATGTGCTTGGGAATCTTTCAGCCTTTCCAGTAATCTATATGTACTAAACAGCTCTTATAAACTGAAACAATGCCCACTGAAACAAAGGCTGGGGAACATGAATAGAGAGCCTTCTTTATTCTTTCATTTGCAGCCATCAATTTTATCCAGAAACAAAAGACTGTACTCTGCTCTCCAAAAACAGCCCTTTGTAAAGATTGTTTCAGAATAAAAACACAAGGGAAGGAAGAATTCAAATTTTCAGCAATTCTTAATCGCCCTGTGTTAAGCATTCTGAATTAAGTAGAAGTTGCAACTTCAGACTCACTGGGTCACAGCAAGTTCAGCCTAAGAGTACTGCAAGACTTAAACCATTTTAACTCTAAGAAAAGAAGGATGCTGAAATATTTTTATCCCCTTATCTGGGGCAAAAGGCGAAAGCTAGTGAAGATTATGGGACACATTATTCTAATTTACAGGATTTTGTGTGATTAGTACAATTCCCAAGACTCTTTCAAATTTAAGATAATATTACTTGTACATTCATCTACAGAAGGACACTACTCAAAAAACCCCCTGTCTTTTAAGACAGAAAGCAATTACCTTACCTTGTACCTACATAAAACCTACTCAGTGGAGTCACAAAGCTTTGAACAAGCTCAGCACTTGCCCTCTCAAGTACTAACAGACTTTGAGACAGCAAAATAGAGTTACTTCTAAAAAACTATTCTGCTTTTCTCATCCTTTATGACTTGTTTAGCCATTTTTAACTGCTAAATGAGTGATAAGCATTACCATCTACAGATGCTAGAGAGCTAGTCACACATGGTATCAGATCATGCATAAAAACTCAGTACTGTAGATCTCAGATTAAATGCAACAGGAAAACAGCAATTATGAAGCAACATGATGTAAATTAGAAGTCTTCTGTCAAAACTGTTATTCAATCAATTAAACGAATTCACCATTTTGATACAGTTAGGCAGTTAAGCCTGCAGTTTTGACACCCTGCTCCTCTGTTACTTTAGTTTCATCTCTAGATATGAAATCTGTGGTTTAATTCCAAAGCTGTATTCCAGCTCGATTAAAAAAAATAACAACAAAAACCAAAACCAAAAGTACCATAACAACCTGTTTACAATCTCAACTGTATAATTCTACGGGATTTGCATTTACATCTTTTTCTAAATACCACCAATAAAAGTCTTCCAACAATACAGGCCTCAAAGTTTTGAAAAGTTTCTAACCGAAACAAGAATCAAGCCAGGCAGAATTTCTTCACTAGTACTGACAGATCTAGATTCACAAGCCTCTCCAATTTCCATTGTTTCTAAAAAGTAGACACATTTAAAATATAATTCCAAATATCTGGAAACATCCAAACATTTAAAGAAACATCAATTTCCAACTCTAATCTCACCACCTCCTCTGCATATGCCATACACCACTGGAGTTCAGTAGTAGCTATCAATCTGAAATATCCAAGTGTCGTCTACTGTTTGCAACTACATGTACTACAACACAAGATTTCTTAACAGCAACTGTACCAAAATGCAAGGCAAGTTGTTTTTGGAAAACTGCTTTCTTTTATAATCAGCGTAATTTACTCCTATAGGAAAAGAAACCTAGGTAGTAAAATCAGAAACCGAGGGGTATGCATCAAAGAAAATATACTATACAGTATAACTGAACATAGTACAGTCACCAATTGCCAAGTCTGGCCAATTCACAGGACATTATTGTGTGAAGTTCAAAACAATGTCTGACATAATTACATGTATGATAAAGCAAGAACAGAGTATTTGAGCTCTTCCTCCTTAATAACCAACATTAATTTGCAATTACCACAGTAACATTCAACTTAAGCACAGATCACAGAAACATCTGTGACTCTGTTTAAAGACTGGGTCTTTCTTCATTAATTTAAAAGCCAGGATGGTACCCAATACCCACTTGAGACATAGGCTGCAACTCTAGAGATTGTTCTGTCCATTTTTAGTTTTGGGTACAGACATTATCTGACACAATGGGATATGCGGTAAGAGGTGGTGTTATTTAATAACAAGTTTCTACTTACTACCATAAGCCATAAGAAAGATATCCTGCAAGATGATAGAAACATCTCCGAAAAGCTTTAGATGCTAGAATTCAAAATGTTCAGCAACTCTTTCTTAAATCCCCAACTTGCTGCAAACAAAGCTGAGAACAGTTTATACTCTCACAGTACTCAGTACTTCAGCAAATGTAGTCAAGTACAATTTGTTTTCAACCGTAGAGTGCAACTAGAGAAAAAGAAAAGTGCCTTTCATTCAAATTGTTCTGGAAGCCAAAAGCTTCCAAAGTGGGTGCCAGGCTACATCCTCCCAGAGGTCATTCAGTTACAGCAGAAAGGGCTTTCGTTATACCATCTTCGCTTCTAATCAGCGCTCTACTTCATGCACCACGAGATTTTAGATCAGAAAATCCAATTTCTTAAACCAACACTTACAGCTCTCAAGCACCTCACCCAAGTAAGAGAATCTGCAACTTTTATGCTACCATCTGGTTTAAAATAACTCGCTTTAAACCATCAAAGGTTCATAGAATCATACAGTGCCTTGAGTTGGAAGAAACATTTTAAGTCATCTATTTCCACCCTCCCTCACCACAGGCAGGGACACCTTCCACTAAACCAGGCTGCTTCAAGCCCCATCCAGCCTGGCCTTGAACACTTCCAGGGATGGGGCATCTACAACTTCTCTGGGAAACTGGTTACACTGCCTTAACACCCTCACAGCAAAGAGTAACTAATCTAAACCTACTGGTTTTCAGTTTGTAGCCATTCTTACTTGTCCTATCACTACATGCCCATGTAAAAAGTCTCTCTCCATCTTTCTTTTAGGGTCCCTTCAGGTACAGGAAGACCAAAATTAGGTCACTCCAATGTTCTAGGCAGAACAAACCCAATTCTCTCACCCTGTTCTAACAGGAGAGGTGCTCCATGCCTGTCTGATTATCTTCATGACCCTAGCCTGGACTCGCTCCAATAGGTCAATGTCCTTCCTGTGCTGGGGACCCCAGACCCAGACACAGTATTCTAGGTAGGGTCTCCCCAGGGAGGAGTTTGGGCAGAACTGGCTCCCTTGCCCTGCTGGCCATGCTGCTCTTGATGCAGCCCAGGACACGTTTGGCTTTCTGGGCTGTGAGCATGAAATGCCAGGCCACGTCCAGCCTCTCATCCAAGCACCAAGAAGCCCTGCTCTGCAGTGCTGCTCTGCACCTGTTCATCCCCCAGCTTTACAAACCATGTTCACAGCCTATCCTGTTAACCCCCACTGAGAGACAATGTTCATTTGCTCTATTAAAAATTGACACTAGTATTTAGTATATCCCCCATAGCTCAAAGCCATAACTCAAGTTTGGACTTTGCCTCAACTAGGAGAACATAGGACTGGCTGCATCTTCCGAAACACATGGTTCTTCAGGTAAGCCACAGGTCAGAGAAGGATATCTTAAAATTTCAACTGGAATGACAAAACCAAACAGAATTTCTGTATGTCTAACTTACATTGTTTAACAATTTTTTTTAAAAAACTGGTCCTGTGTTTGACCATACATTCTAATTTCTCTACAAGAAATGACCACTCTCTGATTTGGTAATAGCCATTGTATTGCTCTCACTGAACATCTCAGCCCATAAAACTGCTGCTATTCCATACAGGAGGATGCTGCTTTTTTCTGACCTTTGGGGAAGCCTTGGAAGGCCTCTTTTGGGGGGATCACAAAATTTTAACTATGTCTTCAGCTGCTGGGTGATAATTATATGCTAATTATAAGGAATGGGAGAGTCCCTAGAGGAGTCTGTTGGTAAAAATATATTTTTTAAATATGTCAAGGAGTGCCTAGAGGAGAGGATAAACGCACCTTTTGGAAACATGGTATTTAATTAAATACATGAATACTGACTAAAACCAAATAGTTTAAGTGAAATGCTGAAAAGATTTGGCAGCGAATTACCTTCCATCTTGGAAGCTGCTGATCCTGTATCTGTTTTCATAAGCCATTTAAAAATAGAAAGCCTAATTTCCCTTCTTTATTCAGACAGAGCTCCCATGATCTTTCAACAAGAACTGCAAGATCAAATCAAATGATGAATCACACACACTTGGGTAATATACTAAGGTGAACAGCAACATGGTCAAACTCCCAGGTGAAAAAGGTCCCTCTCAGCTCACTCACAAACTACAGATGCAGTAAAGGAAAACACAGATCTTCCTTAAACTCATCCTGCAATAATGTACATTTCTTTCCTCTCAAGATTCACCTCATTGTATGCCAGCGTTAACATGGCCAATGAGCGAATCTCAGTTCAGTGGTAGGTCAGAAATGCTATACCACTGCTCCTGCAAAGGATGTCAAGTATTCTTGCCTTCATTACTCTCCACCCAAAGTTCTGACAACGCTCTCAGGCACACAGTGAGACTCTTGGGGATGGCGCTGTGCAGGATCAGCAGCTGGACTCGATCCCTGTGGGATCACCAGCTTATTCTCTGACCTGTCCTCACTGAACCTTACGCACAACTACTGCCACTGGGTTAGTGAAAGCACACAGGCCACTATGAAAGCACACAGTAAGGCCACTATGGGTTCCTCCCACCCTTTGTAACAAAAATTTAAAATAAAAATTCCAGGGAACATCAGAGATTGCACAGCCTTTGGGAATGGACTTGTGTTTTGTGTATGTACATTGTTCGAAAAAAATTACACTCTCATCCTAATGGGAGCACTGGTAACTAATGAAGCTATTCCAAGCTTTCTAAACTTTTTTGTTCCCTGAAAAAAGCACTTACAAAACCAATGAGAAACAGAAGGAGAGTTTAACTAGTACATTATTCTCTTAAGCAGGAAAAGCCATTCAAAAATTCCTGTTCCTTACCACATGACAAGCCCCTTACACAATACTGTCTGTACTGAGTAAAAATAACTTTACTCACAGCTTCCTTAAGCTATTTTTAAATATAAACATGCAATTCTGTCACAACTAAATTGTCTCATGTGTTAGTACTCAGTTACTTAAAAAAGTAATAAATTAAATTATTGATATAAAAGCATCAATGAAACCAAGTAAGATAGAACGTGACAGGGTTCTTCCAATGATGTTTATGGGAGGTCCTCCAACTTCCAGAAACAGAAAGGAAAATAAAAGATCGGAAGTTTTTGAATTACACACTCTTGACTAGATGTAGTTCAGAAATATGATAATTTTGGGCAATATTTTAAAAGCTAGTATCATAAAACTGTACATTCATCTTTCTAGCACACTGAGCTGCATGCCTAGGTAGCAGTACGACCCAGGAAGAGAGAGAGCAGTGGAAGGCTCTCTGAAAAACACACATTTATTAAAAATACATAGATTGACAACACAAGAATATACACCTTCTGGTACATAAGCAGAATATGTATTTCTGAGCTTGCCACAATATCTGCCCAGATAATCAGAATACTTTAATACACAAAATTATCTCTTGTTTTGTCAACCAATGATTTAAAATTGAAAAACTCGTTGAATTACACAATCTAATCTCTCCTATAACAGATGTAAAAAGGAGTTTTTTAAAAAGTATTTGAACAAAATATATTTAAATAATATATTTAGCTTAATAGCCAAAGAAATTCAGCTCTTCAATTAGCTGAATTTTGAGGACGTGTCAGTGGTATCACTATTACCTAGACCAGACAAACAAGGATTGGAGAGCTCTATGCTGCAACACCCTGCCACATCTAACTTTTCTAATAGATTCTTTGAAGACAAAGCAAAACCAGAACACAATGATACACATCCAGAAAGGCTGAGGTACTCACCTAATGACCCTGTTCTGGGGCTTATGAGATATGTTATAAAATACATTCAATTCACTACACTCAGTTCACTTTAAAAGGATTTAATGGTGTTGGAGCCTGTTAATGGAGTCGTTAATCAGAGACACCCTAAAACTTGTGCTTATACAGATTAAAAAAAAAAAATTAATCTAAGACACAGGTATATTGTGAGAGACAAAAGATGTACCCACAGTAGGGGATCTTGCTTGTGTCTGCACAAAACCATGTTAATATTCCTCACCCCAATTCTGCCAGAGACTACTGCTGCTGGGGGTAACTACTAGAGGGGTAGAGCTGGCAACAAATGCCAGTGCCGGATTCTCGGCTGAGGCAGCTTAACAGGAGTGTCATTTAGGGTAGTAGCTTTATCACCTGGATACATTCACTAAGACCTGGAATAAGACCAAAATTGCCTGCAGAGGGTAATAACTTACGTCCTCTGTCATCATCATTCCCATTCAAACCAGTCACCTAGGCTCAAAAGGCTCCGAAACTGCTTTATTGTTTACTTGCTTTTGATTTAGAAACGGACAACATCCACAGAGTGATTCAATCAGCTTACATTTAAAAAAAATTATTCCCTTTCTGAGTACTTTATTTTGACTTTGTGTTCCAGTTTATTTATAATAGTAGCTTAATTCCTGTAAACTCCTAGCTTTCCTATTCCTTCATTGGATTAGAACTGTTGTTTAAGCCAGAAAAACAAGAGACACTCCTTTCATTCTCTCTTCCGTTGGGTTTTTTTTCATGTAATAGTCCTAGACTTGTACTGATATGCTAACCAGCAAACTAAAGTGCAGTTTTCATTCCCTTCCTTCTTGTGCAGGTTACACACTGCCAGAACTCCTAAGCCGTATTTCCTGTACATAAACAATATCCACAGATCTGCCTTAAAATCTGGTTCCAGTTACAATCTTTCAAGTAATTCTATAATGACAGCTTTTCTACACCACTAACGAATAACAAACTCATTAATAACTCTAGAAAATAAAGATAGATAGAATCTGTGCTGCAGAGAGGAAAAACTAAGTGAAAAGGTTCAACATTTCAGAAGAACCTGATACAGATAACCTCCAACAAACCAAAAGTAGTAGGTATGATGACAGGGGAAAAAAAGTTAGCACTGCACCTAGCTGGTGAACGTTCCCGCAGTATGCATGATGGAAGAACGGGGGAGGAAAAAAAGAGCTCTTAAAATGAAAGTGTTGTACAGACACAGGTCTATAAATCTGATTTCATACCCAAGTTCCAATTTTGTTACACACTATTAAAAATCAACCCTAACCTGATTTAATGGATACCCAAACAAGGGGGAAATTGGATTCCCCAACCGTAACGTGCCAGTGACACTGAGTGATACATAAAAGCAACGCGGCTAGTTCCTGCCCTTAATTCATAGCTTGTGCTTCAATTTCAAACCTGCCTTGAGTAAGGAAAAAAAAAAAAAAGACAGAATGAAAGCTTACTGCAGATTTTGTGCTTTAAAGATTTATTGAGATAGGAAGACTAAACAGAACTGAAAGCACAAACAGTAAACAGCACATAAGGACTTAAAATAAAAACCACACGAAGAAACCAACCCAAGACAACAGCCGGTAAGTGGCACACACAAGTTTCTGAACGGGGTGTCCGCTATCACACAGAGCCGCTCATGCTCAGCCGGACACTCCCGTGTCACGCCAGCCAGCCAGCCTCGCGTCCTCCAAGGACTCAAGGGAAAATCCCCGGCTGCCGCGGAGCAGCGTTTCAGCACCTCGCTCTCCTGGTACAAGTCACCAGCCCCTGAGAGCGCCTCAGAAACTGCGTGAAGGACTCATCTGCCCGGGGACCCCGTGCGGGGACGAGAGTGTAAGAGCGACGGAGGAGCGGGGCCGGGAGGCCGGGCGGGCCGCTCCCGCCCCGGTGCGGCGCAGGCGGCGGGGCCGCACCATGGACAGTGGCTGCGCCTCCCCTGCCCTGCGCCAGCCGCTGCGGCCGCGGCGGGAGGGCGGGAGGGAGGGCGCCCTGCCCGCCCCAGCACCCCGGCCCCGCCGCCGGCCTCGCCTCAACCCGCTCCCCCGGCCCGACAGAAATGCCCCCATCGTAAATACCATTAAGAGGCGATGATCTGCGCCATCTGTCCCTCGGACTTACCGCCCTCTCCACCCCCGGCACCGCGGCGGATACGAGCTCAGCGAGCACAAAGCCAACGGGGAACCCACCGGGTGCCCTGGCTCCGCGCCCGCTCCGGACACCCCTCGCCGCCGGAGGGGAGCCCCACCATCGCTCCGCGGGCACTGCCCCCGCTGCCCCAACGGGATCCATTTTGTCGCTCCCCGTCCTCCCCGCACGCTCTCCGTCAGTCCCATCTCGCCCCAGACCTGCACTTTCTGCACCCCGCGGGGAGCACAACGCGGCTAGCGCTGCCCAGCGCTACCCCGCGACCACCTGCCCGGGACCCCGTCACTCGCCCGCCCGGAGCACCCCGGCGAGGCCGCCGGGGGGAGGCAGCAGCAGGACTTTCATAATAATAAATTAAACACTTCGGGGCCCGAGCCCGTCCCAGTGGAAATTCCCGTTAGCGGCAGGGGGTGGGGAAGCCCAGCGCCCAGGCGGAGGCAGATTAAATTCTTCCCGGGGAAGGGATTAGTGGGCGAGTGAGCCGGGAGTAGCGGAGGCGCAGGGGCTGCTCTCTGCCCCGCACCTCTTCGGCACCCCAGCCCGCCCTTCCTCACGCGGGGCGAAGGGGGGGATGTTCGCTCCGTCGCCCACTGCCGTAGTTTGTCGCCCGCGGCGAGGCCGAGCTCCCGTTCTCCTTGCCAGGCGCGCGGGTACCGGCCACCCCCGCCCCGTCCCGCGGCACCTGCTCTGCCGGGAACGAGGGGGGCTCGGCACCCCCACCACCCCTCCTGTCTCGGGACCACCCTCTCCCTCCCTCTCAGCCGGCCGCGGGCAGGAGCTCCCCCCTCTCGCTCTCTCTCTGCGCGGCGCGGAGCCCGGTGGCGGGGCTGCCCCGAGCAGGTGGCTCTGCGCGAGTGGCCACGGGCCGCCCCGGGGCACCCCGGCGCCGGGGCAACCGCGGCTGCCGCCCTCCCCTACCCCCTCCCCGAGACCCCCACCACGAAGCGGAGCCTCACTGCCGCCCGCCCCCCCTTCCCCTCCGACTCTCCCGCCTTCCCCGGGCATCGCCGCCCGCAGGGGAACAAAGAGCCGCAGCCCGGCCCGCTCCCCGCCGGCGGTGCTTACCTGCTGCAGGGCCGCCAGCAGCATCAGCGCCAGCGGCGGCAGGATCCGCGGCGGCGCTCCCGCTACCCGGCACATGGAGGCGAGGAGGGGCGGCGGCAGGGCGGCCCCCAGCAGTTCCGGAGCGCGGCTGGAGCCCGCGGAGCGCGGCGAGGGGAGCGGCGGGGAGGGTCGGGCAGCGGCAGCTGCCGGGAGCTGCGGTCGGCGTCTGCCCCCGCCTGCCGGAGCCGGCTGCCGCTCTAGCTCATGGGCAGCGATGCAGCGGAGGGAGAGAGAGCGGGGGGCGGAGGATGGGTGAAACTCAGCTCTGGGTCAGCCTGCTTGTCTCTCTGCCGAGCCCCCTCCGCGGTGCAGAGGGTGGGCAGGGAAGAGGAGGAGGAGGAGGATGGGCGAACAAAAGGCTGGGAGATAAGAAAGAAGTAGTCGCTGCTGCGAGGCCGGTGCGGCGGCGGCTCCCCTCGGCTGGCTGCCTTCCCCACGCGTGGATCGTGCCCGCCTCGCTCCTCCCGCCGGTGCCCCCCAGCGAGCTCGGGCAGGCGGCTCCTCTCAGCGCCTCAGCCCAGGCACGCCAGCACCGCCGCTCCGCCGGCCCCAGCCCTGCTGCATACTCGCCCCGCACTTTCTCTCTCCCTCTTTCTTCTCCTCCCTCCACCCCTCCCCCTGCAGGCAAAGCCCTCCGCCGAAGCACAATGATAACAATACCCCAGCAGCCTCTGCCTGCCGTGCGCCTGTCTACGCACTCGCCCGGTGCCTGCCTGCCTGCCTGTCTGCTGCTGGCAGCTCCCTCTCCGCCTCCCGTCGCTCCCTGCCGGCCGCACGGCCAATGGGAACGGCACGGCACAAGTGAGCGCCGGGGAAATTCGCCGTTGTGCCTGCGAATAGTGCTGCCCCGCCTCGGTCCCCGGAGAGCGGGCGCTGGGGCAGCGGGGCAGGCGCCGGGCAGCGCCCGCTGACCCCGCAACGCCACCAGCGAGAGAGCGGTGGAGCGAAATAAATTCCAACCCACACACTTGGTGCACTGCAATGGTTTTGGGGGCGACAACTTGCTGGGGAAGGAAGGACCCGTCCCCGCCGTGCTCGGTAGGGGACAGTCGGTGCAGCGAGAAGCTGCGGGGGCGCCGCTGGTGCCCAGCCCGGGGGCCGTGGGACGGCCCTGCCCGCCGCCCGGTGCTGCTGGCGGCTCGGCAAGTTCCGCTCAGCTGTTACTGCTTAGCTTTCCGCTTTCTTTTTCTTTTCTCTTTTTTTTTTTTTTTTTTCTCCTTTAGCCATCCTCCGTCCCCCTCATTCCGTGTTTTTTGTTTTTTTTTTTCCTAAACTATCTGCTGAATTTTATCAGCAAATGTTTTCAATAGCTTGTCTGGGGCCGCAGTCCGCGGGTCCAACAATGTCAGCGTGCGGAACGGAGCTGGGGAGTGCGGATGAGCGAACAGTGACAGGAGCAAGTACCAGTGCTGGGTCATTTGCGGAGCTGGCATGGATTTTCGCTCGCCCACAGGTCAATCGGCAAAGTTGTTTTGTGTCCATACATCAGAGCTTCCATCCTGGGACATAGTAAGGGGAGGATTTGTAGGCATTGGCCCCTAGACAATCTCGTAAAGTGTTCATTCAAAATGGTGCATTATTTATTTTAAAGCATCTTTACACCTGAACTTGCAAGAAAAATATTCTTTCCCTCCCCCCCGCTTTAGAAAATAATGCAAACCGTCATGCCCAATGTTTTGAAAGGAAACAGCGGATTTGCTTTTATATTTTTGTCGGGGAAAGGCGGGGTAAGTACGTGCTTTTACGATGCCGATTTCATTAGCCTGGGAATTGAAAATAGCGGTCACTCGTGAGCGGCGATGCAGGGGAGAGGGAGAAAGTCCCCGCAGCCGCGGGGCTGATGCGTGCCCGCAGCCGCAGCCGCGCCGCCCGCCGCCTCCGCGGGGCAGAGCAGGGCCCGAGCACCGACCGAGCCAGACGCCACCTGCAAGCCTTAAACACCCAGGGAGACTCAGGCGAGCACAGGCGGCCTCAACTAGAAAAACATCCCCCCCGCCCCGACACCTCCCTCCCAACACCTCCCTCCCTTCCCGCGCCCTCTTTAAAGTTGTAGCCCAATGCAATTGTACTGATCCCAAGAGTTGTGAAGAACAATGAGAGAGGGAAACTACGGCTGGTCGTGGGTTTCTGGATTAAAATTTAGCCGAAGACTGAGGGAAAGTAAGCAAGAAGGGCATAGCTGACGTTTATATCCTGTTACAAGGACGAGTTTCCCGGTTTTGCACCTGACGGAGCATGTGTTAGGTCTTTTTAGCAATTCTAAAGAGAAATGCTTGTATTTGCTTATGAAACAGTAGCTTTCCCTGAGTAACAGACTCCTGTTTGTATTTTCTGATAGGTAGGCAAAATATTAGCATTTACTAACGACTGTATTTGAGCCTTTATTCACTTTTACAAGTATTTTACAGAATGCAGAGCACACATTATAAACTACTCCATAAACCAGCTGTCCGATGAGAATAATTACCTGTCACCTAAATGAGCCTGGCCCCTCACATCCTTCAACCCATCTATCCCTAAAGGCCTGAAAAACTAAAGACTCTGCAGCATCTCTGGAAAGTTACCAGATCTGGGCTCTGGATGATGCTTCTTATGGTTCTACTGCTGCCTTTAAATTTACTTGGCAGGAATAGTAATGCTGGCAGAAAAATTGCTGTCACCAACATCATTTTACTGAATCTTCTAGCCTTGAACGAGTTTGAATCAAGCAGTAGGCTTCCCTCATTTACTTAGAACCAAAAGTATTCCCTGGCTCATAGTTCCCTACTTCTGGTTATTGTGATAAAGAGATAAGAGAGCAGGGGTGGGTAATACCTTTTGAGGTACAATCTCTGCACCCCATCTCTTTATGGTGAGAGACATTTGTTTGGGAGAGCAGAGCAGAGGAGAAACATGTGCGTTGCTTCCAAACATGAATGACTCCTCAGGGAATCCTTCGTATGTAGCATAAGCCCAAGAGAACACCTTTTTTTTTTCTTCCCCACAGAAATAATTTAGCACTAAGTAGGCATGTCTGGAAATTCAGGGTTAGTACTGCAACTAGGATGAGATCATCAACTTTTTTCATGTATATCATGCAAAAGCCAGCAAACAGTGGCACTTTCTGGCCAAGATTCAAACAAGTGATTTAGAACTCAAAGGGTTGGTCTCCTAATTCAGCCCCAGATTGCATTTATGACTGTGTGTTAACTAGTATGAAAATAGTGGACGTAAGTTAATGTTCAAGCTAGGAGATCTCAAGGGCTTCCAGAAAAACCTTGTTAAAATTCTATGATTGAGTTGAAGAGAGGATTAGGGTAATTCCCATGTTAGTCATGGAGTTGAGTCTCTCTTTCAACTTGTCCAAATTAATTTTCATTCCTAAGGTTCATAAAAAAATCTGTAAAAAATGAATGGTTTCAATTTGGAACATACTAGATTGCTTATGGCTTCAAATATTTTCGAAAAAGAGACCCTTTTCCTTGTGGGTCTATTCTTATATTTAATCTGCCAGGTACTGCCACTACTACTCCTCTTCTCAATTCAAATTATGCAAATTAAGTACTTTACTGACAGTTTAGGCCCTTATCTGACATTTATGCATGTGATTTTAGCAAGTTGAGTTACACTGCACACATGCACACCATTGTTTGTACATCTAAGTATTTACAAGGTTGAAGGATAGATGTATTAAGCAAAAGTACTAAAGGCATATAAGGTTTTGCCTAGTTTTCTTGTATTCTTCATGACATATGAAGAAACACTTTTATTTGTCTAAAAAAACCCCAAACCAAATCACGCAATTAATGGGTCTGAGGGCATTCAATGCTTATTAACGAGTTCTATCACAATAGTGGGAAAAGCAGTGAATGTTTTTTACTATGACGCAAAGGCTGCACACACTATCAGCTAATCCAGACATATCCTTTTAACAGAAAAGAAAGAAGCACTTACAAAAACAAAAATCTTACTTTTTAGGACAGTGCTTTTTAACTTGGGTTCTGTTGTCATCCTAAGACTCCAGATTTATTTTGAGTAGTCTGTGACAGGCAATGGGGAAAAAGCATATTTGTATATTCTGTATAGCAACTTCAGACATGTGAAATTCCTAAGGGGAGGGAGATTTTTCTGAATAGTAAGATTGTTAGTTGTTGGCACCACATGAAAATGATTTATTGCTTTAGGAAGTAAATAATCATGTATGGCCAAGAAGAATGTAGTTTTATGTAGATAGCATCAAGTGGGTAAGAAAAACTGAGTGGCACAGATACTAAGACAGCTTAAATATTTTAAAAATTAGAATAATTTAAATGTTATTTTTAGTGCTGCTTTCTCTTCAGTAAAATAAGTATGACACTGAACTATTCAGTCTGAGTGTTGTGTTTTTTTAATATGCTTTTTCATGTTGATCACCTATGTGAACTAAAACACCAATAAATTCTAATTGTCATTTTATTTGGGGAAGTACTCTCAGAAAGAAGAAAAAAAAAGATGATGTTAGCAGAAAGAAATTAGCAAAGAAATATTTATTTGACTGTATCTTTTAATTTCTTACAGAACTTAACCAATTTATCCTGATGAGCTTTTCTGGCCCTATCATTACTTTTGATGCATAGCTCTACATGTTTCTTCAGTTTGTTTCTTACATTATGACAATGGAACACATGGAAACATAACTACAGCTGCAGCATTAGTGAGCTGTTGTGCTCAGATTTGAAAATCAGCTGGGTTAGGATAGAAGAATGTGGCATACAGCAGTTCTGTTTCTGCTTTAGTAAGCCTCAGCAGCATTAATCTCTTTTTATTGAGATATACATGTATGTGTCTCTGTGTGTGTGTATGTATACACATACACACACATGTGTGCATATATATATGTATGTATATATGATTTATAGAAAAGGATTTTCTTTTCCCTTTTCTGATAGCTGAATTGTATCTGTCAACACAGTTACATTTCTATTAATTGCTAATGAAATTTGTAAAGGATTTCTCTGCAGAGAAGAAGCTGAGCATATGTAATCCAGATGTGATACAATATATTTGCATATTGTGTAATTGGCTTCATGTTTATACCCTTAGTGTGAAGATCTGGGATCAACATATTCAAGCTGATTGCTTGTATTTCATTCTTCCAGGAATCTCATTCAGCATCACTGCCCATTGCCTGCAAGGTGTTTGGCATGGAGAGTTTCTATTGAAAATCAAGATAGAAAACTTCTGATCAGCATAGCATCTCTATTCAGTAGGATAGCTTAAAAAAAAATAAAATCTTTTCCAGAACAAGGCTTTAATCATATGGTGTGATAAAGGATGATCGACTTGTAACTGATGATCGACTGAAAGGATGATGACTTCTAACAAGGGCATATGATGATTTCTAATCTCCACAACAGAAAGTTTTAGAGTTTCACAGAGCTGCTTCATATTGATTAGGCCAGTAGGAAGAGGTGGACTTGCTTCTTAAAAAGCTAGCTTCAGTGAATAGTTTTTTTGTTATTATTTGTGGTTTGAAGTATTTCCTTTTTCTTGATTGGCTTTTCAGTGATATCAAATAATAATTTTATTGTCTTGAATCAGAAGTCTCAACTTTTTCCTGATTTATGCAGTCTGCAGAGTCCCAGACTCCCTCTTTAGCCATAACTAGAATTCACTGGTGTGAATGAAGCTGTTGACTTCTCTGAAGAAGTATGTAACACCTACAAAAAAGAAACAAAGAAATTTCCAAAAGATAAATCTTACTATTCTTTTCTTCTTGGCAATAAAATTTAAGAAACTGAAACCCTAGTTGTTTGTAGTAAACCAGCATAGATAGATAATAATTTAATAAAATTTTAATAATTTACTTTAATAAAGTTGTAAGAGCTGTCATGTGGATTGTCACTTTCAGCATTAAATAGAATTTTTAACACCTATAGTTAGATCTGACTAATATTTTGTATCACCCAATCTTATTTTCATTGACTATAGTATTTCCTTTATTTTTGTTAACAAGTTTCAATTCTCCGGACTGTTTGGCTGTTTCAAGCCAAGTGCTTTTTGAAAACTTCAGAAAAATCCTTTGTCCTTTTAGAAGAATGAGATCAAGAAAAATATGTAATTTTGTTGAAAAATTTTTGCTGCCGTCTCAGGGATTTTACTCCAGGCTCTGAAGCAGAGAGCTTAACTTTGGGAGAAGCATGATTCTTATGTTGAGGTTGTGCCTTTTTCAATTGCTGTTAAAGTTGGCCAAAATCTGGCTTTTTACAGATCTGAAAATTATGTTGTTATAGTTCAGAAGAGTTTCACAGCTATATCCCCTGACAGATCCATCTGCATCCAATATACCTCCTATTCCCCCAGCCACTGCTGTTTTGCAAAAATTCTGCAAAGAAGCCATCTTCATAGAACAAGTCAGTGTCCCTTATTTTGAGAATGGAGGAGATGCTCTGGAATTTCCAATTCTTTCTCTTGGATTAACATGGGAGAGATGGTAGGGACTCTCTATTCATGAGTTTGTGTCCCTTCTTGAAAGGCCTCAACAGCACAGGGGAGGAGCTGGGTCTGATTGATGTATCAAAGGGTAAGCTGAAGGGAAGGATTGAGATACTACTTCTCTTGGGTGCAATACTGGGGAAAAAAAAATGTAGTGCTTAAAGATTTCCTCAAAAAAACAAGAGAAACATATGGATTCCTCCTTTCAGTGAGGAAACTGTGCTGTCAATATAAACCATAGATACACTTAATAGATACTTTCCTTTCTCATGGATTATAATAGTGATAATTATGTTTCCCATTGGAAACACGAAGGTAGAATATTAAATAGCCCAGAATTATAATATAATTGATATGCTGTTGATACCCTTTTCTGATTCAAGGAAAGAAAGTGCCGTTACGAAAACTGCGTTTTCAATCGCCGTCAGTGTTCTCAAAAATTGCAGATGGATTCAGGAAGTTTAGAGCAGTTAGAAAGTTAGGGAATTGTGGATTCAAGCATCTGAAAAATTGTTTTTATCGACAAGTAGATTAATAAGAGTGGTTCTCTTATTAAAAGCATTTACAATTTGTCTGCAAAAAATCAGTCCAGCTTAAAATTAGACACACAGTGAAGTAGCCATGCAGAAATATTTTACATACTCACAGGGAAATCTGATTATTTTAAAAAATCCTTCTGCTTTTTGAATCATTTTTACGTTAGTAGGACTCAAAAATGGCTTTCATCTTTAAAATGACATTTTGGAGATCTTCTATGTATTTTGCAGCAATGCAAGCCTAAATCATCCCCAAATGCTATCTGAATTTACATGACCAGATCATTAACCTGAACTTTACAAGGTCTCTAAAGATTTATTCATAAGAAGAAGTGTTCTCCCTTGGTTACATTAGACCCCTGGCAGCCTGGAGACTTGTGTTTTTGTCCTCACAGTGCCAGGTACGTCGTGTGAAAAAGTCTGATCTCTGCAGGCACAGCTGTGTCTGCAACTAAGCTCTTCAAACAAAACCAAACCAACCAAAAAGACCCCAAAAATGGCTTTTTCCTATAGCACTGTGGTGTGCTACTGTCAAGAGCTGCCCACCTTGTCTCTTCCCAAGAGGTCTCCATGCTCAGAGCCAAGGGGAACGTGTGCTTGTACCCCTCCTCACCAGTTTGTGATCTCAGCCGCTTCCACAGCAACAGGAACTGAACATCTGAGCGCTGCCCCCAGGTAGCTGCCAGGCACTGGATTAGAAAGTGGCATGGTGACTCTGAGGCCAAGGAGCGGGAGGGTTGTTTGGATTAAGGTGTTAACGACTGTCATGGCAAGATGAGACACGGCTGCTTTGTCAAAGCCCTAAATCTACCTTCTTCCTGCTTATAAACACCCCTCTGCTGCTTCTCACCTCAGGATCAATGGGAGCTCCTGAGGGCTTGTCATGTTTGAAAGTTGGTCCATTTTTTTTCCAGAATCTTAAATAAAGTATTTAGGAGTTGGAATTAAGGATTTTTTTTTTTTTTTAACTGTAGCCTTAATTTATTTTCTGTGTTAAAGATCACAATTCAGTGCATGTGCAGATTCTGAAAACAACTAACTAGCTAATTTAAAAAATCTATGACTTTAGTTCTTTGGCTTTAAAATAATGTCTCTTTTTCTCCACTGCTAATGGAACATATTCATTGTTTTTTTATATTTTCTGAAGTCAGAAGGGGCCATTTTAATAATTTATTTTTACTTCATCAAAGCACAGGCTTAAAAATATTACCTAGTAGTTTTCCTAAGAAGGCCAAGAACTTGTGCAGAGCAAGGGGATGTTTTTGAGGCAGGCACAGAAGCTTGACTTAGAGCAGCAGAATCCAGTGCAACTCTTGCTACAGTTACATTTTCCCAGTGAATGCGGTTATTCTGTGAGCAGTCTTACTTCACAAGTCAGGGACAGACACTTTTTCTACCCCGGCCTTTCTTTGAACCACTGTGGAGAGGGTGCAGTGTGAGCTGCTGCTACAACCTCGTCTGTTCACAGCTCCTGAGCTGCAGGCAGCAGCAGGGAGCTCAGCACGGACTAAACACCTGAGTGTTCACTTTGATTTGCTGAGGGATTTTGCATCCAGTGCTGAGCTTTGTGCTACTGCAGTGGTACCTACATTGCACCACGGCTATTGCATAGCCAAGAACAATTTTTGGAGAAAAACAAAAAAATACTGAAAATGCTTAAATGCCTCTCAGGGTTTGTAGTCCAGCATTCTTTATGCATGCTTGTGATTTACCTTAAAATTGTTACTTTGGAAATATTATGTATCCTAGATTAAATGAAGAAAAGTATAGACTGTCTTTTGACATCCTATTACACAAAACATTACTGAAGAAGTTGCTGCCTAAACTAGATATTTATTCTTTTCTACAAAAAAATCCAAATTTCATTTAAAAATTACTGGTGGTGGAGAGTGTAATGTCACCTGTACTAAGTTGTTCCAGTGGATGGTTACCCTTCTCTTTAAAAATGTCACAGATTAGTGTCATAGAATCATGGAATGCTTTATGTTGGAAGGGACCTTAAAAAGCATCTAGTTTCAATGGCCTTGCAGTGGTCAAGGACACCTTTCACTAGACCAGATTGCTCAGAGCCCCATCCAACCCGGCCATAAACACTTCCAGGGAAGTAAAGAGTAAGCTACATTTACCTAACTTGTCTAATTTCTAGGCATTCACTCTTGTTCCTTTTTTCAGCACTGAAAGAGTTAACTTTTTCATGTGTCTGTTCACTGTATTGGAACTACAGACCAGTTTCCTTTGATAAGTTGAAGTTTTTCCTCATTAAGCTAACTAAATAAAATTCTTAGAGTATTTCATTAACTACATAGTTCCCAATAATTTAATAAATGCTCCAATTCTTCCCTGACCCTCTAATTTTTACCATACTGCTTGAAATACTGGTACTAGGACTGCATGCTGTATTTCACCAGCAGCAGCAGCCATTTGAAAAACAAGTAATACATGTACCAGACTCCTACTCAGTGCTCCCATGTTAGCAGATACAGTGATCATATTAACCCCTGCATCACACCTTTGGTTACCAGATGACTCCCAGTCAGAACCAGTTTCCCAGAATAGTATCCTTTCCTCAGAAACACACCCTTCAGTATTTGTTCTTGGGCATCTGACTTTTACAGGAACAACCCTCATTTTCCTTTGCACTGAAGCTTTTGTAAATACATTCTTTGCAGTTCCACTCCTGGCAGTCTTCCACTTGCATCCCACGCTCATCACTTTACATCTCTCCGTATTCTCTCCTGACACTGATTTGGAGTCATCATGACCAGATTGCTTTTGCAAATAAATATCCCTGGGAAGCCAGGAGTGCTGATAAATAATGTTGAGTTTCCATATCCATTAAAGCAGCCATATCCCCTTTGATTCCGCTTGAATTTATTGTAAGCTTCTGAAGAGAAGAATGTGTAATCTCACCTGGAGATGAGTCAGTAAATTGTAAACACATACAAGATTTTCAGAACTAGTGAAGAAATCCTTCCAAATATGGATCCTCGTGTCAGTGCCTAAGAAATGGCAACAAAAGAACTGAAGCATGAGAAGAACAGAAGAGAACTGATGGTGATGAATGTACCACAGTTGTGAGGAGCCTGGATCTTGGCTGCATCAAACCAAAGAGTTAGTGTTTAGTTATCCATCAAAACCACAATTGATATGATCCATGGCTGTAACCTTGCATTGCATGCACTAAATTCCAGGCCTTGGGATGTTTCTGTCATGCTGCAGATTGCATAAAGGTGGTATCTGTTCTCCATTGAGAAGCAGACATCTCTACAGGAAAAGAAAGAAGAAAAGATCTGTTTGGAGGATTATTATGTTTGCTCTAAGACAGCCATAAAGAGACAGCTGAGGAGCAAATAACTTCTTATGCTGGGACTAAGGGATTAAACTGGATAAAAAGAATCAAGGAAGGGGTCAAAATGAGTGGAAAAATAACACCAATGGAAATCTTCAGCAAAAGGCTGGGCAGCATGGCCCCAAGCTTTGCTGCTGTCACTGTGGGGAGCACCCTTTCAAGCACTGGCTATAGGACCTTCCCACAGCAATCACTCAATCCTTCTTTCCTTCCTGCTGAATAAAACAGTCCTTTCCACACATCCTTGAGAGAAATGCAGTTTAACCTTAAGTGGGCCAAAAGCATTTTCCAATTTTAAACTAAGCAAAATTAAGCCAAACTATTATTTTTTTGCTGTCTGAGGAACACAGAGAAAGCACCATATGCTGGGGAACTGAAAATAAATCAGATATTCCCTAGTGAGGTGTGAATTCTCAGCAACATTAATATCTAGATTATCCAGAGAACAGATTTTCTTTTGGACACTGTTGAAAATGAACCCCAGTTCCTGGCAATGTTGACATTTCTGCATTAATATTAGTGGACCTTCTGTAATAAAGGATGGGGCCCTGCGGACCAATGGAAAAGTATTTTGTCCTGTAGATGAAGATTTTGAAAGATGGAGGCTTGAAACCTTGTAAAGGTTACTCATACACATCCCTCTACAAGTCCTAATGGAATCAGGAATGCAACTGTACAATGCAGTTCATAGGGAGCCTGTTGCTCCTCTTCCATGAGCCAGATGACCATGACATCCAAAGGTACACCATACTGCAGAGTGGTACTCATCTGCTATAAAATTCCAGTTGCATAGGCACAGCCTATTTGTATAAATAAGATTTATATTCACAGCATTATTCAAGATTTCTTCAAGTGTCCTGAAAGCAATTCAAAAACAGGAATGGCAAAAGTAATGGATGTCAAAAAATCGAGGACAGTGTTAGTCTGAGTCAAAGTTTGAAATTCTTTTCTGCAAGGACTATCCTTCACTGAGAAAAAAACCACAACCCAAACACGTAGTATAGAGGTATGTGGTGGAACACCAGACCATAGTGCATTTTCTCTTACCGAGTGATGCATTTGAAAAAACAATTAGCATTAAAATATTCTCATTAACCATGAGACTACTCTAAGCTGGTGCCATAAAGTGACACAGACCCACTTGGGTTTGATATTGCTAAATTGCTGTGGTGAAACTGATTTATGGTTTTTAATTGACCATCTTGTGCATGGTCAATTACAGGTGTAGCCTCAGAAAGCTGTATGTGAAGCATTTCTTCAGATGATTTTACTCGCTATTGTTTGCTAAAACCTGTACCAGGAAGTATTATTATAGTACTGAGAAGGTTTATTTTATTGACTGCCATGGCTCTCCCCTAGCTCATTCTTGTCTAAAAACTGGGCACAGCCCCATAAACCACAGAAGTACAGAATCAAGATTAAAATTAACCTCAGTGCCACTTACTGAGATCATTTAAGCAGTTGGAGTCAGCGTGGCTTTACACCAATTAAGTACTGTTACAAGGCAAAATCCCATTGACTAGAATTATGTCAGTGTTTAGTGCAAAATAATGTACATTATCCTAGCTATATGAAGTCATGATGGAGTATGGTGCCAATACATTTTAAGAACACTTTGCACAGTCCTAGCAAAAAATTTAAATATTGCCAGTGTCAATTGAAGGACAGCATTCATTTTCTTGATGTCATGCTGGGTCTGAAGAAAACACCTAATGCAAAATATTGAATATGATATCAATGAAGGGTTTTGTTTGTTTCAAACCAAAAGGAAATGAAATAATAATACTGTTAGCACTCCACCCAGGTAATGATTCATCTAAATCCAAAATAAAACAAAAAAAAAAAAAAACCAAAACCAAAAACTTCCCCTCCTCTCGCCCACCCCCCCACCAGAAAAAAGCTCACTTTAAAAAATAAAAGAAACCAAACCCATTTACTCTGTTTGTGTTGGATGGAAGAATCAGAAATAAAACTCCGGTGAGCCAATACAGTCATCTATCTACACAACCATAATAGTTTTATAGATCTCTAGCCATGTAACAATCAGTTCTGTTACTCTTTATTTGTGGAGAAGTGCACGAAAAGAGATGAGGGTATCTCCTTAGTCTTTACAGAGCAAATAAATCTTGAAATAAATTCCCCCCACAAAAAAAGTGTTATACTAAAGGCATTAAGCAATATCTTTTTAAGTGTCTTGCCAACAGTTCAAACGTGGAACTAACAAAACTACTCCTGTAATCACCATAAAAATTAATAACCTTGTAGCTGGGAAGGTTGCAGAGGCTTGGACAGAGGAGTCTGCACCTGCCTTACATTGTTACTTTATGACCAAATTTTTTTCAGTTGGTAATACTCTATTATAAAAGCTTTAAGTCTCCTTACATGTTAAATCAGGCACTGTATAGAGAAAAAAATCAGAAATTTTAAATCCCCTGGAAATTAGGCACTGAGGTAACAGTTTCTTTGAAACGGAAGAAACCTACTCTTAGGATGAACTGGCTAATAAAATCCACAGGTCACCAGAAAAAAAGGAGTGGTGAATATTTTGAGCATATTCTAAATGGTCACATTTGAACCCTGCTTCTCCTTGGTGGAGCCCAAGTAACATTTACTGCTACGAGTGAGTCCATGGACTTCTATTAAATTTCTTCTTTATATTTGTCATGATCTGAGAATCTGCCATTCCTCTGGCCCCTACTTCAGGGAATGAACAACGTGTCCTCTACTGTATTGCACTTTAGTTACCCTTTAGATGCTCCTTCACTTGCCTTAATCCCCTGTGTCCAGGATTTATCCTAATTCCCTGAATTCAGCCTAATTTTCAACTCCATTGAAGGTATCTCTTACAGTCTGAGCAAATGTTGCATGTGGAACTCGCTGCTACATTACTAAACAAATGCAGCCAAGGTGATTAGACTAGGACAGCTGGCTGGTGTTGAAATTCTTGTTTTAAAGATTCCTGTAGTTATTTTTTTCTTAATCAGTCTAGAAGCGACATGTTGCTATAGACAATCAATTTGTTTACAGCAGAAGATAAAGTCTAATATTTATTATTCAGTGCTCCAGCCACTTATATGTGTGTATGAAATACATACTGTACTCACAAAAAAAAAAAAAAAAAATTGAAAAAGCACGACATGAGGCAATTTTCATAAAAGACTAACAGTGCTGACAGTAGGTGTCCTTTTAACTGAAGACTTTTTTTTCTTCAGGTCTCTTCAGTAAGAGGGTAAGTTCTTTAAAATAACAAAGTTAATTGTAGCTAGCACTGAAATGATAAATAAAAGATTTGACTCTCTACAGGGGGCTATTTTTTTTACTGATGAAAGGAGAGAGATGTCTGACAGAATAATAGGATTAATTTTAAAAACATGCTCAGCTTTGGACATTATGTCCAAAAGCAATGACATGATTACTGTTGTCTTTAAAGAATGTACAAAAGTTTAATTTTAGGGAAAACACTGGAAATGCTAAGACAGTAGGCATTTGATTTGCAGTGATGACTTAATAGACAGTTTAGCTACCTTTCAATTTGATGGCTGACAGTTGAAAAGGGTGCATTTTAAATAAGTTGTCGGGATTTCACAATCTTGGCTTCTACGGGCTTTACTGGAAATCGTACTGTTAATATCTTTGGTAACAAGTCTAAGTTTCTTGAGTCAGTTATTTTGAGTCCCACCAACTTTCCCTGTCAAGCAACATGGGCAAGGAACACACAACTTTACCATACTGATCTAAAAGGAAAATTTAATCACATTTTAGACGATTTTCTTTGAAAGTGAGATCCTGATCACCTTGAAATTAGTTTATTTTCAAACAATTTGAAATGGTATTTTGTTACATGAACACACAGCTGTCTGAAAAGAAACTTTTACATGTTCACACACTAAAGCTGGATAAAGATAATATGAGAAGCTATTTTGAATTTCCTGACCTTCACAGATTGAAGTTTCAACTTCAATCAGTGCTAACACAGTTTTTCTTCTTCCCTCCCCTTTTCACAATACAATAAAATTTTATTTGAATATTGTAGTGTGGGTTATAAAATCTCAGGGAATTGAAGTGGCAAGTCTCCAGGATCTGACTGTGCTAAGGGAAGAGATAAATTACCTTTCTTGAAGAGGAGAGTGAGTGCTTCATTTTAAAACCTTTCTGCTATTAGGAATGAAAAACAAACACTTGGATTTTGGTCTGTGACCTCCCTACAATGTCCATGAAGGGAATCACATAAATGTCAACTAAAGCAGGCCCTCACCTAGAATGGGGTTTGAAACAATTTCCAGAGAGAGTGGGGGCTTCGCCAGCTCAAAGAATAACATTTTTGAAAGACATTTTGGGGACAGGTATATTACTATGATTTGCAGTAACTGAGCTCTTCCAACTTTTGTTGTTTTTAGCAAAAGAAATATTAGGAAGGTTTTAGATTAATATTAATATGACTTCTACCTCTGAAACAGAGAACATTTCTAACATTTTAAAAGTCAATAAAGTATGTTTAGAGGAGCATTCTTGTTATACCAGAAATACACTTTTAAGCAAACATATTGTTATTCTACCAGATTTTTCTGTCTGTTTCTGTGTAATAACAGAGTTCTAACATTAAGAAGAAGAAACCTAAGTAATATAAGTACCTCTGCTTAGAACATTAGCTGCAATACTAACAGTCCTTGTCATTGTTAAATTTTAAATCTTCATTGCCAAATACACTAGACAAAATAAATAATTTCATGTAACTGCAGAAACCTTTCTCCCCCAGATTCCTTTCTTTTCCCCTCTGAGACTTTTTCATGCTATTTTAGTGGTAGCATAACACGTTAACATCTTTATGCTGCAATTTGCTGATAGGAAGGTTCATTGTACATGTTAATATAGGAATGCTACAAGAAAGTTGCTTGATCTTCTTCCAAGTTTTAAATACCAATTTTAAGCAGCCATAGTCGCATTCACTAATTGCTGTTTATTTCTTACATGCTGCTGTATTTTTCCTTTTCTTATTTTCTCTCTCTACCACAGCAGAGTCTTTTTAATTGCAGCACAATTTTTCATTCTGCTCAGGTCGGTTTTATTTCCCTTCTTCCCCCAGCTTTAACAATATTTACACAGAAAAATACTGAGTGCTCTGTTATTTTTGGCTTTCGATAAAAGTAGGCAATATATTCTAGCTTTGCATTAAAACTAAGGTTAAGTAGTGTTATAAGTAAGGTGTGGACCAAAACTGCAAAAGCTGCTTAGCTAAAATGTTGGGTTTTTTCCAAGAGGTCTTTTTCACATTCAAATAATAATTTGCAGTGATGCAAATCTGCAATCTCATTCCTAAAGAAAAAAAAAAATCAGTTATCCTTTTTTATTAACATGTTAAAAAAAGAAACAAGGGAAAAACCAATGGGTTTTTTTCCCATTTCCAAAGATGAGAAATTGTTCTTGTTGTAGGTGCTTTAAACCTGAAACAGCCATTACGTTCTAGCCTCTAGCCTTTCCTTCAACTTTGCCTCTTAGACCAAGAAATAGAAATGGAAACATTAATGAAGGTTTTGCTTTTAGTACCCAGACTTGGGGTCTCTTCAGGCATCCTGGAGGCTTTTCTTGAACTGCTTAATGCTTCAAGGGGAAAGTATAAGTTTCCTTGTACTGTCCTAGTGTTACCAAACTGAACTTTAATGAGTTTGCACATACTTAAGGAAAGAAGCCATCATCTCACTTTATGCTCTGTGTGTATCTATGTGTTCATAGCAAAATTAGTTCTTCAGTCTGATCCAAGTCTAAAAATTGGTCTCAAATTAATAGGAAAAAAGCATATTCATTAAATGTTCTGTGTTCATTCTCTCTCATCAATTGTTTTCTTCTCTGCGCAGTTTTTTCTCCATCTTTCTCTATTTCCTACACTGTATTCGTAATGCAGTGAAATGTCAAACTTAATACTTAAACCAAAATAACCCAGCATTAGATAAAACAACAACTAAAATCGTGGGCTGATTTTCCCCTCCTCCCACTCTTCTTTATATTAATGATGGTTATAAAAGACTGTACAAAATTTCCATGGAAGGTGGAACATAAGTGCAGCTTAATAATGAACTTTGCAAAATGCCTTTTGACATACCTTTATTACTGACACTGCATACCAGGCTCCTGCTGAGTTTAGGGCCTTTTTGTTCTGAGCACTGTGTAAACAAAGAAGCTTTAAACTGCACAGGGGGAGTGAAAGTAGGAAGTTATTCTTCATCTTCAAGAAGGATGGTGAAAAGGGACTGTGTTCATTCTGTTTTCGAGAGTATCTCTGGCCTGATAAGATTTGACCTGTAAGACTGATACTACAGGGGATGTTACAGTTGAATGAACCTGTTAAGACAACCAAGAAATAGAGCCTCTGTAAATTGAGTATGTGCTGTCCTGTGTATTCCTGTGTATTGTCAAATTTCAAAAGTCCCAAATTTTAGAAAAGTTAGAGTAATAACAAGACTTAATACAGGACTTTCCAGCAGTCCACTATTACATAGTACTTGAAATAAATGTTGATTTATATTGTTGTAGTTCTGATAAGAACTTACATTACAATTATTTTTGGAGCCCTCTGATGAGGTTTAAATAAAAACAGACAACTTGGAACTGCCATAGAAACTTTTATTTAAAAAATAACTTGCATATTAATCCATATAAAAAGCTTTCAGTGACTAAGTGAATGAATGCAGAAGAACGCCCATAAAGAATCTTGAAAACCTCTGCTACAACTTGGTATTAATTTGTTGTAACATTTATGTTAAATAGGCCACTTTAATCTCAGCTCTTTGAGTTACACATGAGCCTATTAGATCTTCAGTTCCTCTTCCATCTTCACTCCACATACCTGCTATTTAATGCAAGTGTAAAAGATTTTAAAGTTCCTGTTTCCCTTTTTTCACAGGGCTGGAAGAGAGGACAGGTTTCCATCATAGAGAAGAAAGAACTTTTATAATGACAAAACAATTAAGTTAATTTTCACAATTGGACTGAAATATGTCTTTTTCTCATTGAGAAAGTAACAGTATGTATTAGCACCTTCGAAGCACTGACTGAAATGATAAATAAAAGATTTGACTCTCTACAGGGGGCTCCCTTTGAGTCATTCTTGCCATCTCATCACCAGACTTGTCTGAGATTTTGTTGGCATATATGCAGCAAATGTAAATGTTTAAGCTGGAGCTATGGCGTGGAAAGCATGGTCTGAAGGAGATAGATGTGGAGTCTAGAAATTTCTATCAATTTGTCTTACTTTGTAAAGTTGTAACAATAATTAAGTCACAGGATTTTTCTTAAAAAATAAGCCAATATTGCCTCTGTACAAGCACACATTCTCACATCTCTTCTAGTTTTCTGTTATGCAGTACAACTTTACAAAAAAATGTTAGTTGTAAACAGCAAACAACTGGATCAAAAATAGACACTCTCTCCTTCTAAACTTGAGGCAGGATGAACAGCAAAATTACTCTCCTTTCCAATTCAAATATCCTCTCACACAGGCCATAATGTGATCAGAAGAATTCCTCTCTCTTCAAGTTTCACAAGTCATGTTTTTCAATAGAGAAATTAATTTTTAAACAGAGCAGCAATAAGATTTCCTTTAAAAAATATCAAAATCAGACATTTTTATTGAATTGTTGATTTTTTTAATGTTTGAACTTAATGATAATTGATTCCTAGAAGATTTATTTGCTTAGAGAATTTTTTATCATCAATGCTTCAAGTGGCCATTTTGCTGTTCTGGCTGCTGCCAATGTATCATAGACTTCTCTGTACTGGCTGTCCAGTCACATGCTGTTCAACCATTGCCAAAACCATCTTCACATTTTCCACTAATAGAACTGCAGTAGAGAGAAATTGTCATGTTTATAGTGTTACTAGAAATAATGACCCTTTAAGACTTAAGATACTAAAAAGGCAAATAAAACAGCATCTCTCAAGATGGCTGAGGCTGTGAAACAGTTCTGAAGACTATTTTTTCTGTACATTACTTTTGCTTTCAGATGTTATCACCACTTCATCTTGTACTGAAGAAAACATAAATTGCTCAACAACAAAGTAAAATTTAGGAGAATTTCTAACTCATAAAAGAGATTAAAGTACACTCAATCTCAAGAACATTTGTTAGAAAGCCAACTTTACTCACGTCTTTTGCATCCTTCCACCCACAAAAGCAACTTCAAAAACTGAATTTTTTATTAGTCTGGGAAAAGAAAACCGCAAAACCAAAATTGTTACTAGCTGGAGATCAGGTAGGTGTGCACAATAACTTTTTCTGTCTCTTTTTTTTTTTCCCTAATGATGCAGCAATGCATCATTTATATGTTGACATGCCGTGAAAAGTTCTAATACTACATGAAGGAAAGGGACTTGAGGAGGTAATCTGCTTTCAGTGGGAAACATAAGATGTGCGATCTCTAGGGAAGGTTGCTGAGGGGAGGGAAGGGCTCAGTTTCTTGCATCAGACAGCCCCAGTTGCATGTGTCATCTGAAGAGGGAAGCGTGACGCCTCTATCAGCTAATCTGCTTCTGTGGGCTACCCAGTGGTGCTGCATTCTGCACACAGCTCTGAGTCAGCGCTGAGACTGCTCTCATATCACACCGTTATCTCTCTGCCATGAGTGTCTTTGCATCTGATGAGCTTAACCTGAGGTATTTGTGTTATTCAAAACCAGTCTGGCAAGTAGCTCTGAGAAAGATGTTTATGCATTTCCCACGAAGTTTGAAATTTATGGACTATGTACAAACTAGCCCAGGTGTCTTTTAAGTATCTGGCACAGAAAATCCAAGCATGTTGTTATGATTGCATGACTAACTGTGCTTTAGATCCTGCTAGGATATCTATTAAGTGACAGGCTTGTTTTCCCTCACCCATCACAGAACATGAAGCCTTGGAGTCCCATAGCTCTGTATTCTCATCTATGTTTGCATTATGGACCCAGTTACACCCAGCAAAAGCAAAATCTTCCCTGTCAAAGAGCTTATGACCAGCACACTAGGTAAAAATTACTCAACTTTGGGCATTTATTCATTCACTCAAAGAACACAGAAAAGCAGGAAAAAAAGATAAGATGTTAGGCATATACCCTTATTTGCTCTTAACTACCACTTAGTCTTTACTTTCAATGCTTGGTAAACCAACTTGCACACAGTTCTGGTCTGGGAAAAATAAACTAAGCTTCTGCAGTGTGCTTTATTTAGCTAGGTGTAACTGCAGTGGTATAGTGACAGCCTTAGGTCAAGAGGATTAAACTGAGCAATGCTTACAGCTGCTCATCACACTGTTTCATCCAGGTAGTGGATATACATTTGGCTGCCTCTAAATCTTCGAAGTAGGAAGTAGGTTAAGCATCCCAACTAGCAATAACACAGGAGGACATCACTCCTAGAGAACCCAAGCCTGAGTTTTGAATCAGGAAAAGTCGTCTTTGGAGTTCCACTGCACAGAATCAGTCCTGCACAACCTTTTTCTTTTAAACACCATGAAATCTAAATGTATTATGCAAAGGAAGAAAGAAATGGGGAGTGGGGTGGGTGGGGATTGAAATCTTGCCGTACATATTTGGTATGCAGGAAAACTGCATTATTTTTAATGGAACTAGGGTATTAGATGGTGGACTGAGTTCAGTTCTAGGTGTAAAAGCAGAAGAATGAATGTAATCCAGAATTTCAAACACCTCATGTTCCAGGCAAGACTGCATCATTAGATATTTTCCATAAGGAAAAGAGACAGGGGAAGGACATGATTAGAAACTTCAAATATTTAAAGAGTTGCTTGTTATTCTTTATGTCTATGGAAACTAATGCAGCAGAGGAAAAGAGAATGTGCAAGGAATATGTGAGGAATAGTGTTCTAAGGGCTTCCAGGTCTCCGTGCCTCATAGTAAGGACTGGAAGAGGAGAGGATGATCAAGTTAAGGGCCACCCAGGTAAGTTAGATCTATGGGTCTGTGTGGGGTACCTTGAAGATTATTAAGAGGACTGGTCATTGTGAGGCTGCTGTTTGTCATCTTTGAAGTCATGTCCTACCAATGTTTCCACTTGCACGTGCAGTGAGACCCTCACTATCTCACAACTCGACAATCAAACCTGGGCCACAATTCATGCTATCATTAAGTTGTCTAACAGCTAACATGTTAAAACTCTAAGAATTTCACCACTTAAATTCCTTTAATTACTTTAAGATGACATGATACTATTTATGAATATTAACGTGATACTACTTATGAATGTTAACATGCTGCTACTTATGAATAAGTGCATTACAGTGAGGTTTGCCATACATTTACTACCAGATCAGGGGCTTTTTTTAATTCTGAAACTTATTTCTTGACGTCTTTTTGTTCGTAGCTGAGCGTCAACTGTACCAGATATTCCTATTCTCCCGTCTTTCTTTCTGAGTTTCCCAAATATGAGTCAGCCTGGTCTAGAGCTGTACCTGGACCAGAAAGCTGAAAAGCAGTGTATTAACACTCTGCTAATTTGCCTCTCTGCCTGCCAAGCCAAAGCACACACACAACTTCCTAGCTTGGACTACAGCCAGGATAAATCTATGCCTACACTTATCCGAGCAGATACACATTTCAACATCTAATTCCTTTTTATGAACATCATTCTAAAAATCCTTTCCTCTTTCAGGGTAGGAAGCCTCTGTCTTTATACATGTCTCAGCATCAGTGTTGCTGAAGGCAGTGGGAAGCAGCAGCCATTTTGAAAGAGAATAATTATTTTTTCACTAGGAAAAAGCACCAGCTTCTAATGAAAGCAAGTTTCAGCTCTGTGTTTTTATTGATAGTTCAAACAATAGCAGAGCTAAGAAGCACAGGATAAGGAAGAGTGAGTGTGTAGGTGTGCATTTAAACAGATTGTATTGAGAAGAAGCATGAGAAAGTATTTATGGAAGAAGAGGGCGTGTGTCAGGGATGTGCGGGAAGGGTGGGGAGTTGTGAGGAAGTCTAGCATGGACACTTCAGCCACATGGGCTCCTATTTCACCAGAAAGAGAAAGAAAAAGGCACTTTCATGTGTTCTGGGGAGTCATTCCTTTTAATAAATATTCCACTAAAGGTGAGGATCCTGACGAATGCCTCAGTCATGACCTTGCATGATTTCACTGGACATCGTGATCATAGATCAGAAGTGAGCTGATTTGGTTCCTCTGCTGTCCATAGGTGGTACTTGGTTTTTAGAACTAATGTTTAGCATTTTTTTATCTATGTACATGTTGTACTTCTAAGCTCTATTTTGGCTATATTTTGTATGATGGTTTTGGGCAGAAAAATACAGACGTGTTGGTTGAACACGATTTTCGAGCAGAACCACTTCTTATGGAAGATTCTGTTTTGGCAAAAAATTGACAGTTTAAAAAATTGCAAATCAAAGCTCTGTCTATAAAACAACAGAACCAGTCATTTCATGAGTCAATAATTTTTCAATTGCAAATTTAAGTTAATTTAATCAAACCTTTTAAATAAGTTCATTGTTGAAACTGATTACACTGTTGACTGAATTGTTTAAATTGAGCTGGACTGTACCAAATATTCTTGCGATCATTATTTTTTTCTTGATTTCGTGTGGGAACAGATTATAAAATCTTGGCCTTTTTCATGATGATTAAACTACTTCCTATACAGTTTTAATTTTTAACAGTGTAAGAATATGTATATAGATTTCAGATATATGCCGTCAATGTTAACTCAGTTTTATTGTAGGTTTTTATAGCAATTTATTAACTGACACAAATACATTAAGACCATATTGTAAGCCAACCACTGATATAGATAGATTGAGGCTTAAATTCTATCTCAGCTCCTGTTCTCCCCTTCAACCTCCAGCACTACATTAAATGAAATGATTAACATTGATCACATGCAGTTGTAGCAGAAAGTGGCAAGATTTGTAAAGGCCATTATTTCATGTAGTACCTTAATTCATAGTCCTGTAGACATCCCTAAAGAGTTGTGTCTCCTGCACAGACAAGCTTTACCTCTGTCATAAAATTGCCCTTGTGTCTGAAGAATAATACTACCACCCATTAGTCATCATTTGAGAGCTTTAGGTGATTTTTCAGTTACCTTGGCTACACCCCAAATCTTGTCTGGAAAATAAAGACTGTGACCCAGCACTAGGAGTGAAAAATAGATCAAATGTACTCATGGTAGGTTACATTATTGAGGACACATGCCTAAGCTTATTATTATTATTGTTATTATTATTATTATTATTATTACTATTATTTCGTAACAACTGATAATCTCCTGTCCAGATAATTTCCTGCAATAATGTTGTGATGGGACAAGATGATGGATGATGATGTAATTTTCCTCTAGGTTGTGATGGAGGGATGAACAACCACCAGATTTACGTTATCAAATAGTGTTGATAGAAAAGGCATTTCACAAATAAAGTTGTGGAGAAATCTGGTACCAGCAAAGTACTACTGCAAAACTGTGTCAGGCTGACCAACTGCTCCCACATACTTTTGGTCAAAATGGACTCAAACATTGCAAAGCACAATGCACAGAGTATATTCTGTTTACCTGCATGACTTCTGCCTTGCTTTGATTCACCTCCATTTGGCTATACCTCATTCATGAGATTCTAGTGATTAATGCTGAAGACGAAGTAATTTTTTTTATTGAAATTTCATCTTTTCCCCTGCATTTCTTGATTTCTCCATAATCCTGGTTTTTTAAATGCAGCATTCTTTACAGTAGTTTTTTGGTTTTTTTCATTTTGTTTTTCAAGTAATATTACTTTGCCATTGGAAAAAAATACCTGCTAACTAGCCATATCCATTTGGTATTATAGCACCTTTTATAACATGATTATTCATAGCCTATGGAGAGATAACAAGGACTAGGTAGCTCCATTACCTATTACAAATAGGAAAGATCCACAATTTGACACAATTCAGCATGTCAAAATGGAGAGTTAATGAAATATAAATGAGTAAATAGGAGACACAGGAAAGGGGTAGGAAATGATGCAAATAATCCTAATGCTTTCCAACACAGATGAAGCAGTGCAGGGCTGCAGTCATTTGGTGCTGGTAAAGTCTGGTACTGTCCTTTTCCCAACTTCTCCTAAATGTGAAAAGACATTTTAGGGAGGCATCAGCACAAGTATTTAAGGGATATAATATAGCATTGACAGCCTTTGATTAGGACAATGCTTGGAAGCATATCCAAACACGTATATGTAGAAATACACAAGTCTGTATTACATGCTTACATACACACACATATACATGTGCGTCGGTATATATGGAGACAGAGGCATAAATGTGTAGCATGTAGTTAGGTATATATTTAGAGTGGAATGTTCTTCAGTTTGCTGTTGTGAAAATGACAAGTTTGATCACGCCATGTCATCTATACATGTTTGTGGCTTACTGGTTGTTAGAAAAAAACAGGTTTTACTTTGATCTGAAAGGTGAGTGAGATATGGTTTGATTTGATTCATTCCAGATCTGTGTAAATATAACCTGTATTTTAGCTGGAGAATTTTTGCTGTGAGCGGATGGAAAATGATGTATGGAACAGAAGGAACATAGTTTAGTTTAATTTTTTTTTAGGCAGAAGCTGAACAGGCAACATAGACTGTTGGATAAAAAAGCAGTTAAAAGAAGTCTCTTTTGATTTGTAAACTGGGCAGATTTAATCTGGAAATCACCAAGGGAAAATAAATACAGTACATGATAGATGTCATTTTTATAGTGTCATTTTTTTTTGACCAGAGTTACACTTTAGCAGTTCTGCTGACATGATAGATGTTCCAGAAGAGTCTTGTGCCTCACAGAATTTTAACTGCAAACCTTTATACTTAACACATCTCTCCTAAGGCAAAAAGACACACCACAATCAACACTAACATCATTTAAAACTGCATCAGCCAGAAACTACAAGTCTCTGTCAGTTATGATTGCTACCCATTAATGCAATACTTTGTTATTGTACCACCTATTATTTTACCACTTGTCATTATACCGACCATCCCTAGGTGGTATGAATGAAATTTAGTTTTTCCAGTAGAAGTAAAATGAAATTTTATGCTCCTAGAAATGTTATTATCCATACTGCATTGTTTCAAAATCACGCACCTTGAGTGATTAGTCCCATATGGGAAAAGAGAACTAGCAATGGTACCTAGAGATTTGTAGGACATGGATTTGCTGCAGTAAGGCCACTAGAATAAGTGGAGAGCCTGACAGATGATAATTTTAGAGGAATAGGACAGCATGAAAAATGACAGCAGAAAAGTAAAAGAACTGAGAAAAAAATGGAGAAGAGAAAGTGCAAAGTGAATAGTGGCACTAAATCCCGCGAAGAGTAGTAAAGGAAAAAAAGCAGATATCCAGGGGAGTGAATAAGCCTTTAGTTATCCATAAGTGGTCCCATTACCAATTTAGAATTCATTACAAGCATTAGCATGGCAGCCATCAGCATCATTTCTGGAACCTCCCTAAATGCTTTCTTTCATCCTTGTGAAAACCTCCAAAGCATAGCAATACAGCACGCCTGGCGCAGCGCCAGCTTACAGCTTCTCAGCTGCATGGCAAAAACAGAGATATGCTACCAGGGGGCGGAAAAAGTGGGGCCAGGCCAACATCCTCTCCTGTCGCTGGCATGGGCAGAGATGGGACAAAGGGTGGCCATGGGGAGGGAGGCTCATTCCTGCGATGGATGAGGGGACAAGCTGTGTTCTTCACCCCTGACCTCCCACTGGCACCCGCTCAGCCGCAGGAGTGACAGCAGCGGTCAGGGAGATCTCCAGGGCTTTGGCACAGCAGCCTGATTTGCTGAAAATCTATTGTTGTCCCAACTGCGTTATGGCTGGGTTCCCTCTGCTGCCAGCTGAAGAGTAAGGGAGACTGACCAAATCTCCTGATATTTCAGGCATCTCTGGTTTCATAATATCTGATAATGTGTGAATTGGTGTTCTCAGTGATGCTAGCCCATAAAGCAACAACGGAGATATGTTGAGTTAGGAATGCTTGCCAAATGGTGTTTGCTTGAAAATACTTTTTTGAGAATGGGTAAATCCTTGTAGAAAGTTCTGCTGAATTTGACTTATTTTAATTGATGAAGGTTGAATAATTGTTTTTAAAAATTAAGTAAAAAATAGCACTGCAAAATGTGTTAATAAGTGAGAACATTCAAGCTAAAGTGAAAGATATCTTTTAAAGTCAGGCAAAATGTTTCAGTTTTCAAGAAACAGCCTTTTTATTTTTTTCTAATGTCAGCATTTTTTCTAATGTCAGTAAAAGTGGAGGAAATTTTTGAAAAATAGGTGCTAAAATGAGAACTATGCCTGTAGCTTCTCTGAGGACTGCTGCTCTTTCTTGTGTCCTTGGAAGGCATTGGTGCTGTCCTCCAGTATTTGAGGGAACATTATTGTGGCATTTTGTTTTACTCAGGCAGTAGTAAATATTGCAAATAACTGAGTATGTCTGTCTTACTCAAATATTGAATTTGCCTGGGACACTTAGAGATTCAAACATATTTACAAAGACAGTTGTATCAATACAACATCCTTCATGGTGACCCTCAGAGTGTCTTCAGGGAAACTACACTAACAGCATAATGTTTTCTGAGAAATATTGTTTCCCTTGTAAAAAGAAGCAGACAAGTTTTTACTTAGCTGAGGTAACCTGGTGTTAGTCTAATGGTCTATTAGGAAGAATTTTTGAAAATTATGTTAATGTCTGAGACAATTCTGGAGTAAGAACATATAACTAACATTGATATCCTTCTTATTCACGATGAGAAAAGAATTTTTTTCTGAATTCTAAACCTAAACTTTTTCATTTCAAGAAGTGTAGCAACACTGTTAATGTTGGGCATTTTACAGTGCATCACAGAAAGATTGGTCTATTTTCCCTTCTGACTCATGCTTTCACATCCCTGGGTCAGACTTACATAGCTAGATTCTGTGATTCTGTGAATGTTGAAATGTCCTATGTCTTGACTGTGCTTCCTTCTCTTTCATCTAGATCTCCAGATAAATATGAGGAAATGTTTACTGCAAATGTTTCAACTTTTATAATGACAAGTGATATTCAAAATGCAGCTGAAAATGCAGACTTCTTCCTGCTTATCCCCTCTGTATCCATTAGGCATCATTCTGTGACAATGATGAATTGGATGAGAAATAATACAGATTGGTCTTTGTTGGCATTTCCATTAAAACATTTTGCCTTTGAAAGTGTGGGAGAAATCAGCAGTTTATTTGGGTGAGTCTTATTTGCTGTCAGGGAGCAGCTGGTGCAGGCTAAAACATTGGTCTTCTCTTTCGTTTTGCTTTTCATTTCATCTTGTTGCAGCAGAACAGCGTTTTTCATAGAACTATAGAATGGTTGGTGTGGGAAGAAACCATAAAGATCATCCAGTTCCACCCTCCCTGCCATGGGCAGGGGACACCTTCCACTAGACCAGGCTGGTCAAAGTCCCATCCAACCTGGCCTTGAACCCATCCAGGGGTGGGGCACCCACAACTTCTCTGGGCAGCCTGTTTCAGTGTCTCACCAACCTCACAGTAAAAAATTTCTTCCTAGCATCTAATCTAAACTTACCCTCTTCCAGTTTGAAGCCATTCCCCCTTGTCCTAGCACTACATGCCCACTGCATGCCACTCCAGCTCTCCTGCATGTCCCTGTTAGGTACTGGAGGGCTGCACTATGGCCTCCCTAGAGCCTTCTCTTCTCCAGGCTGAGCAAGCCAAGTCCGTGTCTTCACCTAAAAGAACCACTAGGAGAACTTAAATGAAAGAGAGTCCTGCCTGGAACTGGTCTGTGTTTGGGCATTACAGCAAGTACAGTAAAAATAATGGGAGTTCTGGAGTTCCAAAGCTGAAAAAACTTACTCAAAGTAAGTGGTGGCTAAATACTGAAGTCAGATAAAATGGTGGGAAGCAGATTTGGGGGTCAGTGTAGCAAAGAAATGGGAAGCAAATGCATTCAAACGGGAATGTTTACAGCACTGGTGTAAATACCAGTGTTTTATACCACTGGTGTAAACAAGCATGATTTCAGCAGTAACATCCTTGTAAGCAAGTAGAAGCAACATGGACTTCAGTGAGATCAGGAAGGCTATGGTTACAGTAATGAAGTCTTGAGCTGGTAAATTTAATGGTGACTATTGTTATTGTTGTGACCATTACTATTATTGTGAGTGTTTGCCTGAACAGGTAAAAGTGATCAAGTACTGTGTTTGTGGGAAACAGAGCAGCAAGATTTGGATTTTACAAACAGGAGGCAAGGCAGCAAAATGTAGTGTCTAAGTACATTTTTAAATACCCCAGTAGTATTTTTCTAGGATGGCATTAATATGTTATTGTACACCAAATGAGTCTCAGAGGTGCTACCTACTTGTGAGCTCACCACCATATCATATTTCCAGCTTGTTCCATCAGTCCCCCATGTGTTTTACATCTGACGTAGAAGCTGAAAGCCTTATTTCAAGCCTGGCCTTATTCTTGTTAGATATTAAATTGCCCCAGTTCAGTGTAGAGGCTTTAATTTTTTCATTGTTTATGTGCAAAAGAGGGATTCTAGAGGAGGACAAAAAACAACACATAAAAATTTCATTCCTGCTTGGGAAAAGCTTGGAAAAAGCTTATCATCTAAGATGTACAATATCCTATACAACAACTCAACTGACAGATAGTATAAGGTATGTGAAGCATATGGAAGTGTTCACCACCACCAGTCCAGGACTTTGGCAGGTGTCTCCTGGGCAGAACAGAGGGCAATGATTTTGGAGAAAATGAGAATGTCTGTGGCAATTGAGAGCCTGGGAGGAGAGGCTCACCTGAGCAAGGGAGCACAGGGAAGAGAAATAAGAAAGTTTCCTTTGAAGGATGATTCATTAAGCTAACAGACAACCTGCTAGGTCAGCAGGCCTTGGTTCGAATGAAAGAACAAAGAGCTGAAGAGCCCCTCACTATGTCCCAGTTGCTGGTGAGGTGAAGATGTCCTGTGCCCTCAGGCAAGGGTGCTGAGTCAGAGGGCTGGCCAAAACCCAGCGGTTTTGCTTTTTGAAAAATCTCAAGGTGGTTGAGATTGACGTGAGATGTCAGCGCACATGAGATGGAGACTTTCTGATAGTTACCACTGGAAGAATATGATTAATCCCTTAGCCAGTGAAATAAGGCTTTTGTGGGGGAGTGCCCTCCACAACACAGTGAGGATGTGGGCCTGACTCTGTACCTTGTGGGTACGTGTGAATGTGAGGGTATCGTCCAGTGTATCTTGTCCCCCTCGCAATGCAGCCACCAGCTCTTGGGCAGGGCAGCTCTTGGATGGTCAAACTGGATCCTTGCTCAGCTCTGCCTCTCCTCCAGTTAATCTCGTCAGCACAACAAACCCATCATTGCTGCCTGTCCTCATCAACATTGCTGTTTGTTACTTGCTGTCATGGGGCTTGTCCAATGAGGAATTCGTGCCGCTCACAAACAGAGTAGAGGAAAGGTAGAGCAGTACAGCAAGGGAGGAGGGAAGCTGGCTGTCTTTTCCTTTCTTGTACTGCTTTTCCCTCTGTGACTGAACACAGCTCCTTCCCCCACAGGAATCCCATTATTTCACTTTGAAATCTGGTCAGTCTGCTCATCATTAGGTTAAATCAGGATTCCCTGTCCTATGCTTAATGTGTTATGTGGGGAATTAGGTAATGACACTTAAAATCCCTTCTAATTTAAGTTTAAATTCTCTACAATTAAATCTGGTTTTCTTGGCAAAATTATTCTAGATTATTTTAAACAATCAAATTTGCTGCAAACACAGGATACTTGATACTCTGAGCTTCACCCTACTCTCCCAGTCCTAGAGTGACTTGGAGCCATGTGTACTCCTTGCCCCTTGAGAGAATATCTCAAGGACAAAAAAAGCTGTCAAGTGACAAGAACAAAGCAGAGGGAAGTGCTGCTTGTCCTTGCTCTCCCACCCAGTCCCTAATAAAGAAAACTAATAATGCCCATTTTAGGTAGCTGCTTGTACTACTCTACTCTCATTATTTCAGTAAAGCAGTGTAAGCTGCCAGCTGTATCTTTTGTACCTCCAGACACACTTTGCAGAAGAGCTATTTGCTGCTATTTTGAATGTGAGTTTCCCCCCTCCTCCCTCTTTTCTTCATATTGCTTCTCTAGATCCTGACTGAAAGAAGGGTAGGGAGAGTAGGATGCATGCATGGCTGAGGATGACAGGCAGGGCAGGGGGTGAGCAGCAGCAATCCCTTCTATTACTTGTGTCATTTTCTCACTTCCTTACTAATACCCTGATAATTAGAAGGGTTCTTATTAAGCTTATCCCTGTCCCTTGGTTTAAATGCTAACTATTTATAATATCCAGAGGTATCCTGCCGACTGCTATTCTGAATAAGAGCATTTCTGCTTACATCCCCAAGGCTTTTCAGCTGCAGAGCCCTTTGGGCAGCCATCTCCCAGCTCCCAGTGTAGGTAGCTCTGACAGGGGGCGGATTCTGGAAATGTACAGAGTGCCTCTGTAGGGCTGCAGCATGAGTGCTGCATCCTATCTCCTTTAGTGCTGTCCCTACTGGCCTCAAGCCAAGTTTAGCCCTTACTGAACACAAGAAAAGTCCAAGTGTTTTTTGGCAGAAATACAAACCACTTGGAGCACTTTAGCGTATGGATGTGAAGTGTTTTACAAGCACCCTTAGAAGCCCAGCACAGCTCTTTGTATCACAAATTTCTGTACTGTGGACAAGCCTTGAGAAAATACCTGGGAGAGGAATGGGAGGCAACTGACAGCATAATTACCGGTTTGAGGAAAAAGGAGGCCAGAAAGGGAGGGGAGAAGAGATACTTGTTGATTGGCCAAAATTTTAATAGTGCAGTTTGACCAAGAATTGGAAATCAGAGAGGAACAGAACACATTTCCACTTTGAGGCTTGTTTTTACCTTACTGATAGCAAAACCAAAAAATTTGCCAAAATCAGTATAATTTAATTTTATGAAGTAAAATATTTAAATTTTCTAGTACCCAAGCTCTCCTAAATTTCATTTTGGATTTAGACTTATTATGCAACCCTTATTTTACTGTTACTTCCATATCATACAATCCTCTGATCTTCCTTTAATTTGCATGGAGACAACAAGAGTTGTCTGCAGAGGCTATATTGTATTTCTGTCTGTACAAAGCCTCTGCATTATTGCATTCTTCAGCATGCTAATATTGATACTAGTGTTTTCTGCATGTATTTCCACATTTTTATTCCTCAACTGATGCCTTGGATGCAACCACAATTCAGTTCCATCAGAAGTGATGACAAATGTTCTTTGGTGAATCTGAAAGATGATATCAGAATACACTTTCTGTGCAGTGCTCTCATAAGTACATCAACAACCTATTTCTCTTGGCCCGATGAAAAGGAAGCAAAGTTCCTGCATTACAAAAATATAAAAAGAAAGTGACTCCCCTGACTTAAATTCTTGTCTCAGTTTCACTATTATGAATGCAGAGAGAGGAAAAAAATATGAAGTAATATAATTTTTTTGTCTTGCCCATCTATATCACTTGAAGACTCACTGGTTAAGTTTCAGTATATATGGAGCAGGACACATTTGTGAAGCTGCTTGAAGATTAGTGGGCACTCAAGACAATAAAGCAGTGATAGAATGACCCCAGTTAACTGGCTTTATCTTGACAAGGAATTTATTAACGAGTTAACTTAACGAGTTTAAAAGTAAAATAAACAGAAGCTGTCAAGGTCTCAGGAGATGTGGACATCACTTCTGAGTGTTAGGAGGGCAGTTTCACAGAGCTGAGGGGTCTCGGAAAAAAACTTAGAGGTCTCTGCTTAGCTTTGGTTCCTCTATGGCATTCAGACCACACCAAGTACATCCCACCACTAATTGACACAACACAGAATATCAAGCCAAACTAAAGCAAATGGTTAAGCAGCTTTATACCCACTGCTTATCAAACAGGACGTGCTCTCAAACATGGGGCAGTGAGCACACAGAGTGGTTCTGCCTCCAGTAAACCTGTAGAGAATATATATGCTCTCCCTACATGCTGTTCTTTTAGCACATGGGAGATACAGGTTTTGTTTTGAGTGAACTTGATGGTCCCTACTTATTCTGGCTATTTCTTTGTTGAGAGGGCGGACCAGTCCCTGTGTTGAAAGCCACAGCTATTTACTCCTTTCCTACGTCTTGCAAAGCAAATCTCCTTGTTTCCTATAATAAACCATGGACTTGCAGTTAGAAAATGATCCTGTAATATTCCTGGTTTATTAGAGGAAAATGGGAGCAGAGAGAAACTGTATGAAACTATGGGAGGGGAGAGAAACAAGTACTCAAGAAGACTGAGCATTACATGTGCATGGTGGCACTGGGGGAGTCTTTGCAGAAGGTATGGATGTTTTTTATCTGAACAGAGGAGACATGCTCCTTCAGTTCTGCATCTAGTTCTGCATCTAGTTCTGCCAGTGAATCCTTAGAAAAAGAGAAGAAAAAATATAGGACTTTGGAAACTTAGAACAACTTCCTAGAGGCTGGAAAGAAATGTGAATGAATGACCCCAGCATGGGGAGATGCAGCACAGTGCAGGCTGTGAAAGGGGGTGCAGTGGCTGAGACTCCCCTCCTCTGCTCCTCCCTCTGATGGCTGCTCCTGTGTTCCAAGTTACTCTAGGGGCTGCTTCGTCACAGACCATCTGGCAGCTGCTCCTGGAAGCACTGCTTACCCTCTGCAGCCAGAAGGAGATGGGATATCTTGCTCATTTCACCAGGATTTACCAGCATGGCATATTCAGACTGCAGCTGCTCAGGGAAGACTTGCAGGAACATTTTGTCCCCTGGATCTGAAGGATTGTCAGTCTTCAAGGGGGCAGTGGGAGCCTTTGAGGAAGGAAATGGTGGCACTGCTAGTGTTGGAAGATGATCATGCATAGACTTAATTGCAGCCTCTGTTTAAAAATACACTGCTAGAAACTTTAGCAAGGTGAAAGAAAAATTTTAAGGCAGTAAAAAAAGATGAACCTTTGGGTTGGTCCTTTCAATTATTCCCAAGCTCTGTATGTGTGGGAGGAATTATTGATACACAAACTTAGGAACACTGAGATGTAGGATACAGGCTACTGTTGATAATGAAAAAAACAGTGGTATTGATTGCTTCACCTTCAACAAGTAGGACAGGGAACAATAAGGCAAATGGGGACATCCTTCCACACGGTGAACAGCCAAATATCAAACATCAGTAAAGATTAAAAATAATTGTCATATATGCCTAGTATTTGTGCTTTGATATAGACTGAGAAGAAGGCAATTTAATCAATTTGTTATACTCTGTGTGATATGCATGTCTTAGAAGTTTGTTGTTTTGAAGCTGGTTTTGAAAAAAAAAAAGAAAAAACTCAAAGAGATTTCATTTACAGATAATATGCTAAAAGTCTGTATCAGAGAGGCCTAGAAAAATATATTTGTATGTAGATGGTAATAGAATTTAAAGTTATAAGACTAGAGGATAATGTGGTAATGAAGTTTGGCCAGACAGGTAGGCAGGATTCCTTTCAGTGTATGGCATCAACATGTACTATTCCTGCCTCTTGCAAAATATTGTCTATACACTCTAAATTTTTCTTGTGATGATATCTGGACTAATATTAGTTTATCTTTTTTGATGTGTCTGCAAACTCTCTTACTGATGCTCTATTTTTTAATTGTTTTGATTTTTGTTTTATGGCTTTGGTTTTTTTTCAAGATTATTAATACATAGCAGGTCAAGCCCGGCATAAAATCCCTGTTAGAGCAATACATTAGACTATGGAATCTGCCATACAAAAATAAGATAAAGACAGCAGTTTGCTATTATAAAAATGTGGCCAGCAACAATTCATAGCCACAGCAAAAGAAAAACTGATGCTGAAAATTGGCACATTGAGACATTCTCACTGTTCAAGTCCAATTATCTCCTTGGTAACAAGTTCTTTCATTCATTACATATTGTGTTGTCAGAATAAACCATGTAATAATGCTGTATCTGGGTCTGTACTCCTCCCGCAAATATGGGATATGGAAGCCTAAATATGCAACCTGCTAACCATTTTCTTATGCTTGCTGGAAAATTAAAATATCCACGTGAATCCAGATCTGTCAGACTAGAGTACTCTTCATTTTTCATGTGTAACTTTCTTTGAAGATACAAGTCCTCAGAAGTAAATGGATCCTGAGTTACTTACTGTCTGGTGAAAGAAAAAACTCCACCTGGCCATTATTTAAAATATCCCTCTCACCAGTAGATTGTGATTTTGCCATGTTAATAACCTCATTCTAATGAACGTGTTTTATACATTTAAAGCTTTTACAAAAGTTGAGTGGACTTTACCCAAAGCACAGATGGAATATGCTGAGGTGATTTACACAGCACCCCAGACTCGAATTAAGTGGTCGCAGCTTTGTGTGCTGAAGGTATAACCTAATGATGCTGATTTTGTGGGACTTTTTCTCCTGATTCCAGCTTGACTGTAATTAAGATAATGGTTGCTGGGGGCTGAGAGTGGAAGGGGCCATTCATTCAATAATTATCAGGTCTAGTGTCAAGGAAACTGCTACGTGTGAAAAAGAACAAGGCAGAGCTGGGCTATTATAGCCTTGTGTACGCTGCTATCTGTTTTGGGCCAAGATCCAAAAACATTTTGTGGTCTAAAACAGCATCCAGAGATTTCAGCTGGGATAGAAGCCCATTTCTCTTTGTTGCACAAGCGCACAGGATGCGATATTCTGCCACCCAAGGCTTTTCAGTCTTGCTACAACCGCAGACTTTAGAAAGGGGATGGAAAGATGAAGGCAACTGGGACTGGAACACAGCTTGTACGTGGCTTTGACATGACATCTCTTGTGAAGTCATGGTAGCAGTGAAAGAGAATACCAGAACATTCACCTCTCAACTGGTTCCTTCTGGACAGACAAGGAATCTGAAATATAGCTTTTGGGGCTAAGGAATAATAGAATATAATGCCAGTACAATTAGAAACCAAGAAAGACATAGTATAAGAATTATGGCTATAGCTCCCTTGTGTAGGAGAGAGTATTACCATTCGTAGCAGGAGTTATGTACCTTTTAGGTTAGAGCCTGCCAGCCTGCTTATATCCTGCTGCTAAGTTATTGGTATTAACTTGGCATGTTCTGCCAGTCATTACCTTCAATGTCAGTCCTAAGCTTTTCTTGGTAGTAGTTAAAGTAGGAGCATTAGGACAGACAGCACTGGTGTGCATGAAGTCTGCCCTCCTCTGATAAAAGCTACTCCTTGTTAGAGTGATGTTTGCTGCTGCAGCTGCTAATGGCACCCCATGCAGGGGTGAGTGAGTTGAAGGGAACAAATTAGTGTAGGCATATAGTTATCATAATGTTGTCAATTTTTAGGTTGGTTAGGGAGAAAGTAAATTGAGGAATGAGTCAAGGACGTGATACTAATATTAGTATTCACATAATGTCCAAAAGACCAAATAATCTGAATGTCCCAGAGAAAACAATGTCTTCCAAAATTGGATGAAATGTAAAAACCAGTGCATATGTGGTTCAAAAGTGCTGGTAGGAATGTAACAGTATCAGCACAGTTACATGTATGTGATCCCATGGAGATGTGATGATTTCATACAAAGCAGATATTTCAGTGTGCCTCCTTTCACCTGCATTGCATCGCAGAGGTGATGCTTGCTTGAGCCCTGCTGTGTACGGTGCAGCTGACCCACATCTGGGCTTACCCTGGCATGTACAGTTGTATAGTTTTATCCATAAGCACCCAAAAATGTTCCTAGCCTGAAAGCTCTTCAGCTACACATGATGTGTATATGTTGGCTGACAAATGCACACTCTGGAGTGTGTAAATGGTTACTTAGGAACAGTTGCACTTTCCTTCACCAACTTCGTCTGGAATGTTGCCTGAACACAGAGATCTTCTCAATTGCAAGGACTGCCATGATTGTGGGACAGTAGGTCCATGAAGAACATGACATTATTTTTATACCAACCTCTTCAGGGAAAACTGCCACAATCAGAAATCTGATCTTGGACTCTCTGTCATTTGGGGTATTTCCATTTTATCATCTGACAAAAGGGAAAAAAAAAATCACTCGTAGCACTGCTTTTCTGCTAACCCTTTCCAAGTTTAACGTCAATGAGACTTGCTATTTTTTTTCTGTGATGACTGAAAAGAGAAGCGTTTCTCACTTAGACATGCTGGGAAAATGTTTTAACACAGAGCGAAAAGCTGCAGCCTAAGGAACAGATCTATAAAGGTCTGGGAAAAGTCTTTCACAGGCGGACATTGAAGCAATTTCTCATATAATGATAAAAAAGGAGGTTGGTTTTGTAATATCTTGTTTTCTTCACATAGGTCTTGATTACTGTTTTAGTATTACACATGCTATCACATGGAAGAGAAGCATGACATCAGCATTTATAGTAGTTACTTGAGTGATCATTGGAATACTCCCCTTGTAACGTTAAGTGTACAAAGAATGCCAAAAGATGACCATACACTGCCCACTGGAGTCTCAGACAGATAAGAAAGTGCTGATTCCGAAATGAACAAAGTTTTCACTCCCCAAGGCAGTGATAACACCACCTAAAATACCACTGTATTTCTGAGCTTTGAGCTAGCTGCTGTCCTCTGTAACTTCAGATGTATTTTAGGATTACTAGTGTTGAATTTGTAAAGAACTTGAGGTTTAATACAAATATTAGAGTCAAAAGAGAATTACAGATATGCATATTGCAGGGTGCTTTCACAAGATTCTGATACTGGAAGCTAAACAGAAATTAAAGTACTTCCAAAAGGAATTTGAATAGGGAATAGGGATTTTCCCAGCCCTGTAACAAGTTTATGAAATCTGTTTGATGTGTGTTTTTGAGGAGGACAGAGAGCCCTATGTTTAAGTTTTGAAATCATTTAGAGATCCAAGTGGGGTGCTATTAACCTTCCACATTGACTTTTCTAATTGCTGTTGGATCTCAGTGACTTTTAACCATGGACTAACCCTGTCTTCCACGATTAAACCATGGCAAAATTCTGACTCATAAAAATGCTGCATATCTACAGTGGGATTTAATATTAAGGCTGTAAATTCTAGGCAGGTGGGAATTTATATCAGCTACATACAATTTATACAGGTGTCTTTTTCATTTTCTTAGCTAAACACTGATGTTTTCTGCTAAATTAAAGGCATTAAGGGAGTTGGTCCTGATAGGACTGGGGTTATACTCTGAGGCTGTCCAGAATGGAGGTTTTTCCCTTTACAAATGAAGCTGCTCCATTTCGTGTGGTCTTGACTTCCTAAATTAGCCCTTTTCCTGTGCAGTTGCTCTGACATTAGTTTCTCCAGCAATGATACAAGTCTTGGTAGCTGACAGTATTTTAAATACAACAGTGCTTGATCAAAGAAGATCTAGACTTTCAAAACCTACCTTTATTACTGACTCATATTTTTCCTGTGCAGGTTACTCTTCCTGCTGGTATGATAGGTCCTACTGGTGAAAGATAGGATTTACCACGATGGGGTAAATGACTCCAGGCTTTTCTTTTCTTTCAAGCTTTTTCTATGTATTATGCATGTTTCTCTGTTTATTTACTTATGAATGTACAAAACTTATTTGATTGACCTTAGTTCCAAGGTGACTGTGGCATATATCACCCTTTCCAAGTTAAAAGTATCATAAAAGACAGAGATTGCTTGGGGGCACCTGCAGTGAGATGGACATGAGAGCAAAAGAACAGACTCATAGGAAATTTGCCTTCTTAAGTTTTTCCTCTTGTGGAATAATACATGACAACAACCACAACAATACTAATAATAATTATTAGTAGTAGTAGCAGCAGCAGTAGTAGTAATAGTGGTAGTGGTCATCACCTAAGGGCTGGAAATCCAGTGCCCTTTAAGTTACAGGAAAAATGAATTAAAAAAAAAAAAAAAGGTAAGAGATATAACCCCTGAAGCTGGGGATATTTCTTGCAGCATTTCTTCTGCCCAGCTCATTATCTGTATGTCTCATTGTCCCAGTGCTGTGTCTCCCATGGAGAGTTAAAAAGCGATAAACAAATAGATCTCAATTTAGCAGCAAATCCTTCTGGGAGGATATTGTAAAGCTGGAATTTTTCCATCTTCCAAATTTCCTGGTGATTTTGTATCTGAATGTTTTTCAGATATGAAAGTCTTTTCATATCAGCTTGACAGGAAGCATTGCACATACCACACTACTGAAAGTACCTAGAGTTCAAAATGAGAGATGAACAACCTGGCTTAGCAGGGAATGCAGAAAAATTCGTTCAGCCATCAAGCCAAATCTCAAAATGACCCCAAACTAATTTGTGTCTGGCTGAATGTTGTCTTTGAATCTTTTTTGTTCCTAGGATCTCCTGGAGAGAGAAGATAGCAGTGCATTTTGAGCTGAATCTTATGTAGGGAAGCCCCATAACTCATGAGATTTGAAAAGAGCATCTGGTGAAAGCCCAGTAAGGGGTTGAAAAGGATGCATAAAAGACAGAAATAGGGCCCCAGTTCCTCAGAAGCTGTTTATCCTGTCTGCTAAAATGTCTCTTTGGCTGTTTCTCTGAGTCATGCCATGATAGTAACAATAGTCTGCGCTATTACAAGAGGGGTTGGTGAGAGAGTAGAAAAAGTAAGGTAGTTCCCTTTGCTCTAAGGCACCCTCAGTGAGTAATACATATGAGTCTTCACATTCAATTCCAGCTATCTTCAATAAAAGGATTGTTTATTTGCCACAGGGTAGAAAAACAAAGGTAAAGCAAAGAAGAAATAGACAAAAAATAAAAGTTAAGCAGACTGTAAGCACAATAGACCAAATTACTTCAGGGATACATTTGACCCAGCTAAATATATTTTTGCAAAAAAAAAGCATTCAAGCTGGGCATGAAAACTGACATCTTAAAATTCATTTAGTGTCTAAAGTCAGGCTTCTAAATCTAGAATCTAGAATGAGAGTACTTAAAAATAAAAGAAGAAAAAAGGAATGTTTCCTAAGGTGATCACATTTCTGCGGTTCTCACAAATGTGAGCAGTACCTGAGGGGAACTGCGGTTTGCACCTTTACAATTCAAGCACCCCACTTGAAACAACCCAGCACAGAGCTGTAGTGAAACTTCAGGGCACAGTGTTGCTTTGGCATCTGTCCTCCCTGCCTTCCTTCCTCTGGAGATGCAATGAAAATTCAGTAAAAGACACAAACGAGCACTTTTGAATCTGGATTACAGCTTTGCTATAAGAAATGGGTATTTATAAACACTTAACTGCTGTCCTCATTGTGTTTGTTCCTAATTTGCAGTATTTTTGCATATGTTGTAGGCTCTCCAGCCTCTTCTAGCTCCTGCCATGTTGCTTGTTTAAACACCCTTGCTTATCTGTGGAAGCAGGGGAATGGGCTGGATCCAAGCAAGGATTGTGAAATATAAGCTGTCCTTTCCTTTTCTCTTGTGATATACTCTTTCTTTTAGTTTCTGGGAAAAAGAAAGCTTCCAACTCAAGACCATTTTTTAAAAGGGATTTAAGTCACATAATTTGGTTCTAAAAATTGTACACTATGCATACTTTCAGTTGATTTCAGTGGGAAATGAAGGAGGTAAATAAGAATTATAAATACTTTCATGGACCTAGAGCCCATGCTCAGTATTGCATTACATCTCTCCCAGTCAATCAAATAGAGCTGTTTTTGCTATAACGGAAAACTCCCATTTCTACTTTAAAATTGCCTTAGCAGATACTGTGGAAGCTGCATGATCTGACCTGTGCATTTTAAGCAATATAAAGCCCATTTTTCTCTCATTATTTCACATTCAGTTTAGGTTTATTCTCTTTTTGTATTGTTTACAACATTAATGATTTGCATTTAATCAAATAATTCCAGTCCAGTTCCATTGTATAAATTGGTTCTCCAAGTGTTCACATAAAATCCTATTAGTGTGTTTTCTCTCAGCACATTTTGGGATACAATAGCCCATTACTATGAAAATGGAAATAACTGTACTCCCAGGCAGGTGAAGTGTTGCGTGGCATAACTGCTGTGCTACTAAATTTTACACTCACATTTTGTTATACAGTATAATTCATATCAGAAATGCAGGATGGTGACTTGTCACACGTGGTATGTGCTGTGGGTTTTTTTTAAGTTTTAGCAAAAATCAATCTAGCTGCATGAGCTGTGTGAGCAGGAGCTCCCTCCCCCACCTCTTCCATATGTTCTGAATTAACTGCTGCATTCACATGAGCAAAACAGAGCTGGAAATAGAAACTGGAGCCCAGATTCTCCTTTGGCATAAACTGCACAAACTAGTACAGTTACACTGCAGCTAAAATGCATGGGTTGATGTAAATAAGTGAAGATATGGCCCTTAAGATTTCACTTACTTCATAGTCTTGGCCACTAAAAGAAAAGCATCTGTGCTTTGCAGACTACAAGCCCTCTGTTGTAAAAGAGGATGTCCCCTTTGAAAGTGCTGTGCTATACATCTTCTTAAAAAGTCTTGGTAGAAAATTTAAGAAATGTTAACTCATTAACTTTTATGATCTTTATATGCTTTTGCTATACCATTAAACTTGCTCAGACTAGAATGTTAGCTATAGAAAATGCGGAAATTCGAGTGTTTTTGTCAATGCATGGTTGAGTTAAGGACACCATGCTAGAGCAACTGGAAAATCCTGAGAGAACTCTGAAGCCTGGGAAGCCAGGAAGGGTTTACTGAAAGCAATTTGTGCTTGAATAGCCTGAATTCTTTCTGTGGTGAAATGGCAGGCTCTGTGGATAAGTGGAGAGCAGATAAGTGGAGAGCAGTGGATGTTTGCCTCAAATTTAGCAAACCTTTCGACACACTCTGGAAAAATAGCCACATAACCTCGCTGAGGAGATAAGGTCTGGATGTGCAGTAGTAGATAATGACAGGAAGTTGAATTGGCAGCAGTATGATGTTCCTGGGAGTCTGACACTGGGGTTGATGCTGTTCATCATCTTCATCAACAGTCTGGGTGATGGGCTGGCATGGATGAGTCCTCTGCAAGTTATGGATGGCACCAGTCTGGGGGATGCAGCTGGCATGCTGTAGGGCAGGGCTGCCAGGAAGAAACCTCAACAAGCCGGATGAATGGGCAGAAAGGAACATTGCAAGGTTCAGCAAAAGCAAAGGGAAATTCCTGTGCCTGGTATGGAACAAACCTATGAATGGACACCATCTGGGGTTGACTGGGGTAGCAGCAGCCCTCCAGAAATGGACCTTGAAGTCCTGGTAATGTTAAATGTGCCAACACTGTGTCTTTAAGGGGAAGAAAGCTAATCACATCCTGGGCTGCGTTAGCAAGAATATATTCAGCAGGCTAAACAAAGTGATTTTCCCTTCTGTTCAGTACTTACAAGCCACACTTGGAGTGCTGGATCCAGTTTAGGGGCACATCAAAATAGCTGTTGACAAACTAGAAAGTGTCCAGAGGAGGGCTGCTAGGACACTGAGGAGACTGGAGAATGTGACATACAAGGAAAGTCTAAGTTTTTGTGTGTGTGTATCTAATTCAAGTCTTTCATTACCTGAGGAAGGGTTAGAGGCAGCACAGAGCCCGACTCTTTTTCATGCACAAAAGGGGATGGGAGAAAACAGAGACAAGTTGCAGAAAGGGAAATTCTGACTGAAATATTCTCAACACGAACAGAGTTGAGACAGGTGCATAGAGGTGTATCAGCAAGGTCCATCCATAGCTGATGGCGTACAGAGTTATTTCTAGGGAAAAAGAAAAGGGTGGAGGAGGAGAAACAGACAGAAGGTGGTGGGTAAAGTGCTCATGGGCCAGTTGGGAAGTGATGAGGGTCCCCAGAGGAACGCCCTCCTGCCTCCCACACAGCAGGGTTCCCTTATAGTGATTTTTCCACAGTAACTCTATAGTTTCCACCAGCCCTTGCTCAAACCCCTGGCTGGTCGCTCCTGCTGAGGAATGTTAGGACTGCCTGGAGCATGCTTTGATGAGCTGCAGGTGCTGTGCCCTGCTTGGTAGTTGAGCTTTGTGGATGTATGTTGTTGGTTCTCTAATGTAACCCAGATGCTACAGCTGGGGGGAAAAGGGGAGAAGGAGAGAAAGAGGAGGTGGTTGTCACACCAGCAGAAACCACCTCCCCTCACTACAGCGCTATCAGTGTTTGCAGTTGCTTGAGAGAACAGCATGAAGAAGCAGCTTGAGAGCAACAAAAGAAAGACACCATGGCAGAGGGTCTGGAAAGCACTGCCCTGGCAGCTGGTGTGAAAAGAAGAAGCTGGGCATGAAAAAGGAGAAAAGGAGGTCTACAACATTGCATTTTGGAAGCCAACAAGCTAAGGCATCTATGGTACAGTGCAGCAAGGCTTAAAGGCAGAGTCCTACACTGAGAGAGTGGTTTGGCCTTGGGATAGGAGCCCAGAGAGGCTGTCATTCCCCACGGACACCCAAAGCTTGACTGGACAAGGTCCTGAGCAACCCAACCCAAAAGCAGCCTTGTTCTGAGCATGGGTTTGGACTAGGTCATGCCCAGAGCCCTCTTCCAACTTAAATTTCCCTATAATCCTCTGTAATTAGTGTTGGGTACCATAAGCACTATAAATACTATAATGATTTATAGGGACCAGATCTTTTTTTTTACTTTCTTTGGATTGAGAATTCTGAAAAATGTAAAAGATGATTCAAGCATAAGTACCAAACACACTGAAGGTTTCGCAGCTATATTTGATTCAATAGTGATTTCAAGGAAATCTATAATAATGATGCTTTCTTAATATAATGAAATCTCCTTAATAACACTATTCATAAAAATAAAAGTGTTTACTGCTTGAACTAAATGCCTCACAAACATTAAAAAATCATCCACACATATCAATTCTATTTTCTTTCCCAGGCTTTCCAATAGATATTCAAGAACAGGTGAGTAAATTTATGTAGAATATGCATCTTCAGGGAGTAATGCAAATGAAACTTGAATTTTTTTCTATTTTATATAAATCAGAGTTCAGATAAATGAGTCCCTGTCCATATTTTAGCTGAATTCAGTCAATTCATGTTAGGTTCAAATTTAGAAACAGCTTCCAGCACAGTGACCAGCCACTGTGCAACCTAGCCAGCTACATTACAAAACAGTTTCATTAGAGTAACAGGTCCTAACTAGCACTTGAAAACTGCAGGGTTTTTTTTTTTTTATATGCTCTAGAAGGGAAAGTGAAAGAGTTATGGAACTGATGTCATTCCTGTACAAGTGCGTGGACTAAAAGGTTTTAGTGAGCAGGAATTTGGGGTGGTGTTATAGTTCTAGTCTATATCAGGTGATGGAAAAATACCTACACAGTGCTAGATCCAGCTCATGAGAAAACAAAATGCATATTTTGCCTATTTAGTGCAATATTTCCATCTTGGCAGCATTTTAGAAAATGTAGAGATTTGACTGGGGTTTTTTCCCACTTCATCTGATTAGCTACATGAATATGACTGAAGGATACAGACCACTTCAAAAATTATCAGAACTCTATTTTGCTGGAGGGAATTATTCTGTCCAATTATTTATTTACAAGATACACGGAAGCACTAGTGGTTCCTACAAACAAACACAAGAAATCAAGAGCAAACCAGGGGATATCAGGGTTGTGCTTTCTCCATGTTTAAAGGGCACAATGCCATTTACTCTAATGGAAATACAGCTGCCTACCTTTGCCTGGGAGAATGGAGAAGGAAGCCTTTGAAAGTACTAGTGGATATGTAGAGGCTGCTCCTTAGCCTACATATACAGCGGTTAGACATATCTGTTTCTTCTGAGGTAACTGAGAAGACTTTTTTTTTTCTTTGCAGTTTGGTTATACTTATTCTATTTTTTTAAACCACTAATGCTTTATGGAGAGGTAAAATAAAACAAGAAACCTGTGAATATCTAATCCTAGATTCAGAGGTGGGAAGAGGGTAGTAAAGATATCTAAGGCTGATTTGCTTTGCCATTGTGTCTCCTGGTGTGCTGTAAATCAAACTAGGATGAATGAGACTAGTAGGCCACTGCTTGCTCAGATAATGGAAGAGAAGGTTGGAGGGAAGCTGAGAAGACCAGCTGGTTTTAGCCCATCTCCTTGACGTAAAGTTGGATTAACCAATCCTATATTGAATATTAGAAATCTGTCATGACTAACCAATTTTTGCTGTCAAATAATGCTAAACTGGGGGTGCTATACTTACCACTAAGTGATCTCTTGCTTACTGCCCAGTCTGCCACCAACCATGCACTGCAGCATCTGCTGAAGTAAATTTGACAGAAGAACTGAAAATGTGGGAACACCCAACACATACAGTCATGTTTTCCTTGTTTTCTTCTTCATTGCAGAGATCAAGAGAGGACTAGCTAATGTATTCTATTGTTAATTTGCCTTTGTAAGACATTACTCCCTGAGCCTTGAGATAGAAGGCTATGTCTTCTGCTAATCCAACCCTCTAGAGGCATTTTAGCAGCTAATCTGGTTGAATCAAATCAGTCCTGCTGCATATGATTAATTTTGGGCCAATTTAATTTTTATTAGTCATGGGTTTCAGTCACCTACAGTTGCGTGACTGTAATTGCCCTTGAGCGCACGGAATTCCTTTGTAAATTTGATTTGAAAATACATCGGGGTAGCCCCGCCTCCTCTTCACCTATTTGTGCACTGCTAATCTTATCGTGCCTAGATTCGTGCCCTCTTAAATATAGGTTGGCAAAATAAAACCTTTACAGGCAAAATTGGTGAGTCAATTTGCCTTCTAATTGTGGGATTTCTCAAGAGAATTTAGTGCTTTAGAATGTGGTGCCTATGGCACCCATGAAAGGATCAGTTTATGAGGGCCAGCTCTTAGAAACAGCCCAACAATAGTGCCTTATCCTCAGGATCACTTATCAGTCAATGGGAGTTTGTTCTCAGGAGGGCCAGAGCCAATGGGTAAACTCCTGTTTATGCTAGCCGAGGAACTCTGTCTTCAATGTTTGGATAAATTCTCACTTTGTATCCTGTCGAGGTAGAGTAGTATGGGGAGCTTAGAGGAGTCTTCAGCTTTTGCTCATGCAGTTTTGAGTCATTTCACTCCTGCCTGTGCAACAGAATAAATTTATTTTCACTTGGAAATATGTTGCCTCATCTCTTGCTTCCCCTCTCCCACCCATAAATCCCCTCCAGCTGAACCAATGAAACTGGAGCATTCCCAAGAACTGCATGGGTCTTATGGGATCTGAACAACCTGGGACTTCATAACAAGGAAGGTAATAATGCCTCTAATGAGTGCCAGAAAGAATAATGATTTTTGTGCCGTGGTTAGTGAAGAGGAAGTGACAACTCACTTGGTAACAACAACAGTGTTGGTTTTGGCCAGCGCCAGACAGAGATGGTTTGGAACTAATGTTCCTGATACCATTAGACCACTCCCAGGCACCCATCTGGCTTTGCAGGGACTGGATTTCTGCATGTTACGGTGAGCATTAGGTCCTAGATGTGTGTTTGATTGGTATGACTTGAAAAACTGCTTCTTGTTTAACGAGTATAGGGTAAGAGCAAATGAAGGGAAAGCCACACTATCTCTTCTAATAACATGCTCTCTTTACTAAAATCCCATAGGGATGTAGCAGACATCGGTGGTATTAATATTATGGGACTTAGCTGATGCTAAGAAGCATTTGGGAAAACTTTGACTGACTGGCTCAGGCAGTTGCTAATGAGGATATATCACTTACAGGGATATGGCAGAGTAAAGAGGTTTATTTCTCAGTGTGCCATTGCCCCGTCTGAGAGATGAGAGAAATATTCAAGCAAATGGGAAACATGAGGAGTTGTAAACCTCTGCCCTGCCTCAGCCCTGATGACATGAAGCAGATAACAATGGTTTCCTCCCTACCTTACTGCAGCATAGAGATACCATGATGCTGTGAGCTGCAGGAGGGACCTTTTTGCATGGAGATCAACACCCAGGGGCAACAGCCTGGAGAGAACACAGCCAAGAGCTGCTATCCTAGGCAGAGCCTGATGAGAAATGGCTTGAGGCACCCAGGGGGGTTCCCTGTGCAAAACACTCCCCCCGGAAGAAAGAACAGAAATGTTGCTGATTTTAGAGACACCAAGAGTTTCAGGATGTAGCTCTGCCTGCCTCTGCAGAAACAACTCATCATCCTTGTTACCCTTGAGACCTCTGGCTGATGTTCCCTTCTTCCATTAGCCACCGAATTCTCTGAGGCTTCTCTGGGAAGGAATCATTTTCTCAAAGCACAGGAAAAGGGATTTATTTATTTGTTTAGATGTTTTTCTGGGCTGTGCTTTTCCCCTCTGACAATAGAGGTGATTGGAATGTGTGAATAGAGATAATGTGAACAGATAGATTGATCTGCACTAAATGAATCTCAAGACAGTTTCTGCGAGAAACCTATTTGAAATGTCTTTATTATTTTAAAAGAGAAAACTTCAGCCACAGGATTTTACCAAGGATACAGTGACTTATTGTGTCATGGACTCCAATAAACCTCGGATTCCAAAATAGATACAGTCACTATGAAATCATGTGCATAAATTTTTCGGATTTAATCCCAGCCTTGGAGTGTGTTTGCAAGTATACAATTCTTAATAGTATGTTTCACCTAATACAACTGAATTCTCATATTGTCATTGTGGGAAGTAATGTGACATTAGGTTTAGTCTCACCGAAGCTAATGAAGCTCTACTCAACTTAGACAAAATTGTTTTAACCTCAGTGTAATGCTGAATAACTATAATTGTTCAGGATATATGCTTTTCACTGTACGCTTTTCGCTATACAACTCCCTCAACTGCTTCAAAGCTCAGTATTAAATACAGATTTTAGGTATCTATATTTTTCCATCCAGAGGGGAAAAAAAACCCCAATAACAAAACCTCAGCTGTAAACTTCAGGGTTAAAAGATTTCTGAATTTCTGCTCATGCCCTTCATGGTATCGTTTCAGAAGGAGGGGAAGCATAACTGGAAACCCGTAAGTACAATTTATATGCATTTTAAATAGGCTGAGCTAACGTTTGGTTTAATTGGAAAGAGTCCTGAACGCAAAGCAAAGCCTTCCCACACTGTAGAAATCCATATGTTAAAAAGCTTCCTTTTTTTTCAGAATTTCACAGCGCTATAGCCAAGAGTTGCTAGAACAAAGACCCTGTGCTGTCCTGTTTTGAAAATAAACAAATTGACAAATCTGTTCTTTGTGCCTCAGCCACCAGTTCCTTGGTATATTTGCAAATGCAAAAACATAAAGCTGAATAATCTGCTTCTCTCAAGACTGCACATTAGGCAATTAAAGGGGTATGTTTGCAGGCAGGCACACTGGGCATTAGGCACACAACTATTAACAATAATAAGAATTGGGCATTTAATTCCCTTCATAGGGATGAAAATGTATCTCTGCTGTTTAATGCAAGCCAGTGTAGTATTATGTGATAAACATGGATCAATAGCAAAGGATTTTTAAATTTAGAATGCCGTTGCTCTACCACAGAATTGGCAATAGAGTGTTTCCCAGTAATAGAACCAGTCTACCTTTGCTGAGACAGGAGCAAAGTTATCTGAGGAAGTAGCAACACTGTCATTTATTTTAATGAGGCTTGTTCTCCAACAAATGCTGTTTCCGCACTCTCGGGAAGGTTCCAGTAATGCTATAAAAAATGAAAAAGCCCTAACAAATGCTCGAGCATGTCTGTGTTTATATAACCTCAGATCATGGCATATAACAGGGCCCTGTGTTCATGCAGTAGCAGAGTTATTTAACCATGTGTGTCTGCCCTTGTTGGATATCCAGCTTTTTACTCTAGCTGATAAACTGATTGTCACGTATCCTTAGGTGATTCATATGTTCATTGAGCACTAAAACCTCAGATTCAAAATTCCCCAGATGGATATTAAAAAACCTGTTGCTTTTAGGACATTAGGGATTCATTATCCTCGTTCCTTTCCATGGCATTTTTACACAACCTTTTGGCTTGCCAGTCCCATCCCAATTGGGGGGACAAAAAAATCCCCCAACAAATCAGTTTTGCTGTGGGGTTTGCCAGTGTGAATCTAGGGAGGTAACCAAACCAAAAGAGACACATAGGTTCCATTTACTTTAAGTTTGTATTTCATCAGTCTAGCAAACCCAATGGGAAACTTAATTTCTAAACATGAACAATATTGAATTACAGAAGCTGCATCTAAATCAATCGGTTCATGCCAAAATTATTAGACTTCACTAGGAAAAAAATACATTTTGGACTAGAAATTTCAGCCCTGCTTTTGTTAAATGTAATAACTCTATTTTAATGCACTGTTACTTAATGCTGAAGATCCAGCATCTACTTCCGACATTTTGAAAAATCTGCGAATTTTTTACTTGGATGTTTACAATTTTTTTCTTTCTCAGGTAATCACTTGCTCTGGGTTAGACAGGTATTTCTATTTGGGGAGGGCACTCGACCATTTTTTTTCCCTGCCTGTGCCTCTTCTCTCTTCATGCTAGTGCAAGTTTATGGTGAACCAGACTGGTTGCTCAAGAAACCAGTCTGGGTAAAATATGATGTAGAAAAGGAGGGGGAAAAATTAGAGAATATAAACAGAAGAAGCAGCAAAAGAAAAATTATGCAATGGTATAGAACCAGTATAAGCATGTGGTGAAAATCTAGTGTTCTTTTAGCAGGCATGTTTTTTTGAGCATGTTAGTTAGAGTTTCTTTTACAGCAATGAGTTGTCATGCCTTGTCAGATACAAGGCTGTGGGTTTATTATAGATTAACTTGTGACATTTTTAACTTTCCTGAAGCAATTTTGAAATCTGAGTTAGACTAAAAGCTTAGACAATGTTTGTTCCACGAAGCAGTAATTGATGAAAAAGTATTTGATGACTAAAAGAAGTTATGGACCTCTCACTGGCAATTAAACCTTATTCATGAAGAAACTTCATGGTAGAAAATTGGGGTTGTCGTTCTTTGTGATTCAGAAAGAGTGGGCAATGCTTGTAGCAGTGTGAAATGGAACTTGAGCTCAGCAACAAAATCATTTCTTCTCGTCTACCAGCAACAACTTATTCCTGATGCCTCTAAGGAAAAAAACAGCTTAAAGTGGAAAAAGAAATCAGAAAGGCACAGACTTTTTCTGCAAAGTATAGCAAATGACACTTGTTAACACTTACATTTAAGGTAGCAGTCAGTTTACTGTAGTCCACAGTAAGGTTTATAATCTGCATGGTACTTTTTGATACTTTTCTTTTACAAGAAACCATCAAAGATAAAGCATAATTGAAGAATTCTGTGGTAAAGATGGCTATCAGTTGCCCTTTCACCTTGTCATTTCTCTATTGTGAGCTTCAAGAGAAGGTGATAAAATATCTTGCTGGCAAAAATGCTACATTATGTGTTCTTTTTCACTGTTAAACTCTATTTTATAAATGAAAGCCAAATTCCACATGTGATGAAGCCTTTCCATTCTGTTGAGGTATAGGTTTGTAAAAGGTTAAGCTGAAGTGTTCTGAGTCTAGTTTCAATGTATATTCTATGGACAAAAAGGAAAAAAAAAGTATTTAATAACATTCTTTATTAAAATCATATCTTTGTTTGGCAATTTCAGCCTGTAAAATTCTATGAAATGGAATATCATCCAAGGTCAATCCAAGGTTATCCAGGAAGTATCGACATGTTTATGCCATGCCACTCTTTCCTGTGCTTCTTAGATAAACACAGTGAGTATGCAATACATTACTTTATATATGTAGAAAAAAAATACCAATCCCTTTGAAGCCAGCAGAAGGTTTGTCAGAGAAAATACCTAGGCAGTAAAGATGCTACAAGGGATAAGCAAAACCCATTTGATTGTTTAGATGCCTATTAGGGGTCAATGGCTTAATGCAGCAGCTACTCTTATTTGCCACAGCAGCATGACAGAGTTGTTTTCTATCAGAAGCAGTGCTACCAAGGTGAGGGGTCTGGTCAGGTGTGTCAGGGGATACAGAGCGTAAAACATGGATCCATGCTTCCCACATACCTGTGTCTCACTGCTGGTGGTGCATCTGCTGCTATGACATTACTCAGAGGAATTAAGGAGCCCAGGCTGCTGTCCTGAGCAAACACTTATCTTTGACACTGAGGAACTGATTGGTATAAGATAGTTAATGCCACAAAATGAAGGGAATTATCCTTCAGAAATAAAGAAGCGATCAGAGTCTTCAAATGCTGGGAGTCTAAAAATGAATGACTTACCCAATCCTAGAAATAGTCCTGCCTAATTTTATAATTCCTCTAAATTAGACTAGCCACATGCTTACTGCTAAGCTCAAATCTGTCTGCAGGATCTAACATATGTTAAATCATGTGTCTGATTCCCTGCAACCTCTTCCGTAACTCAAAAGTGCACCAAAAAGCTGTCCTGTAGTTTCCATTACCTACCGACAAATGAACACAAATTGTGACTGTATTGCTGAAATTTTCGTGACCCAGGAACATTTTGTGATAAATGTGTTTGTACAAAAACCCACCAAACCCAAAAAGAAGGAGAAATCTGTGTTTCCAGGGAATATTTTACTTTCTTGCAAAAACCAAAAGCTGCAATGGAAATCACTTTTCTCACCACAGAAATACAGTCACCTCCAAAGAACTATTTTCGGAAGTTTCTTGTTATAGCTATAATTGAAAGACTGTGAAGAGTTACTTCTTTTGCACATGTTGAACCTTAGTAATGCCTTTTCTGATTTTGTGAAAATGCAAAATTAAGTGTGATTTTTTAAGTATGTACTTTATTTGGAAGGGAAGTGGTTTATGGCACATTGAAGCTAAGAAATAAAATTCAGGTCACACTTGTGAAAGACTGCCCTGATTTCTTTACAGATAACTGATTTCACCATGTAATATTAGGCACTCGGTTAATTTGCAACTTGAATTTTTACTCATGGCTTCTTGACTTAAGCAGCTTTGTTTCTCCTGGATACAGTTGCATGATGCTTGGTTTCTATACAAGTGAGTGGGGAAAGCTCTCTTGTGATGCTGGTGCAGAACCCAAGTGAAATTACTTATAAACTATCTGGCTTGGGCAGGCTTAACAGTTCCTTCTTTTCTTTCCTAAGAATTACTGTCTGCATCAGAAGTGGTAACTCAGTGGTTTTTATCCTGATCAATTTCAAGGTTAGTCGCTGCTCAGCCCTTGACTTGGTGAGTGTTACTTCCGACAGACACTGCCCTCTAATTGACCTCGGCATTGGGCTTGTGGAGGGAGCACTGGTAAGGGGTGAATGGCAGTTCAGCTGCATGCAAGCTCTGAGCCAGGTGACTGAGTCGCTCGGACCTTGTGTATCACCCTCTCTTCGTGGGTGATGCTGCAGGCTGTGACCTTTACGCTGAGGGTGCTGAGCTAAAAGCACTGAACCTGTCGCTTTCGGTGCCTGGGTTTGCTTCCAAATGTCACTGCTTTTATAAGGTAGCAGAATCACTCTTTTGACAGGTACAACAGGAAAAAGAGTAAAAAAAAGTAACCCAAACAACTGAACCAAAAAAACCAAAACAAAATCAAAAATCCCAAAAAAACCAAATCCCACCCCCAAAAAACTAAAAAAAACCACCCAAACTTGGGAATAAAGCTTCTGCTTTTTAAAACAGAGAAAAGTTCCACTGAGTGTACTCCACTGCAGAGTCATGGAGTGTCAATGCTTACCCTCCCATAATCAGCTGTTAGCTATCATCTCCCTGCTTTGATAGTTACCTCTCACCTTCTTAATCAAATTGTCATAAATAGGTCAGGAATTCTCGCTACTGGTTTTATTCAATAACACCTCTTTATCTCTTACTTGTCCTAAGTCCCATCCAATTTTCTCCTACTTTTCCATGTGCTCTGTTCTTATGACAATCACTTCTGTTTGATTGCTGCTACAAGGCCCTGATTGCAATTCTTTACTGATGAGAGGGTGCCAGGACTCAGAGGTTAGGGTTGTATTCCAAATTCTGCCAAAAACATCCTGACTTCAGGCAGTGCATTCTGGATACGTGTTTGGTTACACAGAATACATGTTTACTCCAGAAGAAAAGAATAAACAAGAATCAGGAAAATGAATCCCAAAATGATTTTATATGTTTCCTGTCAGAATTCACGGGCTATAGCTCACAATTATTTTAAATCCGTTTTACCTCTGATAAGGTAGTGCTTCTCTTGTGGGAGGCTGGAGGTGTATCCCTGTTAATGATTGTGAGCTTGTCTGTAACAAGCTTTCCCAGAACACGGCTGCTGTCTGACACCAATCTGATAAGTGTGAATAAACCATTAACAATCTTAGTTCATTAACAATGGACCAGGTTGGTTTGGCTTCCTTATTTCATGGTGGCTTCATTTTTGCAGATTGTGTGTATTACAATAGGATTTATCTTAGTAAAAATATTGGCTTTTAATTGTAGGATTATACTGAGTAATTCCCAGCTTCCCCATGGGAATTCAGCTGTTTTTCCCCACTGACTGAAAGGAGATGAGTTTTCTACTGGTTAATGCACAAGCCTGGGAATTGGGGAGTCCAGCTTTTATTCCCAGTTGTGCCGGTGATTTACTTGGGGATTTCTCAGCCCCTCAGTTTTACCCAAATAATGGCGTTACTTACCTTTTGATAGGAGTGCTAGGAAAATCCCTGGGTTGTTTGCTGCTTCACTGAACATGAAGTTGCTCTGCACTTACTGAGGGCAGATCAGTCGTTCAACTAATTCAAGCAATAGCTGGAGACACTGATTCTACAGAAAGTTACAACCTGTGTCTTGGTGTGTAATGTTGTGCATAAACTGAGTATCACTATTGTCCCAGCTCTACTGGGTGCTCTCTCCGTGGTTTAAATGGGAGCATCGGAGGATGCTGTGGCAATCAGAGCAACTGAATCTTACGAGGCTCTCTGCAGCACCTGAACTTCTTTGAATCTTTCCTAATTAAATTTCCAATCTGTTTAAAATATTCCCATTGTTTTCATCTATCCCTCCCCCCCACCTACATGTGTAAATATACAAACATACACTCACACACACTCTTTAGACTGTCAACTTCTCTGTCTTCTTTGTCCAGGCTGACAAAAATAGGCATCAAAAATACAAACTCAAAAAAATCCCAACAACTGAGAAGCAGGGGAGGATTTTAAATAGCTGTTCCCTTCATACATAAATTGTTCTAAGTGATTAGAAATGAAAAGACACCTTTGTTTTTATTCAGGAGTGATATTGTGAAGCTAATTAGTTTTTAAATTTTTTTTCAACACCCTCCTGTATATTATCATTATGCCAAGAGTAGGTGTACAATGCTTCCTCCTCTATAGTGAAATTGCTTAGTTATATAATCATATTAAGATGACTAAGGAGAGAAGATAATATTTGGAAAATGCTTTTAGATTTCAGGAGCTTTTAGTCCCACACATATATATATATGAATATACATGCATAATGTGCATGCATGCATATATTCTCTCATATACATATATATATACACACATGCATGGAACTATAGCCCCTTTGCCTCTCCACTGTGCACCAGAAAGACCTTCCATAATGTCCCTTTCACAAACTATTTTATTTCACAAAACTTTCTTGTCTCCAAATGACCAATTTTAATCACTATCACCCAGTCCTCTAACAACGTTCAATAGAATAAGTATCAGAGACCAATTACTTAATCAAGCCAATAACAGGTTATACCTACACTGCTCGGCTGTGTATATTCATAGCACCAGCAGAAGCTTCTGCTGTTCCATCTTTGTTTTCTTTTTTTTTTTTTTGCTTTCTACCCTGCAGCAGCAGCAGCAGCAGCTCTGATTGCGACAACCAATAGACATGGTTGGCAAGATGAAATGTAAAATAACAAAACCTAAAGTCTGCCTTGCTGTGGATAATATGCTGCAACAACCAGCCATTTCCTGCCCGTGGCTGTGTCAGCTGAGCCATCCACAGTCCATTTTTTCATTGGTATTATTTTTTTCAGTGTCTATGAAATCTGGAATGGGACACAGCATGCTTGGAATGTGGCCAATATCCTGTTGAGTTAGTAGAATGGAAAGAAAATAAAAAGTACACTGACCCAATTTCTTTGACTAAATATACTGGGCCATAACAGCAAAAGCTAAGAACATGTTTATTCTTTGAATCCTTTTTCAGATGAAGTGGCTTAGGCCAATACATTTCAAGTGGAGATGGAGATCAGGTAGTGAAGCCTACTCATCAGGCTCTCCATTGGCTTCAAACATCTCTTTACATCCCAGATCTAAAAGATTTAAAAGTAGGTTTCATTTTTTCCTTTTGTTGTTTTTCTACCTTATTTAATTTACCTGAAAGTTTCTGTCCACTTTTTCTTTTTTATTTTTTTTTGTACCTGTTTTAATTAAAGTAGTTAAATAAAAAAACCAAACAAAAAATTATTCCGTGTATTCTTCCTTTACACGACAAGTACCAACACTTAGGATTTGTGGAGATTGCGTCCCTCACTCTCTGGTGTGGGCAGAAATGCAGCTGGCTGCATCTGGAAGTGAGGAGAAACATAATAGCACAATCAGTTAGTTTTTCAAATGCAAAGTGGAGGATGCACTTAAAATCTGATGATAATCTAAATTGAACAGCTTGTGCCTACCTTTGGCTCCCCCACACCTGTGCCATTCATGCTGCCATCCCAGGCAACAGTGCTGTTCCAGCGAGGAGTGTGCCAAGGGGTCGGCTGCTCTATTTAGGAGCTGTGTCCCAAGAAGGACCAAGCAAACCCTGTGACCCCTTTCTCAGTTTCCTCATTCATAAAATGGGGACAGTGATCTGTCTCCATCTTTTCAGAACACCTGGGTACGTCTGAATGCAAAGTGGTAGAACACAATGGGAGCCAAACAGAGCTGTTCTCCAATGCCATATGGCCAGACAGGTTGCCAGCATTCAGAGATAAAGAAGCCAGATTAAATTACAAGTCCTCCCTCAAAAAAGGCCAAACCCAACAACAACAAGAAAGCCAAAAGCCCCAAGAGCAAACAACAATTAAAGGCTTAATTTAGCACTAATAACCAAAATGCATTTTAGAAATGCCTGGCCAAATAAGTATTCCCTTGCAGCACCCCACCTGCTGGTACTGGCAGAATAATAATAGTACCTGCAGTACTCCTCCTGTACATCCCGTCTTCTTCAGACCTACAACATAAGGTGCCTATCTTACTGCCCTCCTGCTTTTCAGCTTTTCTTTCCAGAGATCCCTCCCAAAATGCTTAAAAACTCTAGAAAGAATTATGCACCAGGAGTGAATGAGAGAATAATATAGCCAACCATGTGGATTTGGATTTGACTGGGTATTGAGCTCTTGCCTAATTCAGAGATCATTCAAGGTGAATCCTGAACTTGTTTTTGGCAGCCTTTGTCCTCAACATTGAAATCCTTTGTCATGGGACAGAGAGGCCAAGATCTGAAGAGAGAGAGGGGAGGGATCAAACACCTGAGTGAGGGCAAAAAGGACATTTTGATGAAACTTGTAGATATTTCTGTCCAGGAGCGTTTTCCTTTCCCTTATGACCACAGACAAACATGAGCCAAGGTGGTTTAAGGTATCCTGCTTGATTTGGCAGAGGAGTGAAGAAGAGTGGTCCATCCAAAATGATGCCTTGGGGAGCTCTGAGGACAAGAGCCCAGGCTAAACCATGTGCTTGTATTACTCCAAGAAGCCTGAAAACACAAAATCAGGAATCCCAGAACCCTGGAAATTTATGGGTTGGACTCTAGATATTTTTCAGGGCAGGGGTTTTCCATGCAACAGTTCAGAGGCAACATCTGTTTTATAGAACATTCCTGTTAACAGGGCTGTGTGAGACAAGATAACAGTGTGATGGTACAAGTTCTGCACACTGATAGGACAACACTATTATTTGGTACATTTTTATTTCAGACAAGAGGTTTCTTTTCATATGAATCCCCAACCAAAGACTATTCATTGTAAGAACTGACAGAAGCGAAACTAAGTGAAGGAAAGCAGATGGCTGAAACATGTTGAAAAGAATCAATAGGCCCAGCTCTGATGCATCGATATTTTGGTGTGGACACATTCAGAATTGATGTTTAAATGTCAGCTGGGCCCAATTTGCAGCATTTCAAAGCTGCCTTTGTGTTTTGAATTCAGCAGGACTGAAGGTCAGAAGTTTTGCTAAGTATTTGAATCCAATGATACATTTTGCAAACATTCATTTTTATTTGAAAATATATTCTTTTATCTTTTTCCACGGGTAGTAGCCAAGGTGGAAGAGCATACAGCAGGCATAAGTTCAAAGCTTGGTCAAAGGACAACAGTTGCTTATGCTATCTTGACTCTAACATTCCCATTATTGCTCCTGAAAAACTAGATAGCTTCAAGTCTGATTTTTTCCAGTGTAGAATTATATTATACTAATAAGTTCCTTTCTGTCCGAGTGCATAAAGATACTGTGGCAAATAAAACTCTTCACTGAATTGGTTGGTTTTGATGTGTGCGTCTTTTGTAGTAGAAAGAAGACTGTGTGGCTATTTAATAGAAAGTGTTGATAGCACAGTAAAGAAGAACATAAAAGATACGTATTTGCTTTTTAATGTTATAGATTTAAATTATCAGGACTTCAATTAGTACAATGTAGCAAAGTCTCTTTAGAATGAACAGAAATGTGCATTTAAACCATCTGAAGAGTTAGTTAAGAACCTTAAAATGCAATAGAAACAAGAGCTACATGAAATTATATTAAAAATATTCAGTGTATCAACATTCAATAGAATAGCTTGTTTTTAAAATCTATTTAAAGATGTTTTTTAGCCTTGTCATGGTTCCAGAACAATATTTTGGACCTGCATAAATCCTAGTTCAGTTGTCCATTTCACAAACCTGAGCAAAGTCCTCCCTTCTTTACATGCAGTAGGGACTTGGGGAAGTAGCAATTGAAATTCAGGCAAAAAGGACAATATGAACAGGATTTTGCCAAGTAAATTCAAAGGGACAGTTTTAAACCCACTCTAACTGAAGCACATGTCGCTCAGTGTGTGCCACTGTGGTGACATTCGCTGTGTGCTTTGCAGAGGAGCAAAGGACTGCATGAACAAGACTAGTCAGGATGGGAAAGTCAGGCTTCAGAGCTGCTAATAGGCTACAGTTCCCTTGAAATTAGTAAGACTGGAGGGTGTTCAGAGTTTTTCAGGAGAGTTGCATTTATTTTCATCTCAGCTACATTACATTCTATGAGTGACAGATGTGTGGCAAAATAGAGTACTGAAATTTTACTTTCAGTTCTAAACTGTGAAGATAGAACAATGCTTGTCACATTTCAAAAAGGCTACAAAGGAATATCCTAAATAGCTAAGAGAGACACTAGAAGGAAACAAAATAGAAGAGCTTTGAAAAAAAAAAAAAAAGGAGAAAAAAAATCCACCTATATTTATATCTGTAAAACAAGGAATCTTCAGAACTTTCTGAGTAATAGAGGAAAAGAATTATCTCAAAATCCCAGGCAGAAAAATGAATTTGAAATTGTGATTTATTTTAAAGAAAATCTTGGATGTACTTCTGTCGAGCAGAAGATTCTGTTTGTGAGGAGGGGGCTAGGAGATATGCTGGAGGAAAATATTTCCAGCTTGCATGACACAGGCAGGATGGGTTGTCTGGAGGATCAGAATAGGATACAATTATGAAATCATCCAGACATGAAGGTCAGCTTGTCCAAAAGTCATGTAAGCAGGATTGTGGTTAGGAATCAAGCAGGCAGGCAGTTAAAAAGACCACAAAACCAAAACCAAACCTGAACTGAGCTTTAAACCCCCTTGTAAGAGGAAAAAAAAAAAAAAAAAGAAAAGAAAACAAAGGCAGAATTTAAAGGTTATTGTAAGATTTGGTAGCTTGATATTTGAATACTAGAGTAAAATTTGGAAATTCAGCACGCTCTGAATAATATCTAATTAAATCAAAGATGCAGGAATGAAAACATACCACGAGATATCCTCTCTGGAGGAAAGCTGGATCCTTCACAGAGGTCTTTCAGTGCTACTGTGAATCCTTCACTGGGGAAGATGTACTTTATTTAGGAGCCTTCAAGAGTTGAAAGAAATTACATGCCATGTTTTCCTTGTCTATCTTACAATTACTTAGCAAACACAAAGGTCTTTCTTGTCCTCATTTATTCTGTGTAAGAGGAAAGAATAATTAAGTAGAGCTCTGAAAAAACAAAATAAAAGAGAACAGGATCAACTTCATTGCCATGTGCCCCATTCAGACCTTCAAGGCATGTTATGTCTCTAATATCGTGAAAGAAAACTTCATTCACAAAGACCCTTTTGACTTTCTTGGAATGACATTTTACTTGTGGTGATTTTTAGCAGCTGGTTCGTTGGCTTGTTTGTTTGTTTTCATTAGAGGAGTCTGCTAAAGCATATTGACTTAACACAAAGTCACCTTGGTATCAGTTGCAATAGCCCCCAAAGCAGTGCTTGGATTTGCAGCCCTAACTGGCATTGTGTTCTGATGATTTTTAAGGCTTTTGGAAGCTAAAGTTGAATCAGACCTTAACTCCACTAACCATGCACCTGCTTCTTGATCTGAGCTATTTGAAACATAACATTCTCCATGATTTCCCCCCCAGTCTTTAAAATATAGTCTTATTCTCTACCCTCACATTCCTGTTAGATTTTGTGATTAACAGTCCACAGCCTTGAGTTTATGACTGTAGAGGCCCCCCCATAGCACGGGAGCCTCAATAATTCCACTTACTCCATGTGTGCTCCCTGCACTGTGCACAAAGGGGAGACTTCATCCCCCAGGGTTATCTCATCAGTATCTTCCACAAACACATCCCTTCTTTAAAAGAAGAAAGGATCTACCTTTTCATCCAGCTTAACTTTGTCTAGACAACAAATGCAGCCTGGTTTTGTACAGCTGATTTATCTTCCCCAGCTGACTAAGCTAGAATGAATGTGATTCACAAAGCTTTCTTTTTTATCCCATGTTTGTCTTTCGAACTTCTCTGGCTGCTTATCTATGTTTGTACCTGGAAACCTGGGGAACTCTAAGCAGCTATCCCACTCCACAGGCTGAATGCCCGTCACCTCAGCAGGGATACACTAGTTGGTAAAATGAGACTTTGGAGAGTTTTATGGGTAACATGCAGTGCAGATGATGCAGATTTCTTTATTTCTCATTTTAGAAGTTCTTATTGTTTCTTCATGAGATACAATTTTATTTGTAGTTTACCTGTAGCTTATACAACATAAGTGTCTTTATAGCTCAGGATAGGTGTTTTTCTGCATTCTTATTAATTTAAAGGAATAAATATCTTGATGAGAATGACCTTCATTATACTTCAGACCTGATCATTGCTCCCTGTGGGCTCCATTACCTCAGTGAAAGCCAAAGACAAAGTTCACTCAATAATTAGAGGGACTGGAGTTGTTCTGGTCTGAGAACCTGACACCCCTGCTGTGCTGAATGGCAGTGTACAGATGAGGGATTCGAGAGCTAAGAGACCAAACTAAATTAAGGCTGCCTAAGGTCTGCCTTGTGCATTAACTTGCAAATAAGGTGGGGACACAACAAAAAATGAGTGATCCTTCTCCTAAGTAGACTTAAATCATTCCCATTTAGGATATGCTCAAACAGGTTGATGCTAGCTTTTGTTTGCGATTCAAACCTACAGTAAGATGGGATGAATGTATAATAAAAAATATTGTTGTGTGTCAGCTGACAGGTCTAGTACTTACCCAAAAAAATTTGTTGTATTTTTCTGTGCAACCATCTGTTTAGAGAAGACATTATATGTAGGAAATTGTGATCATATAAATATGTATGAATATGTATTTGCACACACATGCATGTAAATGCGTATGTGTGCACATATCTGAACTAATCAGCGCATAGCAAGAGCACTTATTACAAAGAACAGACCTACTACTATTGAATTAATGGACAAAATTTGTGTGCTAAATAGCATTTCTCTCCTACATTGCCACCTACTCCTGCCCTGAAGGACTGTCTGGAAATATTACCCACAGACAGCCTGTCCTAGAATGTCCCCATGCACCAGTTCAGGGCCCAGGACAGCTCCTGTGATACAGGGTTTGTCTGAGTACCTTGCTGAAAGGCTGCATCCAGTTTGGATTTTTGGAAAAACTTGAAGCCATATGTAGACATAACTGAGAATTAGAGGCCAACAGTGAATGAAGATGCTTAAAATGGAGCTTTGGTGGTCTTTGTGCAATGCTACCCTGCTAGTGGGTAACATAGCACATGTCTAGCTGTGGTGGGGCTGTTCTGGTTTCATTTCAGGTGGGAAAGAGTTAATTTTCTTCCTAGTAGCTGGTACAGTGTTTCGGGTTTTGTATGAGAATAATGGGGATTACACACTGATGTTTTTTGTAATTAAACAGAGCTTACTCTAAGTCATAGACTTCTTGGTTTGCCATGCTCTGCCAGAAAGCAGGTGCACAAGAAGCCGTGAGGGAGCATGGCCAGGACTGCTGCCCTGAACTGGCCAAAGGGATATGCTACACCATAGAATGCCATGCCCAGTACCTAAACTGGGGGAGTTGGCTGGGATGAACTGATCACCATTCACGGGGGGGCTGGACATTGCTCAGCAGGTGGTGAGCAGTTGTACTGTGCATCACTTGTTTCTCTGGGTTTTTTTCCTCTGTCTCCTTTTAATAGCTATTATTATTACCAGTATTGTTTGTATATTATTATTATTATTACTATTATTGCTGCTGCTGTTGTTATAATTTATTTTGTTTCAATGATTAAACTGTTCCTATCACAACCCATGAAGTTTGCCTTTTCTTTCTGATTCTTCTCCCCACCAGGGGATGGGGTGGGAGTGAGTGAGTGGCTGTGTGGTACTTAGCTGCCAGCTGGGGTTAAACCATGATGTGTGCTGGGTGATAGTGGTGAACTTTGTGGCTTCTGTGGCCTTTCACAACATTTTTTTCTCTGGAACAACTCTGCTTACTTTTCGGCTTCCAGCATCTGTTTTTCATAGCATCCAGTTGTGGCATCTGGCCCACCTGCAATCCCAAAACCAGGAGGAGCTACTGCACTGTATTGGAAAGTGCTCTTGATGCATACCAATCTGCATCAGCTGTGGAGGGCACTTTCCAAAATGTGATTCAGGCCATTTCATTTTTAATACATGTTTTTAAGCACCCCAGTTTCCCGAAGAGTATATTAACAACCAACCTCTTCATCAGGTGTCCCTTGGGGCGGGGGGAAGCAGGAAGGTGAGGCTGCCTTTCATCTCTGCTTTTGAAGCAGTGTGTCTGTGTGGAGGAGAATGTCAGGATATTCCATCGACTTTTCCAGCTTGTCCTTTCGAATCGTATTTCTGACTGAGGGGAAGCAACCAGCAGAGCTGGTCTCAGATGCCTGAACGGTGGGTATCTGTCTCTCTGGGCTCCCTGAGGAGCCCAGCCTGCTCTCGTCTGAGGGCATGAGGGTCCTGGACAGGCAGCAGGGGCAAGTCATTTGATTATGCCCTTCAATTTCAGCTTTGCAAAGGATTAGAGCAGAGCATAGTGGTATTGGGCAAAGAGGTGGAACTGTGAAGGGACGCAGGACAGAATGGCAAAGTTCACGTTCCAGTAGTGCAATCTTGAGCAACCCTCACCTCTTCATTTATTTCCTTCCACAACAGCCCTTCTTTTCACTGCTATTTATGCTGGTTCAGTTTTCAAGCGGGAGAAATTCTTCTATCCAGGCAGCAAGAAGCAACAGTGCCTGGAAAAGTGAGGGTGTGGTGGGGAATAAATAGCAGTAGGAAAGGAAGGTAACTGGGAACTCTCAAAACCATCTTAAACCTCACTGCTGCTGAACAAAAAGCTATTAGAAGAGGGTGCCATTAATTGTTGACATAACGACAGCAAATGTCTTCTTGATTCTCCACCTAGTTTTTTTCCATCTCTCCTTTTCTGGGATACAGCTCCTTGGCTTTTTTCCCTTCTTTGTAATTTTGCCAGCCTCTTTTTGGATCCTGTGCTTAGAGGTGTGTTTCATGCTGTGATCTCCAAGGCCATGGGATTATTCCTGCCATTTTGTGACACCTTGGGGTATTATATGAGCAGAAGGAGTCCTCTCCTGCAATTTTATTCTTCCTGCAATATTTTTCTTCCTGGTGGAGGTTATCTGTCTGTTGTGGGGTCTCTGACATTCAATGCTGTTGGGTGTGTAAGAGCCACCTGTTGGACCTGTCTGGGGACCAAGCTGTCACCAGCCTCCACCTACTCCTGTTTGCATGGCCATGGGTAAGGCAAGAGAAGCAGAATGTACAATGTGCTAATAGGAAATTTATACCATATTTGACAGCATTACTCTATTGATGGCTGCCAAGAATATGACTGGCATAACTTTCTTGGGTCCTTCTCTGATTTCAGATGTAAATTTGATATGTGTTCAGGCAAGCACATATTCAGGAGAATCATAAAGAATAATTTATTCCATATATATAGCCATATTGAAAGTATTTACTCTGCTGAATTGAATTCTATCCATCTGCACAAATTCTCTTTTTTTAATGTAAGTAATCACCTATAGCAGTGCAACTATTTATAGGAATTGGAAATTTTAAAATCTGCCAACTTCCAAGAAATTTACTCCCATGTTCCTGTTTAGTAAATTAAAGAGAAGCCAGATAAGACACACCTACATAACTGAGAGTGAAAACCACCCATCTCTGTTATAATCTCTGATTAGTAATAGGAACAGCAATTTTAAAAAATTTTTTTTGTTCTAACACATGGCACTGAGGTCCTACTGCAATGAACAATTTGAACCAAACATCTCTCCACCCCAGTCCTCTTTTTTAAAGAACACTGTGCCTTCTTAGTGTCAAATTTTAGAAAAGTTGCCTTACAGGCACGTTATACCACCACTCCAGCTAATTCTTAAATGTAGTATGTGTTAATACTCTCAGATAGTGCTTTCACTTTTGAAAGAGAAAATTTTTGAAGGAAACAAAGTCAGCTAGGTAGGTTTATAGGAATTACATAACTCTATTTGCTTTTTTAAACACCTTACTCTAACATATTGCGGCATCAAATGTGCAGACATTCTCTGTTTGCAATTTTTTTTACTTGATATATGCTTTGCCTTGGCAAATTTCTATACTCCCTCATGATGGAGGATGGAGTACTGGCATAGTTTAAGTAAATACGTGATATATTAGTATCCATCTTTGCTTTAACTACTGAAGAACACACAAACTGCCTCACTTCTATGTGCTCTACAGGCAACATGGAAACATGAAAAAAATACTTAGGGAGCAGAGAAGAAAAGTCACAAAAAAATAACTTTGGATTTAAAATATTACATATTAGAAGTTTTGTTCTTTGTGCAGAATGAGTGACTATGAAAAAGAGAGCAAAAAAGCAGTGGAATGGAGAAGCCAAGGTGAAATGGAGTCCTGAGCCCCTTTGCTACCCTGTGTCCAGGTAAAAGACTGCTTTATTTTCCAAGATGAGGTCAGCTTCATTATTTGTTTGCTCCGAGTCAGAGATCAGCTGTAGAAATACTGGTGTGCCTGGCAGAAAGGAGTCAAAGGAGCACAAAGCAGCAGGGTGACAAAGTGGCACACTGGCTCCTGGACTGAGTTAACGTCACACAGGGATGCATGACAGCTTGTAAAAAAAGGAAATGCAAGAACTGCAGGGAGCAGGGAACTCTTCAGAGGACTAAGGGTCCAGTGCCTCTGAGCTTTTCTTAAAAAATAATGAAAAAATGAAGATAAAGATACAGTAGCAGATAGCACTGAAAGTTGAATGATTGCTTAACTCCAAAGCTATATCATTAGAAAACAGGTTGAGAGAAAGGGGAAACATCAAGTGCTACAAAAAGGAAGGCTGGGGAAGGGGGAGAGGGAAGACAGACAATTGTGGATGACATCTTGCAGCCTGAGAAGAAACAAAAAATTGTTGTTGCTTTCCAGTCAGTCACCAGGACAACAGCAGATTGAATTTGGAGCTGCCTGTAATAATTTATAACTACTTTGTCTTGGTTGGATTATTACGTTGCTTTTCCCGCTTTTGTTGGATTCATTATCTTGGCCGAGCTTCAACCAGAAAGGCAAGGTAAAGGGAGAAGAAAGGGGAATTTTTGGAGAAATTCGGACCTACAAAACTGTGACATGAACATTGGTAAACTTATCACTCTTGTGATTGAAATTCTGAAATTCTTTTGTGCCATTATCTTTTTCCTCCAAGAGAGGCACACACAAAGAGAAGCGACAATGTCATCCTTTGCTGCTGTATGAGGACCTTCTGCTCCCTATGTCAGCTCCCTGTGCTGATCTTAAGCACCCAAAAAGAAAGTCCAAGAATGTGCTGGGATCTGGTAGGACCCCTTGGCCCTGACAGCCTGCTGGAAGGAGAATTCTAGTGTTTGCACTGCTAGAAAGCAGAGTGGCAAACCCAGAGCCTGAGGAGGTGGGACATGTCAGTGGAGCTGAAGCATAGTCCTGCAGAAGTTGTGTCTGGTACCTTTTGAAGGCAGGAATGACCGGGATAATGGGGAAGCTGCAAACAGCTGTCTGAAAAGACCAGTTCAAAAGGTAACCTAGCAGTGGCATAGCAGAGATGGACAAGCATCAGGCACCATGCTGCACTTAGCACTTCAGGCAACTGGAGGATGGAGAGATGGAGACTGGCGGTGAGGGAGGGTGCCCTTTCACAGCAGGCAAACAGCTGAGTGACAAAAATCCTGTTAGTCCATTCCTGCTGTGATATCCACACCTGTTAGGGGCAAAGATGGTAAACTGAGCACACAGGCAAATTGCTCACCATATGGTCTAATAAATATCCTTTGGAACCAGTGTGTGGTGAAATGCAGACTAAACCATCCTACAGCATGAAAATAAAATACAGTGTTATGGCACTGGACCTTTAAGGCTTGCTTTTTCAGAAGCTAAAGGTTTTATTGGGAATTGGCTGTCCTGCAGACTTACATTTCTGGGGACACCTCAGAGACATTAAAATTTTCAAGCAACAATTGTAAGAGGGTATTAATGGTTGCAGGGAAAACTCTTTTACAGCTCTGAATTTTATCCTAACATCCCACTCTTGAGCAACCAAAAGGGTGGAGATCTGTCTGGTGTGTTCCACCTATAAACCTATCCACCTTTGTGCCAAAATAGCCACATTCCACCCAAGTATTTAAAAAAAAAAAACCCAAACACCACTGATTCTTCCATCCTCACTGCATGCACAAGTTTTATGGCTTCATTAAAGTGACAAATGTGAGGAAGGAGCAGTTTGGTATGTGTCATGCTTTGCACATTGCACTGATTTTATTACCTCTAACATTTTAAGGTGGCAGGGCAGAAAATATCTATCCCAATGCATACAAAGGACTTGTTCAATATGGTGGTTTCTGAACAGTTGGAATTAGGGCACATCCCATACAAATGTATTTGTGCAAATAATTCAGTATTGTAGCCTGTTTGGGTTGAAGCATCCATTTATATGCCCGTATTTTTCTTGACTTGTAGCTTTCCCTCCCAAAGATATTATGGCAGACCTCTCTTTCCCCACGAGGCTGGGGTCAGCTTAGAATGCTGTTTTAGGATTACAGTAAATAAACTTACAGAAAACATAAACAAGAAAAAGAAATGGCAACTCTGAGCCATGCATCATTTTCCCTTCACTTTTTCTTTCTCCCTACAGCTATTACTGTAGTCCTTTATGAACCCCAAATGCTCCTTGCTCTTCTGTGGCAAGCACTTTGTGAATTGTTTATTAGCTTGGAAAACTGTTTCTGTCTCTCAGGACAGGTGTCAGTAGAAGAAATCTGGGACGAATACTCTGTGAAGAAAGTACCTTTATGCCTTAGGAATCAATGAGCTATTCCAAATGATCCAGCGCTCTGAACCATGCTGAACTGAAGACCAGGAAATGTTACCTTCCATCTCTTCCAGAGACTTTAGGGCTGTCTTCATTATCATCTTCTGTTCTCCCTTGCCAATTCTCTCAGCAGTTTGCCTCCTGCGCTACACACCAGCTGACAGATGTATCCTTTTCATTTCACATACTCTTAAAGCCTTGGGCACTGCTTTCTGGAGATATTTATACAGCTCTGGGACCCAGTTGCTGGGAAAGTAGTTTGTACTGAATATTTGTTACATGTTCTACAAGATCCCACACACTATTACTTTGCATAGAGTAAAACAACAACAAAAAAATGCTGATGCCTTTGTATGTATTTTGTATGAAAACAAAACAGTGCACCTTGCCGACAGTACACCTCATTCTGACAGTCTTTCAAAGTTATCCTCCGTAACAACATGAATTACATGACTAAAAATTTTCATATACGCCACAGTGCCTTCAGAACCTACCTGCCATCAAGTTTCTTCATTTCCCAGAAGCAAATAGAGTAGGAGAATATCTTCCTTCTGCTCGCTACAAGACATTTCTTATGTCCTTAACTCAAACACTGGTAGAGGAAGAACATTTTTAGACAACAAAACACACCACTGAGTCTGTCCCCTGACATTAGTCAGCAAGAGCAATCGTTATGTGCTAATTCTGCTGTTGTAATTTCTTCCTCTTATTTTAGTCAACACAGGACAAAGTGTGGAACTGATATAAAAATCAGTTGGTTTTATGTTGAAACTCTCTTTATGAGCATTTGACTTTCAGCATACCTTACAGATATGGTAGCTATCTATTGAATAACCATCTCCTGGCTCTGCCAGAAGAAGGTGTCAGAATCTGAAGGGTTTTTTTGCCGAGTGTTTTACCACTGTTTTCTCATTTAGATGGTCTGCTAGAAAAAGTGATAAACACAGAATATTTGACAAATGCCACAGCAGAACCCTTAAGGTAAACCAGCTGGCCTTTGCTTCAGTTTCTAGGGCAGCATTTTAATAAACGTTAGTCATGGTGATTATGGAACATTTTTATCAAGGATACATCATTTCCAGCACTATCCAATTTTCGAGTCTATATTAGCATAATAACTTGCATTATTAGTATAATTTGAGATGTTTTAAGGACATGGCTGGAGAATAAGAAGCTCAGGCTGGAAAGCCTCTGATTGCCAGTTGCTTGTCTTGCTTGCCAGGGCCAATTAACATATTTCTTCCGTTTTCGCCTTTGTTTGACTTATCAAAATACGAATGTGCAGCAGACTTTCAGAATCACTTAGGCTCCTTGTTCAGGCTTTAGAAGCACATAGCAACGCGAAGCACATTCATGCAGATTAAGTGCTCTTTGGAGTATTAGAAACCACTTAATCTGTATAAATATGCTTCAGGTTGCTCAGCTTTTACAACACCTTGAGAAGGAACTGCAGTGGTTCAGAAAAGCGTGTGATGCATTATTTAAAAGAAGATATATAATCCATGATAAGTTTATCTTCCAAGTGACTATTGTCAGAATAATAGTTTATATTTTTATATTTTGGACTTCACTGCACTGTGTTAATGCAAGTGACAAAGGGAATTTCCTATTATATACTCTATTACTTTCAAAATTCTGGTTTTATCACTGTTGATTTAGAAGATAAGCATGAGATATATAAGTACTGAGCAATTTTACTTTACAAATTCATGCAGCAGGAAGAATTTACATTTTTAAACAGAAAAAAGTAAACAGTATTTATTTTCTCACTGAGTTAATATGTTATTCCATGCATAAAAAGACCTTTTTATTTCCATTGACTCTGATATTCATCTGCAGTAGAGCTGAAAAGAATGAGGTATGAGACAGGACTGAGAACATGATATTGTGATGTTAGATATTTTGCTTTTGGAGTTTACAGTGTCATTTAGTCTAATAACTCTTCATAGTATAGTTAAATTATAGCCAAAAATAGAAAGCATGGTTGCATTGTGCAGCTTTCCCAGAGGATGTGTTATGTGTCCTGAGATAAATCTAAGCTCTATATTTAATATATGTGCAACAGTAACTGTGTCGTATTCTGAAATCCCCTGTTAGACAAATGCTTGCAGCAGCCATTAATAATTGGAGGGTAACCCGGACAAGACAGCGTTCATCTGAAAATGCTGACCCCAAAGAAGTAAATAAGACTTTTTCAGACTGCATGTCCTCATGAAGAGCTGATTTCAACGTATGGAATTCCATTTTTTTGTGAAAACTCAGGACTTTTAGCATCAATAAATACCTCTTATGGGGAAAAGCCTATGCTCTGTGTTTGATCTCAAAGGATGATCAAGTAACAGCCTCTCTTCCCTACTTGTACCTCTGGGGCTATTTGCCCCCCAAGTTGGTGGGCAGCATCCTTCCAGGCTGTGGCAAATAAATGCCAGCTGCTGGAGGCAACTGCCATGAGCTCTACCCTTCACCACTGCAAGCAAACACATCCCGGTTCATCGCTCCTGGAGATTATCCTAGATGGGCCACAACCTCCACAGTGGTTTATAGTCAGGTCCCAGAGGAGGACTTCCCTTGTCACTGTGATCATAACCTCACTGAAGTTGCAGTAGCAGCTGCCAGGGCTGTTTCTGGCCCTGATACCTGAATGGACATAGGGGGAGCAGGGGAATTCTTATTTGCAGGCTGAAGACTCCACTGAAAGATGTTTAGTAACACAAACGGGACTTGCAAAGGGCAGAAAAAGGCCTATTTTGTGGGGACAGAGTTGAATTTTAACCTTCCTTTTCTCCTTTCATATAAAATGACCAAGGACATGACTTTACTTGTGAAAGAAAGTGTGTGTCTGCTTTGGTCATTTCATTGTCCCTGTGATGAAATTTTTTGCTTTACAGACATGAATTTTTTTTTTTTTTTTTTGGTAAGAATTCCAAATAGTCTTTTTTGTAAAAAATTAAATCTAAAGAAATTACAAGGAAGCTTTGGAAATTCTGATATTTTGCTGTGATAGTAGTATCTAACTGCAGTAAACTAAACCTGGTGAGTAAGGCTTCTCAAACAAATTTGAAATGGATTAAAAAATTCAATTTATTTATTAAATTCAATGGATTAAAAAAGACTAGGTAATTAGGGAAAAGTTACTAATTTTAATCCAATTTAAGGTGCAGGCTTCATTGTTTATGAAGCACACAAAAAATACCAATATTTTTTCCACTGTAAGCTTGGAATGAATTCCCTGGGTTATATCCAGTGCAAACACTGAAATTTTATACGACCTCTATTGCACAGAGGTCCTTTGCCAAAAGCTCATTGCAGTAATGGGCTTTAATATTTTTTGCATTGGCTTTTACTCTACTGTTGGTTTTATCATTCTTGATCTCGGCAAATGTGCTTTATTGTCTGGATCATTTAATTTTGTTAGGCAAACGTGCTTCATTTTTTAATGATAAAATGTTAGCATACTCTTCAATAATAACTGCTTTTCCTTTCAGAGCTACTGATGCATAAAGTCTAATCTTTTGTAGTTGAAGGAAGATGTTCTTTAAGAATTGATTTAGGGTCTGCCTTTGTTTTACTAATTTTTAATTACATGCAGTCAGACCTGATTAATCTGAATTAGCATGCAAAGCCCCTTTTTAGAACTAAATAAAATCAGATTAACAAGTAAAGGATACATACAAGGATGTGTTCTAAGGTTGGTTAAAAGTTAAATCCTTCTTATTCTTAAACATACAGACATTTCTGTTTGAACAGTTTATGTATTCTAATCGGGTGCACAGTTTTGCTATGTAACAGAGCTTTAATTTCTTTTGACTTTTGAACGAAGCATCTAGGCATCATAATGATATTATGCAATGAAACGCCTTTGCAGGGTTTTATAACTGGAGCTGGACTTAACAAGATCAGTTCAGCCAATGCCCTTATGAACACATGTGTGTTTAAGGAGGTGGCACTTTGTTGCAATTTCAGAAGTCACTTTAGTTTTAAAGAGTGGCTAATGCAACCTGATATGAACTAAGAGCAGCTGCAATGAGGGTGAAGACCCTGCCTTTCCTCCAAGCTCTCCTCCCCTCTTGCTGCTGGCTACCCACTTATTTTGTACTGGCTTTGGTTATGGAGCTCAACACAGCCTCTCAACTAAATAAAATGGCAGAACATAACCTGGGAAAAAAGTGTATATGGAATTTTTCTGTTCATAAAGCAAATGGAATGAATTTACCTAGAGGTCAGCCAAGCACTGAATCTGATGAGATGGAGGGCAGAGGGTCAATATCTAGTGAAGGGGCGCGAAGGGGAATAGGAGGAAGGAAAGAAAAGACAGGGCAAAATCTCTCCCTTTCTGGCATTGAGAATCATTTGTCACTTCAGTCGCAGTGTGGAACTGTGCTCTAAGGAGGCCAAAGTCTTCAGCTCAGCTGTGCTTGAACACCCTGTTTACCTCACAGGAGCAGTGTCAGTAAAGTCAGCTGGATTTAAGTATGTGCTTTAAGCAGAGGCAGATTTGGCAATCCATTGTGGGCATCCAATTAAAATGTTTTCTGACTGCTCCACACGCATGCCCCTGCCTTCGTGGGACCACACAACTCTCCTGGTGTTTCACTAATAACAGCAAACCTGCTCTTTGGGCAGAGGCCACAGATATGCAGAAACCTCCTTGGAGACAACTGCCTTTTTAAATTGGTTGCAGCCTATTATACTACTACTGAACAATTACTTTTAGTTGTAAGAGCTGCACAGTATAGTAACTCATCTCTGTTTTGATGGAAAAAAATTATTAAAAAGCTTTTCAAATACAATGGAAAAGGTTAGTGTAGCAGGATGTTGGTTATTTTAATTTGAAATTATAAATACGCATCTAGTAGAGGACAAAAAAGCCTTTATACTTGACTAACCCATGCCCTATTTATTCTACATTTTGCCATGATGTATTTCTGTACTGTGTACAATAAAATACAAATGGCTCAAATTCATCAAGAAGGGATTAATTGGCATATAATAGGGGATCTGGCTACTATACTGGCAAGCTGCCAAAAGGAAAGATGAAAGAAGCTTGTGGAGAAGAGGACATGAAAATACATTTGAGTGCAAAAAGCCAGCAACTATAGGAATAAGTTTATGTGCAAGCTGAACCCAGTTATGTGACCTGGCTTATATCAAAGAACAGTAGTGACATTATGAGATTCCCAACATGGAATTATTTCTATGACTCATTCATATATTTAATTTTATTTAGGCTGAAACTGAATTGCTTGAGCAGACAAGTGGAGTTTAGATATGGCTGTTTGGAAGCTGCAGGAACCCAGACGAGCAGAAACCACAACCATGCTTGCATGCTGATCACATCTCTTCAAGCTGAGAGACCAAACACTGCAAATTCTTAGCTCTCTGATTAGACATTTTGCTTAGCTAGGGTCTAAGTCAGGAAAACTCATTACTCTTTTCTTCTTTTTTTACTTTTCTATTTTCCTTTTTTTCTCAAGACTATATTTTCCATTCATTTCTTATACTGCTGTAGATTTTCAACAATGATCACATTATTGGTCAAACCCAGACCCTCTTCCCCATCCCCCATCTGGAAAGAACAAACAGTTTCTTACAGTTTCTTACAAATCTGCTGTTGCACTTATGAACTTTAGCTGTCAGGCATTTAGATGCAATGTTTTTCAGGAGGGAATTCAAATCTGTCCATTTCAGTGCTATTCCGCTTACCCTTAATTCTCCTCCTTCATTCTGGATAAATAAAAAGATTAATTCCCACACATTCTTGAAGCTCTGCTTAGCTCTAAATTAGATCAAGTCGGGAGTTTTGCTCGTTACAGCTCTTCTTCCCTGCTGGCAGAGAGACTCTTGTATTTGTCACTTGTATTCTTCCTGTCCTCCTGTCCTTACAATTCAATTGTAAATCCCGCATGACCATCATTCAACCGAAGAACAGACTATCAGGGCTTTTGAACATGTTTCTTTCTGTAAAAAGTGTACAAATAAAAGCACATTACTCCCAGACAAACCCTTACACTGCTAATAAAGTTTTAGATGCATAGAAAACAATGCAGTTGAAAATACAGTGGAGCACAAATTTTAAATGCTGCTTATCTCATTAGAATGGCATTTCAGCATTTCAGAGTGCCAGAGTGTCGCTTCTGTTCTGTGGGTCCTCCCCTTCAGGAAGAATTACTGTCTCTCTTTATGCAGGCATATTCTGCGACAACAGTTCCCACCATGTTTTTAATGCATATGTATATATATCTCAGACGCAGAAAAAGCTATACATAGGATGAATCATCTGTTTCATGAACTCGACTGTGCTGTTGTCAGAACCCATAAAAATAATGTGACAGGCAGGCCTCAGCAGACTGTCTATCCACCAGCTATTGTGAAGACAATCAACCACCTTCAATCTTCATCATCTTGGCTGGAAACCTGCCCCTGGAAGCCCGAGGGAATGCAGGCACGCAGGAAGCCAAAAGTTTGACAGATCTACGTTTTCAATAACCAGGAATATATGTTCCCTAGCAGAGGCTTTTGAAAACACCTTGTCAGTCCCTCCTTCCTGTTTATACTGAAAGAGCTCCAGGCTGAGCAATTTGTTGATTACAGCACCAGTGTGACTGGCCAGTATGATACCATCTAGAAACACCTCTGCTTTATAAGCCTTGTGACTTTTTTAATAGCATGCTGAAAGTTCATGTGGACTCCCTATGTAGGTTATGCTCCTAAACATGAGCACACACACAGGAGGTCTCTTTCCTGCTTGTCATTCTAGATGGCCACAGACAAGCACCACTGAACAGACTCTTCAATAGCTCAATATGTTCCTATTATACTCAGCAGAGTCAGGTTCACATTGCTAATGTTTGGGGTTTTTTCACAAAGCCAAATGACAAAACGGAATGGCAAAAGATGGCAGTAGGTTCTGGTCTCCTTTCGCCAGAAAAAAGAATTCAACACGCTTTCAGAGGATTGCCCTAATTCATGGGGGTTTTTTTTGAAAGTTGCTAAAATACCAGGAATGGTCAGCACAGAGTGGCCAAACCACCCAACATATTGGCTTACAAAATTAAGCAATTAGTGCTGTGAAAAAGGAGCCAAGGAAATTATCTTAGCACTTTTATCCCTCTGTAAAGACTAAGATGATTTGAGTGGCCAGTCTGGACATGGTGATTTTGATTATCACTAGATCAGTGAGACCATACTAATTTTATCATCCTTCAAAATGTAGGAACAATAATAAAATAACTCCTAAAACACCTTTGGAAATTCAAACAAAGCTTATTTTAAAATTACAAAAAAGTCAAAATAATGTGGAGTTCAGCTTTCAGAAAGTAAGACTTGTGTCTACTATGCAATTATGTGAAATTCTATGTGATATTGTTACATGAGGTTTATGATTATGTGCTTCTTAATAAATCCTTATATATTTGCACAGCTGAGCTGAATTCCATAGAAGAAATTTGAATTTAGATGAAATTAGTAGGTTTTCATACTGAAAGGCATTTATGAATGAGAACAAGAAATTGTACATGTCTTTCTATTTTTCTTGAAGTATCAAGATCATTAAGGACGTTTAACAACAGTTTAATACATGCTTGACCTCGAGCCCTTATTTGGGCTTGAGTTTAATGATATGAAATTTCTCATTTGATCAAGAGCATAGGTTGAAGCCTCTTCAAAAGTGGAGATAAATTTCCATGCTGCTGATTTGCCTGAAATTCAGATAAGACACAGACAGGTGAAATGTTACCTCATGTTGATATAGAGTACATGGCTGTTTCTTCAAAGTTTTCACCTGTCAACCCCTACATCCTGGTTACCATATTCAGAGACATGGAAAAGTTTAGAAAAGGAATAATTGTCTTCTCCTGAATTTCAGTAACCTCAATTCTGCCTAAATATGAGACACAAAAGCTGTTTGAAAGAGAAGAAATTTTTAATTTAAATTGAGATGGAATTGTAATAAACATTTGGCTAGTACAGAGGCATTTCTGAAAATGAAAATGTATATTTAATAATAACACTTGTAAAGGTAGAGAGGGTATAAGGGGCAGCTGTCTGGTAAGATCAACTCAGCCACATTTCTGTTTCCCTGGTTCAGCACTGGAAGTCCCCTTGCTTCTTTGAGAAACAGCTTGAACAAAACACTAATGAATATACACAGACGATGCAACAAATCCTGCACTGGCAGAGGTACAGATTTTATGACCTAATAGGTCTTTTCTCTCTCGAAAGGCTATAATTCTCTGAAAAATGAATCCCTTTCCATGGAAATGTGGATATCTACTGCACAAAACTATATTATTTTACAGAGTGATGTGAGTTGGTTGTGCTATGAGGAGCTCACCTGCACTTTGATAAAGGTAGAAAATTAAGAAATAACCAATCTGTTAAGAATAAAGGCCCCAGGAGCATAAATGACTTCTTTTTTAACTACTTTAGACAATTACCCCATTTCTAGGCAACCCAGCCTGCTGCCTGAATAGTTTTGTGTTTTCCATAATCCCACTAAAGTCTTACACAGTCTTGCTGAATTTAATTTCTTCAGTTTCCTATTTGTATCCCTGTACTTTCTCAAATCAACCATTATTCTAGTGATGTTGAATTATACAGAACCTTTTGATTATAGTGCTACAAAACACAAGGAACCTTCAATATAACTGAGGTTTCTACAGCGGTCAAACCAGCCTCATCTGCTTCTTTATGCAGAATTACAGAAACCATGTGACGTGGCACACATTCCTCACCACTTTGGCAATCCAAAACATTGTTTAAACAAGAAGGTACTTTGGCACTGCATATGATTCCCAGAAATACAAAGAAGAAAATTTCAGAACAGTATGACTCAACAAACAGCCTTAGAGAAAGATCTGCTTTCGTTTCCTGCTGGGATCAGTAGCAAAATAAATTTCAGCTCCCCCCCCCCCCCACTTTTTTCCTTTGACCAGCATCAAAATCAGCTCTTTCCAATGTAGGCCAAACTCAGCTGCTGTTTGTCAGGTGCTGCTTTGTGCTCTAGGCTAGACTATGCAATTAATTTTTACCAAGGTCTGTTGTGTAATTTTACTGAAGCTCACTAATTTTTACCAAAGTCCTCTGGATGCTTTTGTTCAGGTCTGCTCAGCAGGAAGCTGTTCAGGCTTCTGCTCTGATGGTCTAGCCAAATGCTGGATGCTGGCCTCATATCTGGAACAGGAGCAGTGCACTGCAAGGGCTTCTGAAGAGAGCAGGGCATGTTACGGATACAGCGGCAGGAATGTGCCTGCAATCTGGGTGAGGTCTGCTCAAAAATGCTTTTATTCCTAATCCATCTGGAATCTCTTGTTTGAGCTGATGCAGTGTGCATTTTATTAATCTGATGCTTTCTTATCCCATATTGGTGTAATTCCATGAACTTTCAGAATTGTTTTTATTTATAGTATTATTAAGGAGGGAAGAAACAAATCCTTTACTCAGGAGTTTTTTCTTAAACTTAGAGCTCACTCTCTACTATTTGTGACAGTTTATCTGACAACCTCTTTTTGATGTGAAGATTATATTATTTGTGACTGCATTTTGTCCTCCTTTTCTATAACAGGTTAAACTGTAGATATTTCAGTGCCTTGACTTAATAAGGTCTTTCCTAACCTAGTAAGCACAGCTTTCTACTTCCTACATATGAAATAAAAGGTGAACAGACAATAAGAGATTTTTTCTTCATTTTCATGTGAATAATATTTTAATAAAATTGTTGGCAAGTTGTGTTTATCTACGGAGAATAAAGACTGAGTCATGTATCTAAAAGCCATTTTGAAATCCACGGGGGCTGGAGGTACTTCAGGGAGAGAAGATCAAACCTTCCTAAAGTATGAAAACTTACAAAAAGATTTCAGTTGTCCGGAACATTGACTTTTGCCTCAAACCATTGCTTGACATATTGATGTGTGTATTTTCTATATGCTCCCTTGAATGAACTGAGGAATCAGGTGATGAAGGCTTTGCTTCTGAAAGCACACATTCCTTTTTGAGAATCAGGAGAAATTGTTTCAAAACCCAACTACATTACTTAGGAGATGTAAGTAAGTAAGATGTGCTATGGATAGCAGCTATGCTAGCACTATGAATACCAGAAATCTCTGCATGGGAAGGTTTTCCTCTTGCCCCCTTGATATTTTACAGATTCTGCAATCAATGTTGTCTTCCACCTGTAATAAGGAGTCTAGAAGAAGTAGAAACTTCTGTCATTTACCTACCACCTGAATCCACAAAGCCATTTAAACACTTATTTCTCATTGATTTTTATTGAGCAATGGCTCCTAAATGCTTTTGTGGATCTAGCAAGTAATATTTTCTTCTCTTTTTTCAGTGAAAGGTAATTTTATGGCCAAATTCCTTCAAAAACCAAGAATAGTTGTGTCATTCTAATGCATGATTTTGATCAGTACTTGAAAACTTGTCAGTGTATTTTACTGCTGTGCTCAGAAACATAATTACATGCTTTATAAAGTATAATCAATATTAGCAGACTAAGGTAGAGAACAATCTAGATCTCTTAATTTGCATGGTTTCCATATTACTAAATTTTTCAATATGTTTGGCAACATTAGCAATTACATACCATCATGACTTAGGGAATTAGGAACAGCCTGGGTCGGGTCTTCCAGCTCCTCTTGTGCTTCTTTAGAAGTATGAAGCAATCTCAAATGGTGTTTGTCTGACCCATCAGACTAATTTTACATCTTCTTTCTATGGCTGGGGCAGTGCAGAACAGCCAGAGCATACTGATGACTCTGGCTCATTAATTTTAACTAGACACTGGGTCTGAAGGTTGTTTAATACCTCTGGACTGAAGCTTTCTCTTCCTCTTTGGAGGTCTGATGAATGCATTTGGCAGGGCTGTGTCCAGAGCACCAGTCTGACTAACACTTCTTGGAGCCACGCTGAAACACAGCAATGAATGCAGCTATCCAACAATCAAAAAATGCATCCTGCCACCCTTTTATTTCCTTGCTGCATTTTATGGCCCACTTATTTTCACAGAAAAAAATGCTCCATCTTTAGGAGACAAAAAGGAAATCAGACCCTGTGGGCAATGGTGGAGGAGCAAGTCTGCTCTGCTCTGCCAACATGCAGTGGTCCCATGGGGCAGTTACCACACCTATGAATCACTGAAGGAAGTTGCTGTATTAATCCCACTCCTATTATAGAAGAGCAGAGCATGAAATAACTTGCATGGAAATCCTCAGCTGCTGTTACAAGGCTTTTTAAAGTATCTTGCAATGTCAAGAGTCAATCTGGCCCTAGTATACCTTAACTTCATACTTAAGAACAATGGGGCAACCCTAACATAAAAATGAAGAATGGACAACACTATTAATCTGAAAAGGTACTACGTTTAATGACACATTACCTAAAATATATTGTCTACTGATTTCAAAGTTAACACAAAAATATAACATGCAGGTGGCTGAGTCTGTGAAATAAGGTTTATGTCTAGAGGTTGTCCTGGCTGTTGCTAGAACACCATCAAACTCTCTTCCACCCATAAATATCAGACTTTGTAATGCTCCAGAGCAGGGCCAGCTATAAAAATGTTGTTTGCTATTAACAAACCCTGTGCACTATCCAAACAAGATTATGGAATTCTAGGAGTTGGCCATGAATACATAATTACATGAACTAAACAATTCTATGATTCTATGATTTCAGCAGAAAAAAAATATAGTCTAATATTAAGAAGACATCATGGTATTTAACAACCTATCCTTCTCAAAAACCAAATCAGATTTCAAATATATTAGACTTAACTTGCAGTTATTTGGTACCACTAATCCTTAATCTGCATTACTGAGATACAAGCCAAACCCACATATTTGTCAGTCCAGGGAAAATCTTGAATTATTAAAAAAACCCAACCAAGCAAACAATGAAACCAAATCAAACCATTTTTGCCAATATTGAGCCATCATGGGGGTATGATCTTGGACCCTGCCCCAGGCTCAGCCATTTCAAAATTATACAAGTATGTGATTACTCAAATTCTTCCTTCTGACTAGAACTCCACATTTATTTTTCAAAATGGATCTTTTGTGCCTCTTCCCCATTATCTGCTCTTACTAACTGAAAATTACCAGAAGTGCCAACCAGTCCACAGAGGGGATGAGACAAAACTCTAACACTTCAAGGTTCAAGTGCCTCTGAGGCAGAAGCAGCCCTCACCAGCCTCCCAAAGAGCCCATGGGAGACATCCCCACCAGTCAATAGAGCACTGTCTGTCAGCCCCACTCCTCCCAACCTCACCCCTTCCTTCCTGCCAGCTAATGAGGGAGCTCATTGCAGAGAGGCAGAGATGCTATGCCCAGAGGCAGCTGCTCTGAATAATGCCCATTTACATTGGTATTCTAGTCCTGCTTTCCCTTAAAGCTAAAAATGTAGGGGCTTAGAGCAGTTAACTGTCCTTATGCATCCTTATGAGGATGTGAAGAAGTTGAGCCTATAGCATTTCCCTTAATGGGTGCTCTTCAAGGAAAGACAAGGGGAAAATCGATGACTAGAGAAACTAGCATAAAATTAAATCTTGTGAAACACACAATCCTACATTTATTTATGCTCATTTAACCTGTTAAATGGGCTATTAGCAGGCCATAACTTTTCCAAGTGTCTCTGCATAGTCCAGGCCTCACATTGCTACCTCCTTAACACTTCTAGAAAAAGTAAGACAGCAAAGAGATTTAAAGTTCATTTGTAACTGGTTTCTGTGAGTAGCAGTGCGCTGCATGTTTATCAATGTGCCTTCCAGTCTTGGAAGTAGAAAAATGGGTGTTTTCCTCCTAGCACTTGCCCCCTGTTAACAGAGCAGCATATTTTTCAGCTCCTCTGAACTGTTTCAACAGCTACAGGCTGAAAATTGGACAGAAGAGGAAAATACAATCCAAACAAAATTGGCAAGTGTGAAGCAGCACGAATCTGCCTGTTCACTTTGGAGACCCTGCACCTTGTTACCTTTCTGTCATGATAGGATATAAGGAAACATGAAAGAGTCATCTGGAAGAACACTTAGAAATGCACAGGAAAGAGAAGTAAACAAGCCAGCAGCAGATAAAGTAGCTTAGTAAGCAGTTACATCTTGGAAGGACTCTCCATGCATTCCAGGCCACTTTGCTTGGTGTTTGTACAAACTTGAATTGCCTTCCTGAGCCATAGACCCTTTTCTCTCTAGATGTTTGTATCTCTGCTGTCCTTATATACCCCAGCTTATCAGTTTTGTCAAGTTTTCTTACAAAAAAGTGAAATAAAACTTAAAGCAAGAGAAAGAAGGGGAGAACATCTATCAGTACAAAAAATGCTTCAGGCAGATTTTCATCTGAAAAAATATTAAGGAATGAAAAGGAATGTATAAGTAAGCTACTATGAACAACAATAAAATCTAGTCATAGAAAGTACATGTAAAATAGAGCTGACCCATCAGCAGAAAGCCCACAGGTAACTCCTGCAGCACACAAATATCCAGCCTGACATTTGAATGCCCAAAACGTCTGTATCATTTGCTTCCTCAGCGCACTGTGAACAGCATCCTTTAACAGTTACCCTAATAAACGGTTTGAGGGAGACGCCCTCGTATTTTCCATTGATATGCAAAATGTTTCCTTAGAGAAAATAAATAAACCAAGCATGAATAAATTTAGGCTGTTAGATTGTGACATTCTTTACAACTGAAAATCTGGGCCAAGAGTCAGCTAAATGCAACAAATATATCTCCTGAAGAAAAAGCAGCCCAAGCAAAACCTAACAACTCTGAAAGAAAAGGTATGATAAAAAAAAAATCATATAAATTATTCTTGTTATTATTTCATTGTATAACTGGCCCCATAAGGGACCCATCAACATCAGAGCTGAACCTTCACTGTACTAATCTATTAGCGGCTTCTCAAAACATCCCTACAGATCAGCGTTGCTGATTCTGTTCCACAAATTATGTTTAAGGTTATAAAGCAACATAAGGAGTGCCTTCCCCCTTTGTATTGCTTGTCTGCATCAACAATCCTTTTAAAGTATGAGCAGCGAGAGAAAAAAAAAGAAACAGAAAGAGCAGGCTGTACATAAAACTTATAAACCCTTTCAAAAGTGAGAAACAGGTCAGGAGGCAATAGCGACTAGGGTAAAAAGTCTTGCTGTGATTACTTTCTTCACTGAGATAAAAAGGACCAGTGTGGGGTACTTGTGCCTCTTCATTGCTCTGGGCAAAGAATTTGCTCAGCAGTTGTGTTAGGTTGCAGGGGTAAGCCTGGCTCAGTCCTCCTGGCCACGGCTTTCTGCCTGTGGCAAGGCTGCAAGAAAGTTTGCGTTCATTTGCTTTGAACTTGGTAGCCTACACATGTGGTTTCACTGTAACTGAAGGCTATCTCTGTGATTGCTGATGTGGTCTTTCCCTTCCTCCTTCTGTGGCCCTTCTTTTGTGGAGGGATTTGGGCAGAACAGCCCTCACTTGGCAGTAGCTGCTGTGGGACCCCGCCCTGTGCATGGGACACACCTTCTGCCCTCATAAAAGGGCCGTATTGCAGAGGAGTAAGGTGTCCTTCTGTGGGATCACCTGCAGTTTGCTGAGTCCTTGCTCTCCAGTGCTGTGGTGTTGGGAACCCTTCTGTGGGGTATGGGTGGGCTTGTGGAGTTTGGCCTGAGACTTCTTGGGGACCAAGGATCTGCTACAGGGCAGCCAGTGAGGAGAACTGGACTCAGTAATGTCAGTGTACTCCTTGATGCTACCCTTGAAGAAATGTGGAAGATCATATCCTTTACATATCAAGAATCAATCTTATTGCTATCAAGGTTAATGGCAAATTTACAGTTTATTTAAGTGGAAACCAGGTCATGGGTGGCTAGAATTAGAGCTTGCTTGGAGCAGGAAAAGACATTGAATATTAAGAAGGTGGTTGTGGTTACATGGACATTTTTCCATTGTTCTGCTTACTGAAACAGCCCTGCAGCCACGTGTTCTTGCCCTATTTGTTACACTGACCCCTGAGTTTGTACACGGAGCTAAATTACTTTTCTGGGTGGAAAACACGACATTTTAGTGGGGGTTAATATGCAAATGCATGTAATCCCTTATGTTGTTCATTCTGTGTTCCCTCATGCTTTGCAGTCACAACGACTGAGGGTGACAGGGAACAGGGACAAGTGGCCAGAAAAGCTGTGAGCTGCTTAGACTACTTTTAACACCACCTCACCTCCTTTACTTTTTTTCCTATTTTCATTTCCAGACATGAAATGCAAAAAGAAAATGTTATTTCATCCTGTCTCATCATGGCTCTTGCTGTCTGTGTGGCCCTGTTGTCTTCTGTCTTCCAGAGACAGTTCTGGATGGTCGCTGAGGGCAAGCCCAGGTAGATGAGGTGGCACAACTCTTACCCCAGCTGGAAGTCAGAAAGTTGGCCAACACCCTCACAAGTGCTCAGACTTTGTGTGCACTGGATACTGGCGTGAATTAACAGCCCGAAGCTTATCAATCAAAGTACAATAGCTGCAAATGTGTGTGTTCTCAGGCAAAAATAAAGCCAGCTGTCTTACTTAAGTCTCTTTTGTAGAAACCTGAACTAGGGCAAATTGCCTCAAATTTCCTGGGGCAGACCACTGTGCTGATGCATGGCGACCTGACTGCACCTGAGTCCTCAGTCTGACAAGAAGCACATGAATATTTTAAAGGACCAGCTCCTAAATATTAAGGCATTAGTCTTTATGTCATCAAACAACTATGGTATGGTATTCCCTTATGAGAAATAGTACACTGTAACTTGCCCTGCCTTATAGTTTATTTGCCTTCCGGTTTTGCACCTTTTCCTCAGCAACACTCTTGTTTCTCAGCCTTCTTTTAGAAGTGTCATTAATGCCCTGGGCCCGTGTCCAGCTGCCGTTGCTGCTGTTGGTCCCTCCCCACAGCTCCTCTGACTCAGCGTTTTGTGAAACCACACTTGGCAGGAAACACACTTTTAGAGGGACCAACTGTAATTTAGACAAAAAAGACCATTAGCTGCACTCAGCAGCAATGGCAAGGCTGCTTTTTTTTGCTGCTGTGTTAAAGCAGACCAAGGCCAGGAAGAAATATATTATTTATGTTCACTAAGTTTTAGATAGACAGCTTTTCAAAACTTACACTGCTTCTTTTGCAGTATTTTGTTCAAATAAGTGACAGGCTCTGCTGAGAGATCCTGCTCTGTGGCATTAAGTAGTTAACATTTAACAAGGATCAACCCACAAATCCACAGATGTTTCTGTGGGCGCTTCAAAGGAATGCGGAATTTTCTAAAATGGGCAGACCATAGCATGTGGAAACCAACATCAGCATGGTCTTTGAATCTGATTCCTTCTCCCTGTAGACTGGATTCCCTCCAGAACTGCCTGTTTTCCTCGTTAGGACAGAATTACCATTTCCTCTATGGCCAACCAGCCACACGCTCTAGATCTCCTTTCGGATGTCAAACATAGGGTAAAAGCAGAGGTAGCTTTAGGTGATATATTTACTTCTTGTCAAGGCTGGGGAATATTTCTTTCAAAAGAGCAGAACTCTTTCCTGATACAGCCAAGGTCTCTTGCAATTGTCAAGCTAGACACTTTAAAAAACTATATGGCTTCTCACAGGAAAAATAGACGTTTTCTGCGGGAACAGGGCAGTCAAAAAGTCTATTCAGCCCTTACCCTAGGAACAGCATTAAGGACAGGTCAAGGATAATGAGCTGTGATTGTAAGAGTCATGAGTAAGAGAGAGATGTAGCAATTTCAATCATGGGAGAGTGAGTGGGAAGCGTATTTGTCTTGTGCCTTCTCAGGGAGAAATCTGTTTCCTCCTGCATCCCTGTCATTGCCATGCAGCAGTTAGTGCTCTGAACTGGCAGGTTCTGCTCTTGTTTCTGGACCTCTAGAGAAGGGTAAGAGCCCACTGTAGCTTTTGATCTGTTGCAACGCCTGGCTGCAAGACAGCAGACTAGGCATTGCAAAGCAGTGAAATAAAAGCCATCGGCAATTAAGCAGAGTATTCATGACAGTGATTGAAGATGACTTTATTTCTTGCTGCCTTTGTTTAAAGAATGTCCTTTCCATATACTCATAATGCACATGACAAATGACTCCATAGCTGTGGGGGAAATACATAATGCTCTCTCTTTCCAATCCAAGGTTGATCACCAAATGATTAAAGCAGTGTTGTTTAACATTATTCCCAGGAAGGACTTGCTAACGTCTTTGTTATTGATGCTTATTTGGGCAATTATGCCAAAGCACGTTATGTATGCAATTCAAAAACTTTTTCACCTCATATCTGAACTCATGTGTGTCTGCATACATAAAGACATCTATGTATAAGAAATTTAAAATATTAGTTTTATTTAAATGTCTTTCTGACAAAAAAATTACTATGGAAACAAGCATGAGCAAAGGTAGATGAACACACATTTGTTCTAGCCTGAACAATCCATTCTCTTTCATTGGAAAATTTGAACCTTTTGGCTAAATAAATTCTGAGAAAGGTTAGGGTATTTTTTTTTTCCCTGGGAAGGAAGGAAGGAAGCACCAGCAGGTGTGATCTGTCAGTGCAAATGAAAAACAAACAGACCAAACAAAAAACCCCAATCAAGAACCCCACCAATGCAACAGGTTGGAAGACATTCATCTCAATGGAAAAGACATGCTCACTGGTTGAAATCTCCCCCAGGAATGTTCCCCTATGGATTTTTTAATTGATGAATTTCAATTGAAATTTTTAAGAAATTATCTGACAATCTGAGAATTCAGCTTTTTCAAACAGCTTTCCAGGACTACTAGCCTGTTTGAGGCATATGCTCTCTTTTTAAATAAAATTCCAGTTATTTTAAAACAGAGCAGAACTAAAAGCACTACAGACAATCTACAGATCTGATTACAAATTTAATGGCCTGATTCACCCCTGCTCTCCTTCAATTTTGGAGCAGTGTGAATCCAGTGCTTTTTATCTTCTCACCCCAGACACAATCTGGACTAGCACAGCAAGGAACAAGTTTCTGGGAGCTTAAGCTTGTTCCGCTTTATTTGTTTTTTTTCTGGTTTTTTTTTGAGAGCAGCTGTCTTTGAGATTTGTGATCTTTTCTAAAAGCATGACCATAGTGATCATAAGGGCTTGGTGAATTTATTAACTCCACTTGATTAAATCCTCCTTTGACTCCATTTTGAAAGAATTAGTTCCGGAACACAGATTTAGATCTCCTCTACCATCTATTTGCCAGATGTAGGATGAACTTTATAAGCACTTTTATTCCTTTGGACTCAAACAAGAAATATCAAAATATGTACTGTAAGCCACTAAACCCCGAAGTTAAAGATCATTAAGATTTCTTATTTCAGGCCCTGAACTCTGGAATTGGATTACCCAATGGTACCCAGCTTCCCTTGCAGTCTAGGAATAAATGTGTGACCCTGGCTTGACAGGTAAGTGATATTCTGAGGGAGCCAAAAGTGGTTATGTGTCAGCTGTGAACAGTGTTTTCATGACTAAAAAACCCTTTAATGAAGGAGGTTGTATTTTAATCATAGCATCAGATATTTTGGAAAAGAGATGAAGCTTATTAGTTCTCCAGTGCAAAGACATCTAAAGGCTGAACATTTGGCTCAGGAAAATGCAACCTGAACTGAACTTCTAAGTTGTGGAAATTATATTTTCATCACATCTACTTAGCTATTAGCAATGATTTCTTTTTTTTAAATATGACCAAAACTCTCCTCTCCTTCTCTCTTTCCTTTTATGAGTTTTTTCTTTTTTTCCACAGAAATCATTAAGTTAAGCCTTGATAATCCAAGAAAAAAAAAATAGAGGCAGTAGTTCAAGCTCTTCTCTGTGTGTGTTTAGTAAAATGTGATACAACTTCACCATTAAAACTCTTGGTTTTCTATCCAAATTCTAATAAACACTATATGATGTATAAACTCATAAATGTTCACAGCAGACGAATGGGCTGCCTCTGAAAATTGCATGGCTTGAGCACAGCATGATTAGTTGTAAAGGAAAGGAAAGAATTTGTTATGACATTTCAAAGCTTCTTAAAGCACAGTACCTTCACCTACACTTGCCTGCCTGTTACCACAAGGCTGTGGATTGTTATTTAAAAGGCTTATAAAGGTTTTTCTTTCCTAAAAATAATGATGAAATTAAACATTGTCATTTAAAAATCTCTTTAAAACGGGTTTCTTATCTTCTCCCATTCAGTAGCAGTGCCTGACTTAGGGAAGTGGAGAGGATGTGCATGATTAGCTAATGTCAGATGACATCCTAAATGACACCATGTAGTGATTAAGACACTTGGATTTTTCTAAACTTATATTTTAGTGCTATGTAGAGGTGTTGAAATGACAGCTCTGGAGGCTGAAGTCTCCCCTTTGCTAAACAGTGGACAGAAGACGGGATAATCCTGTCTTTGCTTCATTCAGGTTCGTTTTCATCCGTTTTCTACAGCTGCTGTTTGTTTTTCAATCAGCCAAAGCTTGCAGTAAGGATTTCTCAGGACACCTTAATAATTAGATTAAAAGTGGAAGACCACCAGTATCCTTTACCTAGGAATCTATTATCAGTAGCTTTTCTTTCTTGAATTCATGGGCTAGTAATCTAGAGGCAGAGACTCATTGTCCAATAATTAAGTACATTTTAAAAATTAACTTCGTTTTTTATCTGCTTTCTAGCTAAAAATGCACCTTATAACATGCAAAGCCTTGCAGACTGGTTTTGGTGTGAAAGTGTATTTGAGAAGAGACTGGAAACAATTTCCACAAGTGAAAAGGCTGATTTGCACTTAAACAGACTGTTTCTTCAGAAAGGAAGTTTACCTAGGGTAAATGCTGGGTGGGAATGTTCTTTGAAAGGATGTTAATTGTGCCTTGGTTCAAAGAACTCCTTGAAATTCTTGTAATGCAATTATGCTAAGTTAGAGGAAGTTAAAGGATTGTGTATTGGCAAAAATGCAGTTAGAATCCCAGTTGAAGTCATGTGTCAGAAGTGCTATTGATGATAACATTGACACCTGCCTCAGATAACTTCAAAGCCTGTGCTCTCTGTATGAACCTAAGTTCACTGAGCTCAGCTAGCAAAAGGACGAACCCAGACAGAGAAACCGGTCCAGACCTCCAAGAAGTGCAAATGGAGCTATGCCACTTAACAACAGCACATCAAACCCCAGCTCAGCACCTTTTAACACAGAGGATACAATGGTGCGCTCTACCAAATGAAACCCAACATCTGCAGGCCTACAGCTGCTCATCATAGACAGAAAGGGGTCTCTGTGACTATCTGCTTTCCCCATGCTGGTGGGAAAAATGAGATTGCTCTGTGTGAGTTTCTGAGGAAAGACAGTGTAAAAGACAAGTTCCACATTGGTTTCTGAAAGCACTGAGGTTCTAAGGTTTCTGATGTCTTCTGGGCGTGAGTTCCACCCTCATGGGGGCCATCTTCAGAAAGAATAATGGCAGGTTTTTTGTCTGTCCCACAAAGTGCTTCAGAAATAATGAAGTCTGAACTGATGAATGCACCCAGAACTTAACCTTTGGCAGTAAAACTCATTGCTCTATGTATCACCCAGGGTTTTGTAAACTGCTGTTTAACAAAAATGTTTGTGCATTTTGAGTCTGCCTTGATAATTTCTCTCCTTTCAAACACAAACCTCATGTTTTATTTAATTGCTGCCCTGTTCTGCCCAGTTCTGCAAAATGACAAGCCAGAGATGAGAAGCCCTAGGATCACACAGCCTGTTTGGATTTGGCTATGTATTTGGAATAAGAGTGGTCTAGCAGAAGTCCAAGTAACGGAAATATTAATAAATAAATTATTAATCTTTTTAGGTTAATAATCCTTTTCAAGGGATTTCAAATTTTAAAAATAAGGTGGGAAAAGGCTAGATTTTTCTGCCCAAAGCACTTCTAATTATTTGGTTCAAAGTCTGCCCTGTCACAGAGGCTCAATCTTTGGGTTCTGGTCCTTTGATTTCCTCCTCTGCACACAAACTGAAACATTCAGTAGTTCTCATCTCAGTCACAACCATATTTTCCTTTTTTGAGAAAATCAGGAATAGGAAAGTTGCAGAGCAATCTGGGTCTTCCCCAGTTAGGAGTTCCCCTGGAGGTCAGCCACATAACAAGATCTAGGACTACAGAGCTCTTCCGGCTTCTTTAGCAGAGATGCATCCAGCCCAGACCCTCAGATGTTAAGGGGCCCAGCTCCTCACTCTGTAGATTCAGTCCCTTATTGCTGGTCTCTTCAGCAACGAGTTCTGTCCATAGAATAACTTAAAGAAAAAGAGCCATGGACTTCATGTGAGGAAATAATGGTGGATTGCAGAATTTAGAATTTTGCAAGGGAAAATGGTCCTCCCTGATCATACAGTCTTGTTGTGTACACACTCCAGAGGTGCCCTTGATCTGTTATTCAGATGAATTCCCAGTATGTCATATATGTGTGGTGAAGAGGAGAAAAAATATCACAAATGCTCTTATAGTGGAACTGAAAAATATGGAGTCACAGAATCCGGATGACAAAAATAGATTAATTTTTCATGTAGTGCACTGCGGTTAATCCTTGTGCTCACAGTATACTTTATTTAGAATCACTGCAGAATTCCTCCTCTGATTTTTCTCCCCGAAATTAGCCTGTAGTGATATGCTTCAGACTCCACAGGAACCTAAAGGTATTTGATTTAATTTATTTCCATGAGTTTTGTTCTTTGTTCATTTATTTTAATCACTGTTGGTTTTCTCTCCATTTGACTATCCTAGATTTTCATTCTCATACATCATCAGTTATTATGATCTAAACAGGTCTCCACTGAATACAGGTTCCCCAAAATTTCAAGTATAGCAATCTCATTTGAGAATGAATATAATTAAATGGAACTGTGGGAATTAAACTATCTCAGAAGCAGAAAGTGCCGTTATAATGTTTCTGTAATATTTATAGTCACAATTCCAATAATCATGCTAACACCTGAGTTTTTAATGAGATTTGAACTCAGTACTTTTAGATACAATTATTATTTTAAAGAGTATGCAAATATTTGTAAATATTACAATATATTAGGTTGCTGGGTTGTGGTTTTTTTGTTAAATATTCAAACGAATTATTTAATAATGTGTTCAAAGTTAAACCAAAATATTGCACTGTTGAATGCAAAAATATTTGGATGTTGAATCTTAAAAAATTTAAATGATTGATGCCTATTACAAGAAAAAATAGAATAGCATATTCACAATTTGAAGCTAACATCCATTTGTATTTACTTACACAGTTATCACTTTTCAGCATGCAATTACATTAATATTTTTAGGTGTTGGATGGTTTGACATTTTGTTCCAACTCTAGACAGCCAACTATGCCTTCAGATGGGTCTCTGCCAGCTAAAAATACAGTCCTAGATAAGTACATACAACCTCCACATTAGTATTAGTGACACCCAGAAATAAATTGCTCTGCTGAAATAATTAACTCCGGAGGATTCTGTGGCTTTTCCATTACTATGCTAGATCCTAGCTTGAATACATGCAATAGTAGGAAGCTGAACAGCCTGCGTATCTCAAGGGTTAATGGCTACTTTCTTTGGAGAACCATGGTCTGGTACAGCTCTGCAGCTCCTAGCAATTTAGAAGCATAGGATACAGGGGCAAAAGGAGTGTCTGGGTCATGGAAACAGATTCTGACACCATGGTGCTTTCCTCAGACATTGCCATAAAGCAATACCTTTAGTTCCTGTTTACAACTGTTCATTTGCTTGATGCTTACGCTATCGGAAGGCTGCTCCAGACTGTGACTTGTCCAAAGTGAGAAAACTTTTCATTTAAAAATTAATTCATCATCAGTGAGTCAGAGCTTTGTGTTAAAATCTATGTGGTTCTAGCATGGCAATGTAAGTTGATTCACCTCTTCACAAAGAAGCATGGTGGAGGCTTCCCAAGCAGATGGATGAAAAACCCAGTCTTGCTCAAACAGAGTGAATACAAAAACTTCTGGTCATCTGTAATCCAAGTTTTGAATCTCACTCTGCATGAGATGAATCAGTTCTTTGATGACAAATAAAAGCCCTGTCTGCATTGGTGGGATTGATGATTTCCTTTTCCATAAGCAAAGGGATGTTTAATTCTTTTGTATAACAAACTCTGAACGTGAGACAGCATTCTAGATGCCTTACTGTTTGAGAGTTCAAAGACTGTAGAGGACATGGCTGCCTTGCAGAAAGAAGATTTAGAAAAAGAAAGGTTAAGATTTTAAATATTTTCTCCCTGTTTTGCTCCATATATTGCATTTGCAGGTTCCACTCAGGTAAGTCATAAAATTGCAGGAGTGTATTTTAGCCACAACAGATAGCTTGTTGTAGGCTTTTCCACCTCCCTCTGCCTTTGCTTAAACCATTACTCCTGAGATAGGTGAACCTGTATTTGTTGTGCCAATATTGGTGGACCAGTCTTGCCAATATTTTTGTACTCTGCACACAGAGAGCAACGTCCTATGAGCAGAAGCTGCTTTTGGGAATACTTCAGCCCTGGCAGTCAAAGGTTTCACCAACATTGCTTCATTGAGGACAGAAAATTCAACAGTATCTGAATTGCAGAGTTCCCAGAAGACCATTTTTTTCTGAATCTAGGGTGTGAGAACTTTTGCTTTTAAATCACTGTGCCATGTAGTTAGAGCAAAAGATGTTATAAAAGTAGCATTTACTTGTCTGGATTCTTTGAATTTCTCTGCCACTGTTTATAATGGACTAATCTGGTGCTCAGAAAAATGTGAAAAAACCTTTTACAGAAAGCAGTAGAAAGACATTTTACGTTCCTTTCTACTGATTACTTTTCCTTGATGCTAGGAAACAATTATTTTAAGTGGATTACTTCCAAAGAATAACTTAATTTGATAATAAAACAAATACTACTTTCCCATTTATTGATGAATCAAGCAAGGTAATTGGATTTATTACTTCTGAATCTATGAGTAATCCTGTTTCCAAATCACATATGTGTTTCCTCCTCTGCTTTTATGTTTTTCAGGAGATGACAATTATTTATTCATTCTCTTTCAGGCAGAGTTTTATATATATTTCTTTTAATCTGGACAGCAGCAGTCTTATGCATGGTTTCTGAGCTCAAAATAGAGATAATTTATACTTAACACAATATACATCCTTTCTGGAGAAAAGTGAGTTTCAGTCATTCTGAGTAGCTGAAAATAGTAGTTAATTAAAACAGATCTTGCATTAGTCTCTACAATACGCACACTAATTGTGGAATAGATATAGCATTGTTATGATGCTGTTTTGTACTACTAAATATCAGGGTCCTGGAAGCTGAGAGGCCCTTGGGACATATATCCTGGGCTGGGATGTAGGAGATGTCTGATAGGCATATACAGATAATCTAGGGAGTGGCCATGCTAAGTGTTATTGACATTTCTCCTTCCTCTGCTTTTTAGCTTTATACTACAAATCTGCCATGCCAAGTCTTTAGAAGATTATAGATTATTTTAGACATTATAAAATAATAGATTTTTCAGCTAACTGAATTAGTCAAATATTCTTCTTTGAGTAGTTAATCTAGCAGCATTTAAGAATTTACTTCACTTGGAGATTTCACATCAGTTTGCAAACTTTCAGTAAACTTCTTAGAATCTGTATTTAAATTCTTAATTTTTTTTACAGGGATTATTTACATCTGCAATGATCTACCAGTACAGCTATACTAATTCACACCAGCATGTTTCTGAAGTGGAAATGCAGCTTCCATTGGAAAAACTGTTCCTCTTTCAGTACAGAATAAAATCTTTTCTACTAAGTCTGCATATTCTGGTTTAAAGTGTGATTTCTTTTCATACTCCTGTTCTGCTCAGTAATGCCAGCAAAACTTTTAAAAGTAGATCAAATCATGAGCTGGAAGTGCTAAAGAAGCTTATTCAAACTCAGATTATTTTCTTCTGTGAAGGGCAAATGACCCTTGTGCTCGAAATACATTACTGTATTGATGGGATTTATTGATCAGCATAGGACTTTGGTCCCGTTGATAAAGATGGAAATCTGTCACATTCCCCAGGTCCATCACCTTTACTCTCTGCATCAGTGTTGTCCTCTTGCCTGATAAAGAGTTGCTTAAAAAGGGACTTCCAGAGCTGAACAAATCCATCTGTAGAGCTTGAATTGAAGAGCCAGCTTCTGTCATACAGAACCAGAACAAAACTGCATCTGCTGAAAAGCACGTGGTTCTGTTAGCTATCGTGGTTTTACTATGAAACTAATCATATTTAGCATTTCTCCTGGTCATGTTCTTTAATGATGGTCAGCACTGAAGGATAATGATTCAGTTGGGAGTTTCCAGGGTTTCCGCACTACCAAGCCCCATTGTGGTTTTCAGTTGAAACATTTCAATCCACATTTCTATCCATTTGTAGATATCATTGGAAGCCAGTGCTGCACTTTCACTTTTATTTCCGATGAGAATAGAATGTGGTGTTTGACCTGAAATACATTCTTGTGTGGAATAGAAGAAGGCAGAAGGAAAGATGTGTTATTTGCTAGCAAAAACATGCTATGGGCTTTGTGGTACTCTAGTAAAGTTTGCTCTTGCTGAATCTACTAAATGACCCAAATCCCATACCCACATTTCCATGATTCCTACCACATTTTTCTCTGTGCCTCCTTCCATGAAGTGACAGAAAAAGCCACATCTTCTGGACTAATGTAATATACTCTTTCCTCCTCAGTTGCTTCTGTCTCCCTTCATTGCTCCCAGAAAGGGAGGGACTGTTGCTGACCATTTCAGGGCATCGTAGGGCTTTCTCACATCACTTCCAATGCATTCCTTGCCTCCGGTCACCCAGGAAGAATCTGCTGTGTTTGATTTCTGTCTCAGGTCACTTGTCTCACAGCTACGTGCCAGGTCAGTGCCAGTGAGTTGTCTTGCATGGCAGAGCTTTGTTATGCAGGCTGGTGGGTCAAGTTTCACATGCTCAAAAGGAGTCGGTATAAAGACAAAAGAGAGACAGCATGTGTGTCAGTGTCAGTAATGAATAAACTACCACATCAACTACACAGCATGAACATCTTTATCCAGCTGTGTTTATATATTATTTTCATTAATTATGGTTGTTCCTATCACTTGACACAAACAAGGACTTTTTCTTTTTTTTTTTTTAAGTGGCCATTTTATTAATCCATTTTTCTTCTGAAGAATGATATCTGTCCCCCCTTTAACTGGACAGAGATACATCACTTTCAAATATAAATCTCAAAATGCAGCCCTGCAAACTACAGCTCCTTGGACTATCACTTATGAAAGAAGATACCTTTTCTTCTGTCCACCATGAATTAAAATGAAATTGCTTACAATCCATCCTTTAAAACCCTGTGGTCAAATTTATGCCTGGCATCACAGTGCAGGAAACAGCATAATTGCACAGTGGATGAACTCAGTCTCAAGAGTCTAGTGCTTTGAAAGCTTTTTGATGTATTGTTGTACTTTATTTATCTTTTTAAATTTTTTTTATTTTGTTTTGCTTTTTTAATACTAAGGCCATTTAGGAGCTGTGTTAGTAACATGAACTTTCTAATACTGACTACAACTGGAGAAGAACCTAAATAAAGCTAAAGGCATTTTAGCCTTTTTGTCAAAGATTACAGTGTAAAACTAGCAAAAAATGGTTATTTTTCAGAGATATGCATTTTGAGAGATCGGAAATAGTTAGGCATTTTTTGACTACAGGGAAGCTTTTTGAATTCAGACAAATGCATTTCATACAATTCATTTCAGGGTTGATTCATTTTATCTGTGTGTATCCTGTGCCAAGTGGAAACATTAGGCCTCTTTAAAAAATGATGGGGGATAATAAATGCTCCAGGCAATTGTTTTGCTGAAATGAAGTAATGGCAGGGAAGCATATGGTGAAATATATTTTTAATTACTTTTCAACAATGTTAAATGTTTTTCCTTATTTTCATATTTAATGTTCTTGATCAAGCTTGCTAAATAGGCAGCTCTTATGGAACACACCACTTTGTGCAATAACACATGACTAATTTTATGGGCAGTACTGTATATCCCTGTGTATCGGCACTATATTTGCTGTAGAACTTTGTTTATGATGCTTTGTGCCATCCAAGGAAGCTGGGATTGTGAGTGGGCTGTTTTGTTCCTGTTTTATTTTTTCTCTCTGAGCCCACAGCTCTCAACACCTTTGTTGAGAGGTTTCGTTTTCTTAAATTTTTGTTTGTGCATGCAGAGCAGGAAATATGATTCTCTTCTGTTAGACTAAACAAAAGGAAATCCACCTGAGACTGAGAGGAGACACCGGCCTCCCTTTTAACAACTTCACTTCTGAATCACCCTTCCATCCCCTTCCTTCATCTCCCTCCCTGTAGCGCAGGTTCCACACGAAAGCAAAGTGAACACAAACAAAGGACACCTGTTCCCAGCCCTAGTAAAGAGAGAAAAGCTGCTAGTGCCTAAAGGCTAAAGCTGAGCTGAAAGTATTATGGCTACAGGTGGTGTCTAGGCTGCAGATATACCTGCACAAGGGAAACACAAGTGTATTGCACAATGCCAGTAAAAAAACAACTGGAAAGTAAGTGACATCACAGGAGGGTGGCAGGGGGAAACCAGGGCACAACGGTCACCCCTTGTCTGCACGTATAGGTTTTTTTTTTGGGATGTACACAAAGGTTCTTTTAATACAGAATATAAAAGCAAAGTAAGAAAACCTGGCAATTTGCTGTCAACACCTACAGCAGGCGACCACACTCTCCCCTCCCTTGTTACAGAGCTGACACAAATTCTTTTTCAGAAGATGTCATGGTCATCACTGGTATGAGCAGAAGATGCTTCTAGTAGCATGCCCTGGAGATCAACAGTCCCAGGCTATTTCAGACCAGTGAGTCCTTTCCAGAGATGAGAACTCCTCACAGAGGCTTCTCTGTAACCATCACCCTCTTTTTCAGCTTGAGTGGCTTTTCTTCCTGCGGCTGTAGCAGTGTGGCAGAAAGGAGTTGGGACCGCTCTCTTGCATGTCCAGCACTTCCTTTCTCACTGCTAGTGATTCAGAGGATTAAAACAGCAGGATATAAAGCAACAGATGGGGATTTCATTCATTCCCTGTGCTTTGAAAACAGACTCAGAGGAATATATCCATTGTTATCATTCTGACCTTCACTATGCTGCATGCAGATTTCAGTTTGAGGTGGGAGGGGGATGACTCTGGGTCCGAGGCAGTGGCCACCACTGTGGAGAGAAACACTGTGCTGATATTTTATCCACATTATTCAAGCAAAAAAACGGCTTGTATTAAAGGTCAGAGCACTGAACAAGTAAAAAGATACTCCTTTATCTCCATCCCTTCCCCTTCTCACTGGGATCCAGGGCAGAGGGGCAGAAGCAGAGGGGGTGGGAGTAGGAGAAGTGAACCCCAAGTATTTCTCTTATGATGAGTTGCTGACATCTCAGGATTGCCCCTGGCACTGGGAAAAAAGCCAACAAACAAACAGAAAAGAGAAGGAAGAAGTTGCCTGAGGGAGAAGCAAGGCCATGGCAGTCAGTGGCCTGGCTCCCACGCTGCCTGTAGCTGCGGAGGAGGAACCAGTCAGCTCTGAGACTGCTGGTGTGATTTTTGGGACTTATTTCTGTGGCAGAAGAGGGAACCACAGCCTTTCAACCTCTGATCAGTGGGGCAACCTTGTGGGGGTGGTCTCCCAAGAGGGAGGAGAGAATTTCCCATAGTTCTTCCTCTTCCCATGTTGCTTGCCAGAGGCCCCCCTGGGCAAACCCAGGGCTTCAGCCTCAGGAAATGGAATGAAAGAAACAGCCTCCAGAAGTGGTTTCATTCTTGTTTTAACAGATACCAAAGGGAAAGGTTAGTCCCAGGGAAGCTTTAGCTTCTGGGATTTGTAACTTGGGAGTGCTGTGAAGCTTTCAGAACCCAGATGTGAGAGAGAATGTTAGCATTTCCAGAGCCTTTGCTTTTAATCTCCACTCGTAAAGAATTGGGTCAGTTGTGCATGGCCAGAGACAGCAGTTCCCCTTGCACTGAAGCTTGCATACTGGAGATAACACTTCCTATAAATCAAGACAGCCTGTAAAAAAATGACAAAAACTGTGAAGTTCAGCTTGCCAGGAAACTGTTATCGTGCATGTGTATTTTTTTTAGGCAAAAAATAAATTTAATATCCACATCCCGTTTTGTCAATCTCTTAAAACCCCTGACAGGGATGTGAATGTTGTTCAAGAGCTATTACCTGTCATGATGATAATTTGTTCCTTTTGAAGAGGTGATGTCTGAGTCATTTTTGATGATTACTTTTCCTTGGTCTGTATTTGTTCGAAAGACACTTTTTAAACCTGAGAATTGTTTCCAAACAGCATGCATAAATGATTAGTACTGCTTTCAGTTGTGCAGTTTGATACCTTTTCCCTTTAGATGTTGGTCTAGATGTGAAGACTCTGCCCTACCTGGTGCATAAAGAACAGATCGTAACTGCTGCAACAGCTGAAAGATTTGGAATGATTTAAAGATAAAACCAGTCAGCCACTTCCCATAGAATGATGGTTTGAATTTGAAGGGCCTTTAACAATCATCTAGATCCAGCCCCGCCCTGTCATAGGCAGGGACAGCTTCCACTAGACCAGGCTGCTCAGCGTTTTATCCAACCTGGCCTTCAACACTTCCAGGGATGTGGAACATCTCTATATGGATGTGGACATTTCTCTATAAGGTCTCATGGTAATTTTCTCTTTTCCAGGCTGAATAGCCCCAGCATTCTCAGCCTGTTTTCATAGGAGAGGTGTTCTAGTCCTCTGATCATATTCCTGGCCCTCCTCTGGGCTTCTTCCAACAGGTCCACATCCTTCTTATGTTGGGGACCCCAGAGCTGGACACAGTGCTACAGGTGGAGTATCACAAGAGCAGAGTAGGACACAATCATCTCCCTTGACCTGCTGGTCACACTGTGCACATTCAGGTTCCTTAGATGTTCTTGAGCCTGATCTCCTACAGCTGAAAGTTCTTCATTCTCTCAGTCCCTGCCTTTGCCTTCTCAACTTGGGCAGTGTGGCTGGAGCACTTGCCAGTGAAGACTGTGGCAAAAGAATCACAGAGTACCTCAGACTTCTGCATATTCCAGGTAACCAGGTTTCCCATTTCCTTTTGGAGATGAGCAACATTTTCCCGAATCTTTGTTTTACCACCAACATATCTGTAGAAGCTTTTATTGTTGCCCCATGACATTCCTGGCCAGATTTGATTCTATCACAGCTTTAGCTTTCCTAACATGATCTCTGGCATCTCAGACAATTTCTTTGTGTTCCTCTTAGGCTCCGTGTTCTGGCTTCCACCCTCTGTAAGCTTTCTTTTTGTGTTTGAGTTTGTCCAGGAGCTCCTTGTTCATGCGTACAGGCCTTCTGGTGTTCTTGCCTGACTTCCTCTTTGTTTGGATACATTGCTCCTGAATTTGGATGAGGTGATTCTTGAGTATTAACCAGCTTTCTGGGGCCTCTATTTCCTCCAGGAATTTATTCCCTGGTACCTTACCAAGCAAATCTCTGAAGAGGCCCAAGTCTGCTTTCCTGAAGTCCAGGATAGGGAGCCTGCCATTAGCCCTCTTCACTGCTGTGAGGATCTCAAATGCTACCAATTCGTGGTCACGGCAGGCAAGGCTGCCCTCGATCTTCACATTCCCCACCAGTACCTCCCTGTTGGTGAGAACAAGGTCCAGCGCAGCACCTCTTCTTTGGTTCCTCTGTCACTTGGAGAAGGAAGTTACCAGTAGTGCATTCCAGGAACCTCCTGGATTGCCCGTGACCTGCTGAGTTTACCCTCCAACAGAAGCTCCCCATAAGGCCTGTAAATGTGAGGCTGCTCTTAACTGTCTATAGAATTCCTCAGCACACAATCTTCCTGGTTGGCAGCCTGTAGCAGACCAGCGCAGTAAAGTCACCTGCTCCTGCCCTCCCTTTGATCCTGACCCACAAGCTCTCTGTTGTCTTCTCGTCCATCCCAAGGCAGAGCCCTGTGGGCTCCAGCTGATCACTGATGTAGAGGGTGACACTCCTTCACTGCTCCCCCTCCTGTCCTTCCTAAAGAGCCTGCATCCTTCCCTCCCAACACTCCAGCCATAGGAGCCATCCCACTACTTCTCTGTGATGCCCGTAAGATCACAGCCCTGCAGGTGTGAAGAGCAAAAACAGTCAGAGCTCTGGGTTATCAAATCCCCCAAACACGAGCTAAGAATGTGGTATTGAGTAGCAGAATGCTGTGTAAGCCACTGCTGTGTAGGTAAATGCCAATGCTTCAAACAGAAGATTTCCTGTTTTGAGCTTCATTCTATCACCTACATGTGACATAGTCCTACTTTGCAGCTGCTATGCTACAGACCCTAAATTGTCTTCTAATTTTTCAAATTCAAAAGAAACTCAGTCTGTTTGATTGTTTAATGTTTCTCTAAAGAATCTGGGCACTTTACATCAGGTTCACCAGAATAAAGGTTTATCTCAGTCATCTGCCTTTGAAAAGAAGGTTCTTCATCATACCAGTAAGGAAAATATTTTGTGAGTACTGCAATTTGTTTTCCAGCTAAGTGACAAGCAGTATTTGAGTTTGGGTAAAATAGGTGTATATATTTTCATTGTCGTCAATTTTTGTTTTGTTTTAATACTCCATTATTAGTGTCCTTTACCATTTGACAAGGAAGGAACAACTTTTCTTGAGAGACGACCTTTAGATTCCCTTTATCTACTTCAAACAACAATTAAACATACGGTGAATTGTCAAAGCCAAAGAATCATTGTGTTTTAATAAAACATATTATGTACTAAAGTCTGTATAGCTCCATACTCGGGTGCATTTTAGATTTGCATCTGTTTGGGGAAAAAAAGTAGGAAACGGTTGCTGCACAAATTATGTTTCAAAAGAGATATGTTTGAGTAGAGGGCTGATTTTTAAGTGTGCAACAACCATAAGATGCATGTGAAATAAATACCAACTCATTTTATCTTTGTCAGCACTAGAAGCAATGTATCTGATAGCTTTTATAGTATTTGCTGGTTTTTTGACCAGAGTTTTCATCTCTGCACATACTGTTCCTAAATTCATTCTTTCTCCTCCCCTATCTGATTTGACACTTGTTTCCAAATGAAATATGCCTTCTATCCTTTGGCTCTTGAGTGGCTTCTCTTTTCTTTTTACCTTTTTTATTATTTATGTCTGGAAAAGATATTAAAACTCATATGACAGGCTTAATGCCTGTAATGTGGACATGTGTGTTTGGGGACAAGGGAACAGGGTTTCTTCATTTGTTGCTGGGATATTTAGATAATGGGCATTTAAGCAGATGTTCTTCTGAAATGCAGAACAGGTCTTGCATAGTGTCTCTTCTGTTGGTAACAATGTGTCTTGAAATTCACCTGATGCCTCTGTCCTTTTGCCTGCCAACTTGTGGCTGCAAAGCTGGAGGGAGAAAGCACATCCTGCAATTTTACCACAGAGGACAAAAGAACAAATGTCTCAAATCAGAGAAGTACTGAGAAGCCACCATTTTGCATGGAGATGAGGAATGGCACAGCTGGAGACATGCATAGAGTTTCAGATGGCACTACAGTGTTTATCCTGGGGTTGGTGTGAGGGCGGAGGGAAGCACTGATGTGACATTTTTATTACTCTGGTAAATCCATTCCTAGTCCTTCAGCCTTCTCCTTCCTTTAAAGAAACTAAATATGTCCTTCAGAGGTCCACTCTTCATCTATTTAAAATGAACTGTAAATCCTTTCCTGAATTTAGGCTTGCATTAGAAATGGGTTAAGAGATGAAATGAGCCAGTTCTGTGAGACAAACCAGATAGAGTCTGTAAAACATGTACCCCGTTAAAATTAGTTACTAAAAGCAGTAACAGTGTATGAGTTGTCATCTTGATGTTCTTAGACTGTCAGTTTGGCTCTAACTAAGCTACCATTTAAGGCCAATTTGTACAGGGGGTAAGAGACTTACAACAATAATCAACACAGGCTGCTTCCATCTATCCTTTTCCAGTGAATGATTTTCTATTTAATTCTTACTGATATTTATCAACAATTTTCTAGTGAATCTTTTTGCATTTTTAAAAAAAAATATTTATTTGTTCTGTCAAATTTGCATGTCAAAGACACTGTTTAATTTCATGGACCATGCTGGAAAGATATCTGTGACTGCAAGCGAGGACTCCAAGTCATAGATGCTTTCATAATCAGTTAAAAAGAAACAAATGCACACCTCCAGAATTGTGAATTTCAATACCTCTTCTGGCAGTTCATGCAAGGCAGTATCATTTTTTGAAAGCATAATAGTATTTCTAAAATCCAATTAAAGATCTTACTTTCAAGATATCTTATTTTCTGTTCCAAATAATCTTCAATCTACAGTATAACTTTGTCATCCATAAAAAACCCTGAAATTAAGAGGAACATTATATGATTCTAGCATCTATTATGCATCGCTTTATTTGTTGAAGGCTTGCTGTAGAATCTGCTTGTTTCCAAGGAATGAAAATTGCTTATTATCCCAGATAATGAAAGAGAATGTCGTCATCTATAATTGTTAGTTTAGGATACTTACTGTACCCTTCTATTATAAAAGGGCTGGCATAAAAAAGATTCAGTAGAAGAAGCAGCTCATAAAAAAATTCTTAAATAAAAGAGGGATTTGTTTACAAGTGAGATTTGTATGTCTTTGACAGCAAAATATATTGGAACATGTTTCTTAATTGACAGATTGTAACCTGAATATGAATGCTATTTACTGAATACAATTAATGAGTATTAAAGTTATTTTTTCAATGATCATAGAAGTGTGCTTCTAGATATACACCTAAGAATATGAGTGTACCCACCTATGTATGAGTGTGTAGGTGTATTGTATATGCGCTTATTGCTTTTTTTAACACAGAGCTTTTGCACTACCTAGACAGTTTTTCCTAGTCTGTTCCTGTTTTATTTCCCTGATTAAACTCTTGCAACATAATCTTTATAGGGTAAGAAGGTTTGCTTTAACACCCTCCGCCTAAATATGACAGTTCTGTAAACAGCAGCTGTATGTGGTCAGTCACGAGATCTAGAAATCAAAACTATATGGGCCGTAGTCACAGCTCACAAGACAAACATGACGTGCTGGAAAATGACTGCCAGACAGCCTGGATTTGATAAGTTGCACTAGACTGTATGTCACACTTTCTACAGCAGCAGCATTTCACACACACGCACAAGTGTTTATACAATTAAAAAAAAAGAAAAAAGAAAAGAAAAAAGAAAAAAAAGAAACCTACTCCAAAAAAGATTAAAATCATTCAACTAGAAAGACAGTCTTAGGAACAAATTTTTAAAATGTTTGTGCCTAAGGGGCTAGAAAACCAGTTTAGACCTAAACCCCCGTGAACATCAGGTATTCAGAGCTGTTAGCTCTTTCCGCAGTTGCAGAAGTGAGCTTTAAAGATGTGACTGCAGTCAGCCAGCAACAATTTATGCCTCCATGGAAGAAAAAAGCTCAGCACTGGAAGAGTGAACCCAAAAAACTACAAGATGTAGAAAATGAGAGCTTTTCTAATAAGGAAAATAATAGTGAAAAAGAGTATTAGAATTGGTATCAGCAATCAGTATAGGAGTTCATAAAAAAGTCTCCTCCTGATATCAGTCATGGATTTTTCATCTAAGCCAAGATAGCTTTCATCCATCTCACTGACATGTCCTGCCAGGCTCAGGCTAACTCAGCCTCTGTTTTGGATGTCGTTGCAGGGATGTCAGACTTGAGAAAAAAAGCTTCAAAATGGTTGCAGATAATTTCTAAACACACACATGTGCAAATCCCCCATGGCTAGCAGGTATAGCATGTCCCTGCAAGCACACAGGCACAGCTGGGAGCTAGCTTTTGACTTCTGCCTATGCCTAATTAAAATTATGCTAATTCTAACAACAAGATTACAACTTTATAAAACAAAACAAATAATTGTGTTTTCCACAATGCTGCTTTATTCATCTATTGCTTCTCTTTACCTTCTGACAGACAATAATGGGAAAGGTCTGATGGACAATAAAGGAAAAGTGAAACTGTCCATGGCAGTTCTTCAAACATTTTTGTAGGGTTTTCAATTTAAAAACCACCCATGCTTATCTGGGATATTCACATCCCATTTTTTGCCAAATTACAGCCTAGGGAATGTGAAAGTCCCAAAACTCTCAACCACATTGCTGCTTCTGCTGTATTCAATATCTTTGCATGCAATACTGAGCTTTCAAAACCATTTTAGCCATTCTTCCCATACTTATGGAGATCCTAATTCATTGCTTTTGTGGTGTGCAGGAATTCTGTTGCTTTGTGAAGAGCTAGAAAAAAGTTCCCCAGGTGCAGGAGTTGACAAGAACTTTTGGGTCTCCATCTAATTAGGCTATACACTGCTAGAAGTAGGCACCATGCTGTGCTTGCTTGTTTGCATCAAGTCAGACACTCCAGCACAGCTCAGGTGTTTTGTAAAATGCATATATAAACCATTTTTTTTTTTCCTGAGATGGTGGTTGGTGAGGGCCGGGAATGAGAGAAACATTTTGGTCTCATAATTCACCAGTCCTGGAAAGAAGAAGGAAGATTCGTATTTCAGCATTTAAATTGTCGTAAATTGTAAAGCTTGGATACCTTTTATTTATAGCATCTCTGTTGTTTTATTTGGGAATTAAACAGGAGGGATCTTCTTTGTAGTGTGACCATGGCTATGAAATTGATCTTCAGGGGGAGGTAATCTTGGCAGAATTTGCAGCAACAGAATGTATATTCCCTCTCTGTAGCCATTTGATGTTATGAAAACTGGATGCTGTACCTGTGATGATAGAAAAGTCCATAATTTCGAGGTAGTCCCAGCTCAGCCATTGTGTTGCCTAGTATTTCAGCCTGCAGTCTGTGCTCAGAACTGGAGTCCACAAACAAATGAAAAGTAGACTGTAAAACAACTGGAAATTCTCGAATAAAACCTTAACTTCATCCTCCTCCATGTATTTGACTGTTTTGTAGTACTACCTGCTTACAGCTGCTGTCAGCTCTTTTGCTGGATATGTGCATTCAAGAGCACTCTTCTTGTATTACATTTTTTTTTCCCAAAATGATAATGCAGTGCTGGGACTGAGGAAGGTCAGGAAATACAACCTTTTGTAGTTTGTGCACACACACACACAAAATTAGCCTGCACCCACACGGACTGCAAGCACAATGTGCCTTTATTGGAATCTGAATTTGAATCCTTGGATGCAAAAGCCATCTCTGTGCTGCCAGCCCATGGCCTCCAACACTGTATGGTCAGCATCTCTCCCAGGTGGCACACGTTTGGCAGGACCCTTCACAAGCACTGCCGTGGCTCCATGGCTGCAGGGAGCACCTGCGAGTCCCTAGCTTGGCTGAGAGCTGCCAAGCAGATGATCCTCTGGCTTTGTTCCTCATGGGGGCTGATGGAGTTTTTCCTGCTGTCTGGATGCTGACACCTTGGAAATACCCACAGAGTTGGTCTTAAGGCCCCACAGATGTTGTGCATCCCACCTCACATCACTCCCACAGGGAGTCCAGGGGATTTTCACCAGGCTCTGGGAGAGAGGAGGATTTATTATGATTAGGGATGCTCTGCTACAGTTTATGTCATTTAGTTGCCTTCAACCAAGGACAGAAGGGAGGATAATGAATCCTAATGCTGTGACCTGGAAGAATTATTTCAGAAGGAGAGGGTGGAAATTTGGTTAAATTATAAATTTTGAGAGTGGCAAGGAAATGGTTCTAATACCATCAACTGTCCCAACCTGCTTGATCTGAGCTGTTGGGGTCCAGGTCAGTAGGTCATCTTTGACTACAAAAGAGGATCATTTCTACCATAATGAGGCAAAGATGGCTTATTTCCGTCTAACAGATGGCAGTGGATATGACTCATGCATCTGTCTGGGATGTATTTTTCTGAACAAAGTAATGTGACCAGCAGTTTCCAGTAGCCCCATGCTCTTCCCTGTGGCTCCAAAATTTGCACGTACTTATATAGAGTCTGACCATTTACTGTTATATCACATTTGGGAGGAAGGAAATAAAGCATATAGTGCTAAAAATATGTTTATTTACACTTGGGAGCACCACATTGTTTCAAATCACAAAAACACAAACGTGGAACCTGCTTGAAGTTATTCTTTTGGTTTTTTGGTCTTCATCTTTTTTTTATTTTTTTTCTTCTGGCAATACTCCAACCTGCAACAGGAAAGGAAGCAGAGGATGCTCAGACTGTTTGTATATTTATGGAACTATTTGACTTTTAACAAGTTATTCTGAGAGTGCTAGACTTTTTGCTAATGATTTTGTATCTTCTAGTTATTCATGAGCTCTGATTGGAATCTTTGCTGCAGTGATCCTGCAGTGTGGATTAATTGAAGTCTGATAAAGTCAGCTTTCGTGTTGCGAGTGGTCCCTCGGATCCACTAAACCATGCAGAGAGTTTCTCTCTGCCGCCAGTTTATGAGAAACTTGTAGAAAATTATCTTTGAGCTTTCTACCTTTCTTCACAGTTGAAGTGAGCCACAGGATTCAAATGTGTATGTACACACTTTTACGCAGTGAAACTGTTCAAGCCTTGCTTCCGGAGGGAATCCAGCCAGAATGATATGATGACTCTGGGGCTGCAAGGATTTTCAGTTCTGAGATATTGCAAGCTGACAGGTTCAGAAGCAGGGTCTGTCTTCAATTTGATTTTAGAAGCTGATTTTTCTTTTGATTTTATGAGCTGCTTTCTGAAGGAATAATGGATTTTTAAGTGAAAATCCAACTAGCTCAAAGTATTAAGTATTTTTTTTTCCTTTTAGAATCTCTGAACAGAGATTCTAAAAAACAGAGGGTTTTCCTCAGAACACAGGACTAGTCTGGGATATGGCATTAACTATTTCTTCCTTAAGCAAGTTTAAGCACTATCAAAGATAGTGAAACATCCTGTTTTTCAACTTCTGCTCTAAGTGGACTGAGCTTTCCTTGAGCTTAGTAGGTTAAGTGAAATAGAAACTAAAATGAGGAACAAAACAGCAACTTTAACATAGATTATTTTGATACAGGTCTAACTGAAGGAAGAACATGAATTAGGACTCTAGTACATCCTTGAGAAGGTAATTTCAAGATGTTGGTATCCAGATTTCTAAGGCAATACAGGTTTAATGGCTGCAGTCTGTAATAGTGTTCTCTCAAACTTTCAAACCTGCTGGCGATTTCAACTAGATTTGACTGTAAAGTAAAAAATAGGATAATAGCACATACAACAGTAATTACTCAATTTCCCAAAGGTAAATATATCCTTGTGGGTAAAACTTTTCCTCCACATCCCTTTCCAGTGTTAGACTGGCATGGTTGATGAGTGAGGTGCTTTTAAATAGCACCTTCCCTCCCATTTTTGGAGTCTCCCTCTCTGGAGACATTTCAAACCAACCTGGATGCATTCCTGTGTAACCTGCTCTAGGTGACCCTGCCTTAGCAGGGGGATTAGACTAGATGAACTCCAGAGCTCCTTTCCAACCAGCTCTTCTGTCCCCAGCTGTTCTGTAATTCTGTGATTTTACTGTTGTTCCTGGAGCTGTGAACTTTGCAGGACCTCTTCTCACAGACAATTGAGTCTAAGCACCTGAGTTGACCGCAGTTTCACACCAGTTGGAATAATGCTGCAGATGTAACAAAACAAAACAAAAAAAAAAAGTTTTTGAAATGCATTTGATGCTTTTTGCATTTAAAAGACGACCAGCAGGTTTATCACCAAAAGCCAGATTACTTGTGGAGAAAATGCTATGGAAGAAGAGAAAGGGGTTGTTGTCTATATGGATTCACCTGTTTTCTGCACAGACTTTGGTGCACAATGAAACACGGTCTAGGGACAGTTCTGTTACACCAGATGCTACACCATGGCAAAGTGCAAGCTCAGGTGTTTAAGGCATGTACATGCATAAATAGCTCCTGTGTCTCAGATCTGGCTAAGCTGTCTGGCTAGACATTGGCCAGACACTAGAATACGTGTGCCTTAAGCCTTGAAATCTGAACAAAATCTGTATAGTCCTAGGATTAACTTTAGTCCTTGAGATTTGTCCTTACTTCAGATTACCCTTTCCCAATTTTTATCTAGCATGAACATGCTGAGCTGCAACTCATTTCTCAGGTGCATGTGGTGCTGTAAATAAATTATCTTTACTCTCTGCTAAATAGAGCAAGAAAATCTTCAAACCTGCCTAAAATAACAACTCCTCTTTATATTCCCAGTGTGAGTTTCTTTTCATTCTGTGACAACCTAAACTGCTTCTGCAGCTCATGTGTTAACTCCTGTTTGGCTTGTCCCCAGGGATCTTCTTTCTTTACTTCCTTTGCTATCTCCCTGCTTTTGTTTTTTTTTTTTTTAATTTTTTTAAATTTTTTTTTTATCCCTGCCTTCCATATCTTTATTTTGTCTGTGGTAACCCTTCCTGGCTCCAAACTCTTTCTATGGAGTGGTGAGCCTCTTAGACTTCAGTTTCTTCTGCCCCAAGTGTTTTCATCTCAGCAGATAACCATTAAGATTTAATTACTAACTGCTGCCTAAGCTCTGGATAGGTTGTAATGCAGACCTTGGTCAGCAGTACATGTGCATGGGGATATCCCAAAATACACTTCACTTCTTAGTAACAGCTTCATAATATCAGCCAGAGATAATAGATTGTGCACAGACTTTCCTCTGCTTAGAATGTTAACCAGCACTTCCTTGATGCCCGACAAAGCAGCTATACAAACATTTTCTTCTTCTTCTAGCTCCTTTGCTCAGTGCTCAAGCAACAATTTAGAATGATGGATCTGGTTTTAATCCAGATGGCTTGATGTAGTGGTTTCTCTCCCTCTCACTAACTCCCTCTCTCCTCATCCTCCAATTAGTCTGTATTGTTTGGTTCTGTTTTACAGCCTTTGGTAGGACAGGTATTTTGCTTTCTCCTATACTGGATATCTGACATTTGTACTGCATTTTCTGCCGAGGCTTTCAAGTCACTCCCAGAGATGTGGTCTTTAAAGGCAGCTCTGTATCAGAGAGGCATAGATCGTCTCATGATGTGGCATCACTTCTACAGGTAGCAGGTATTTTCCTGGCAGCTTGTCTTAAGCTTTGAGTGGAATAGCATAACTGATAAGGGCTAAAGATGTCAGCAATGTGTTAGTTGAGCTCTGTGAAGAAACTTTTGCAGCATTTGTTTGTCTCCAGCTCTGCCCAGTATTGTAATCATGACATTGGTAATCTACTGGGCACTTCTGAGAATTAAGGAAAAAAATACAGCAAAACTGCTCATACTCTCAAGATGTATGTGCGAAGATAATGAATATTATTATCTTCTCTTTAAAAACTGAGAGGCTGTGCATAAATGATTTACTTAGGGCCCCAAAGGAGCCTGTGTTTGACTAGGGAGCTGAACTTTAATTGTACCTGACTCTAATCCTATGTTCTGACTGTACCTCCCTCATTACCTACCAGTCCATTTTCATTAGTGCTCATATCCATCAGCCTCATTAATAAATATGTGAGAGTGTTTCATCACAGCTACTAAACAAGAAACTTAATCGAGACCTGTACTGGAAATGTTTACTTGCCTCAAACACACATTGCCTAAAATTTGTGTCATTTGCCCTGAATGCCAGCTACGTCATTACATTAACCATGACTCAGGTAATGTCAGCCATTAACCTCGGGTTATGGTCACAGAATCACAAGTGACTGAACTACTGTTTTTTGAAGAGAGTAGTGCCTGCAGCTGGAAATTACTGTCCCCAGAGGGGACAGCCTGGTGACAATTTCAGTCAGTCTAAGTCAGCCTGTCTGTGGTTCTGCCTTTATTGGCAACTCCTGAAAGATGTTTCCATTAATTTTCTTTCACTGGCACTAGCACCTGTACGCAGTTCAGGATGAAACAGTTCAGAGAGAAAAATCCCGCCAAACGTATTTTTTTAAATTATTATTATTTTTAAAGGGCTGGTTTGACTCTCTGAGATGGTTTATTCTCCATTCACTCAAGAAGCAGTGCTGGCACATCAGAAAGCACAAGATCTTTGTCTGCCCTGTTTTATGCTGCTCAGCAACCTCAGCTGAAAGTCTGGTGGTTGCCCACAAGGGCTGGGAAGGTCCCAAGTCCTTGCCATGCAAAATACAAGCAACTTCAACACCACTGAAAACTAGCTAGGAGTAGACAAATGATCAGTGTCTGTCTCTGAACACATGAAGAACATTAAATTCTTTTACCTAGCTTACTTGATGATGTGAAATTATCCTACCTCCAGAACTTGTGTTGGACTTGGGAACAGTGACTGGAAAGATTATAAACCCAGTTACCAGCTCCAACTGAAATTACTGCCATAGTTCATCAAGGGATACGTTTGCTTGGTGATTGAAGTTTAACACAGAAATACGTGATAGGTGAAATTGCTTCCCTTGGTTACAAGCAGACCTACTTTCAGGAGTAGACCTACTACTTGCTCTGGCACCTTTGTAACAATCTTTTGCAGGAGAGGCAGGGGGTAGAGGCTGGGGAAATAACTTCCTCAGTTTACTTGAGATGGAATCATGTACCAGAGTCCTTGCTGTTGGTTTAACACAGATGCCACCTGCAGCTGCTGCTGGAGAAGAAAGTCTCACTTACGGGGGGTGTATTTATGAAGGATTATTTCCGCAGCACTGAAATCTTGACAATACAGAGGAAAAAATGAATGCTTTTTTATTTGCTGCACAATATAATTTCAAGTTTGACTGGAATAGTTTATGAGTTTGGATCAAGTTTAGTTAGAGTTTTGGCAGAAAAAAAAAGGAAAATAATGTTTACTTTTAATTTAAAAGACTTTGCTCTCTCTCTTCAGAACCTTTATTAATCCAGCCCACTTTGCTTATGCATTACTGCCCTAACCTTCCACCTAAGTGCATTACAGAGTTGGTTTATGAGTTCTTGTTGCAGCTGATCTATTCTGAATAACTAATGAAATAGCAATTTGAACAGAAGTACCTTAATCATCAGTTGATAAATTCAGTCAGTCTTCCTTAAGTTTGTTTCTGTGATGGTTAGGGACTAAAGAACTTTCATATCTGAATAGGAACTTTCATTCAGCCTTAAATGAAGGTTCTCACTGCAGCTAAGAGCATCTAAGAAGTGACTTGCTGACCTTAAGAACTATGTTTTATGTTGACACTCACACCAAAATCAAGGTTAAACAACTGATTCTACCAAACCAGGCCAAACTAAAACAAAACAAGCTGATAAAACCAGTGATTTATTGGAGCTGCCTTAATACCTGGATGAGGGGCTGTATAAGTTCGAAAAATACCATAGCTTGTGGCTAAGGAAGAGGACTGCACAGACAAGAAGAGGCCTTCAGCAGACAACTTAGAGGTGTTGAAGCCATTGATAGACAGGATGCCAGCAAACAGCAGAGCCAGAAGCACCAGCAGTGGTGGAGAGCTGTGTGTGGGTGACAGCGTGGCCAGCACGGCAGTGCCCTCACACACACAGGCTGCAGCCCTGTGGTACCCCAGCAAGAACAGCAGAACAGGTCCAGTCAGCTGCAGTCCGGATCGATCTGTGGGTCCGTAGGGATGGGATAGGCCCAGGGACATCTTGGAAATAAATCAAGGTCAGGATCAGCAAGGTGCACAGCTAGTGCAAGACACACTGACAAGTAGCTCAGGCAAGGACCTGAACTACTCCAGAGTGTAAATGCAGCTCTGGAGCAAAAGGGAGGGATGGGGCCCAGCAGCTCATCCTCCACAGCCCCCTCACAGCATCCTGGTCCCTGGTCCCAAGGTGGCTGTGCCTTGCTAGCACTGGCTTTGGGGGCAAGCAGAGAGTCACTGGGTGAGAAAAGCTTGCAGAGCCTGATGGCACCCTCAGGGCCAAGCACTGGATGCCAAAAATGAGCCCATAAACTCCTGGTTGTACTAGTTTGAAAACAAACCAGCGGGAGATCACAAGACAGAATTATAATTTAATACAAAAATTAAAATAAATGCAATAGTACAAGAGCACTGACAGAGTCAGGATACAGCCTGACACCCTGTTAGTCAGAGTAGTGGTAGCAGTCCAGATGAAGTGATCCTGTTGAAGCAGTGATCCTGTAGAAGAGCCTGGTCTTCACCTGAATGTCCAGTGGCATAGCCCTTATCCTGCAGGAGTCCTATAGGCAAGGGCTGCTCAGGCTTTTCCAAATCTCATATTATATCCAGATGGGAATACTTGGCTCCTCCCCCTGGGCGGAGCTGATGTAATTCCCTGAGTCATGCGGGTGGTCTTTGCCCATTAAACAGAGATAGCTCCTGGAGGGAGTTGTCAAGGATGAGCCATGGTAGGAGATAAGGAACACTGCCCCACCTGCTTTAACAGCTTGTGAAGATGGTAATGGAATGCATGCTTTTGGTTACGTTCTAACCTAGGACACTGGTGTAACTATGTGTTTATGTTACACAGCTGAGCTCCCTTCTTTCTTTGACCGTTTCTTCCTCTCCAGCCTTTCTGTTCAACTTTTGCCACCCTCAACAACCTGCAGTTGTGCTACTGCAGACTGGGATGCCAGGCTTTCAAGCAGGCTCCTGAAGCCTTGCAGGTTAAAAAAAAAAAAAAAAAAATCCCAAAACAACAAGAAATAATTTCCCCAAACCTTTCAAATCTCCTCAGGTAGATACACCTAACTGTTGGGAGGATAGTCGGGAACATGGGAACTTAAGTTGTTTTCGCTGCCAAAGAAAACATACGATCAAGACAAACCATCAGTCACAAGACAGGTTCTTTGTGGATTTTAGCCTCCTAATATGGATAGTTCTCTTATTGTTACACTCGCTTCATGTGTTTAACTTGAGAGTATGTAACCTGCTCACCTTCTTCATCAAAGTGCCTTCATCTACTTAGAAGAAAACTACATTAAAAAACGCCAAATCAAACCAATAAAGCAAGGTGAAACAAAATAACAATGAAAAAAGCATAGGTGGGCATTTGCAATAGATTGCTTTCTTCCTCTGCCTCCAGTGGTGGTTTCAAGTCCATGAAATATGTTGCAGTGCTTCAGGTCACTTTGCTTCAGCCACCTTCCATAACATTGCACGGTAAACGCAGGAGACTAATAATAACATGGACTGATGAATCACAGCAGGATTTACTTTAGAGGGTACATAGAAGCAAAGGTGCTTTCCTAGAATTGTGCCGAGGAAAAGATTAATTTGACATATAAATCTATTACATAACTTAAATGTGTTACATTATCACTGCTAACAGTAAAGACAACAACTTTACTGTCTGAAGTTGTCTCTGTCACTGCACAGTAATTATCTGACCTATATCTAAGGCCACTGTATTACTGTGGTTGTATTTCAAGTTGTTTGAGGCTACTGTAATTATTAAATGCATTACAGCTGCATAGGCTTTTTTAGTAAGAACTCCACAAAAAACAGAACCCAAGTGCTTTTTTGGCCTCAATATCTATAAAACTAACAAAATACTATTTTAATCCCAAAAATCTGCCAGAGAGAAAGCTCTGGTTTTAGCTATGTCTTGTAGTCCTGAAAAAGTTTTCTTCTTCCTCTTATCAAGGCTGCAGAATGCACACAGCAGTAGATATGCTTGACGTTATCTGTAGGAGGATAAAAGCCCACACAGCAGCTACTCTGTGCTGGACAATTTTGAAGCTGTTGGGAACAGTTTCTGTCCTTTCAAAGTATTAACTGCATGCACATCAAGGGCTGTGGTACTGTCTGGTCTAATTTAATCACTGTAATGGGGAAGATAATCTTTCAGACTACCACACAGCGTGGGATTTGGGTCTGGCACCCTTCAGTTTCGAACATCAGTGCTCCAAGACAGCATCCCTTACAAAAATAGAATGCAAATATAAAGAAAGAAACAGAGCTGATTATCATAAATTCAAGAACTAAAAATGAGCAGAAGAGAAAAAAAGAAAAAAAAATTACATGGCTCAATATTAAACTGAATGTTGTTCAAGATTTTACCAGTCAAACAGATTTTTTTTCCTTATTCTAAGGCCCTTATAACAGGGAAAGTATTGTTAAAAAGTTTCATGAGATAGAATTAAGATATCTTATGATTTGTGATTATTTTCTCTTTTTCCCCCAAATCCAAAAATCTGTAGTTACAGAGAATAAGACATTCACTGAAGAAACAAATAAAGCTTTATTAGGTAACAAGTGCTGAATAATATCTGTTGAAATCCAGTGTAGAAATATGTGCTGTATTTTAATATGCACAAAGCTTTTAACTTGTGGAGTGGCATTTAAAAACCCCATATTAATAAACAAGTTTCCTGTCACGGAGTGAGTATAATCACAGTCTAACATTTTTTATGTAGCTTGCTTAACTGCGGCTAGCATTCAGATGCCTGTTTGATAGATGGCTTAGCAATTATGTAGATGTTTCTTTTAGGCAATATGATGTGCTAAGGGTCTTTTAAAGTTTCTTTGTTAAAGGAAGCAGGTTTTCCTCGACTCTCTGCCATGGTAGTTAATTAAGTAACATCCATTCAAAACGTTCAAGTTGTCAATACAATGCTTAATTTGGATAAAAAAACCCCCTAAAATAAGTTTATGTTCTCCAAAGCTTTCCTACTACATCAATTAGTCAAATAAAAGCAACACAGCTTCTCAGTTTCTTGCCAGTTGCCCACCAAAACTGCAATAAAACCACCTCAATGGATAAGGGCAGTTAACTGTATGAACTCCCCAAATCACAGAAACTTACAATCATAGAAGCATGGAATTATTTGGGTTGGAGGAGACCTTAAAGATCCATCTAATTCCATTCCCACTGCCAAGGGCACAGAAACTTTCCACTAAAAAGTTTCCTAATATCTGATCTAAACCTACTCCAATTCCAGTTTAAAGCTGTTCCTCCTTGTTTTGTCACTACCTGCCCTTGTAAAAAGTCCATCTCCAGCTCTCTTTTAGTCCCTTTAGGTACTGAAAGGTTCTCTAAGGTCTTCTCAGAGCCTCTCTTCTCCAGGCTGAGCAAGCCCAACTCTCTCAGCCTGTGCCCTGAGAGAGGTGCCCTGTCTCTGATCATCAATGATTATTACTATTATTCATATTATAAACATTAGTAAATAAAAGATATATTTGTAGATGTAAAGCAGAAAACTAGACTTAGCTTTTTGCATTTCAGACATTTGGAACAATGATATCCGAGTTTAATGTTAACATTTATTTATGATGCCATCACACGTTTCAGAGTGGGACAGCTCCCACATGTTGCAGAAAAAGGTGATCATGAGTTTTAAAAGCAGAGACATCCCTTCAAATGAGAAGTACTCAGGTACATGTATCGCTGTGAACAGGCTAACTTCTCCTGAGGAAAAATAGAGCCATTATGCATACAAAGGGGGTGATACAGAATAACATTTAAGGTCAAGGCTGTGGATTACTTCACTGAAAACTGCATTTCATCAAGATGTTTCAATGGCTGAATTTGTCACAGAAAGACCACTTCTCTCCTCCAACATCATCTTTTCATGTACCATTTTTTATCAGGCTAATTTCTGATGATTTTGCCAGGAAATGCATTTTCCTTTAGGCAACCTCTCCCAGTAGTGGTCAGCACAAATCATACCAGAGCTGAAAAAGCCAGACGGTTTGTCATAAAATCAGAGCTGTAATAGAGTAAGTATTATGTATGTATTATACCAAAGTTGGGATTGTAACAGACACTATATTAAAATGCATAATTATTTTATTGCTAAATCCTCATTTTGAGCAGGAAAAGACAAGGAAAAAAAATTAATTTATTCTGAATATTCAGTATTTTTACTGCTTTATAAACTGTGCTCATAAAATTAACAAAGATTCAACTCACTCCTAAAATTTTCCTTTTAAATTTGGAATTATATGTGCTATCACAACCTTTGAGCCAAAACTTTAAGAAACTGAGGATGTATTGATTAAAAAAAAAATAATCAGAGCTATGTAAAATCTTAAGCAATAAAATGATAAATAGAATATTTTAAAATATTACACTACTATACAATATTATTACACCTAGATATAATATTATTCCCACTGTGCACTGTAATTGTTATGTTTCAAAATAATATGAAAACAATGAAAAAATTATATAGATTAAATGAAAATGTTTAAAGCCCAAATTAATAGTTCCCCAAAAATGTTTCGATTTGCTTAGACAGCCAGTCATGCTGAGGGTTTTTTTATCAGCATTATCTTTTTGGTGCATTTTTAATGCACCGAACACCTTACCCAGGATATAACTAGTGATGCCACACATGTGTTAGGAAAAGACAGCAAAGAAGAAATTCAATTCACCATGCATCCTGTCCCCAGAATTTCAGCTGAAGATCAGCAGAGCTAGCTAGCAGGCACACACTGGAGAAGATTTAACCTGTGACACCACTGCTATTTCAGACCCCAGCCTTCCCTACTAAAGTTGAACAAGTAAATTTATGACAATTTTACTGTCAAAAAGAAGACTTGGACTTTTTAACATATGCTAACAGGGGCATATTATTAAATATACATATAGCTATTAATAGCTGAGTTTTCAAAGTAGCAGGGATGTCTTGAATACAGCTCATGGAATTGTAGCTGGCACAATTTTTTCCCCTGTGTTCCAACTGGGCTGGCTTACTCATGTATGCAGTGTGTATATATATCTATATATCTATATATATATACATCTCCAAATTATAGCAACGTATTTGCATTCCAGCAGTATTACCTGAACAATAAAGTATTATTCAAGGTGAAGAAGAATATCCTATAGCCCATATTGAAATATATAGCTAAATTTAGGATGCATCTCTCCCTCCTCATCCTTTTGAACTTCACACTTACAGTGGAACAAAAACATGCACATGGTCACTTACTGCAGACGTGCTGTAAATCAGGACCATGACTTACTGTATCTGTGGGGAAGGAACTGTTTCTAGTTTTATCTTTGAATAAATGAAGGGGTCCTGGCACAACCCATGAATGCTACTTTTATATTAATAAATGCCCTTTTGTTCTTGCTCTGCCTCGTTTTCTCAATCCATCAAAGTTCGGACCCAAACCCTGCCACCTCACAGTGCAGAACACTAAACAGATATTTACAGCCAACGCAGAGTACCTATCACTGGTGTCTGGTGGGGCTGGCACATGACACTAAGTCATTTATATTGGCACTTACTACTCACCCAGAGATATGGTTGCAGGGTGTTGATACTGAAATTCAAATATTTCCTACTGTCTGCATTTTGTAAATACTACTTTTTTTGACTTCCCTTGGTAGATGTCCATCTCACGCACAGGGAACTATCTCTGCCTTTGGTAGAGAAGTCATGTCAGACTCATGGCCAGGAGATGGATAAAAGGAAGTTTTTTTGTGTTGATTTCAGCTCTTTGGGTCAGTGATGGATGAAAAGGCAGCTAACACAAACTTCACAGCAGCTGGGGGAGTTTTAAATATTTTCACACCAATCCTTCTTTCATCTGCAAAGAAAGAGCTGGTTGGGCTTAAAAAAGAATGAAAAGAGAAGTATGCTTAAGGAGTTTCAGCAAATCTTAGTGGAAGGAAAACTGCAAAAGTAGGACAGAAAGCTGTAGTGGTATTATCAAAAAGTGGTGCTGTCATGGCTGCACACCAGCTTCTTTCTGCTGAAGTGAAAAATTGCTTGATTCTGATGTCTGCAGAATATTCAAATTATCAGATTTGGTTTAAAAACAAGTGAAAACATCCTGCTTGCAATAGAAGCAACTACACAAGCTGTGATTTGAAGCTAAATACATATGGACGTGTTCATGCAGTGTACGTGCTGGCTGCTGTTAGCGGTCATGATGATGTACTGGGCCCACAGGAAGGCCATTGCATGGTTTTGTTAGGGGAGAAAACACAAGCCATATCTATGTTTGTGACAATTCCCAGCTGGCTTCCCTGCTAGTGACAGAAATAATTAGCATAAATAGATTTTTAGTTCTTTAATGCTTCTGACAGTATATTGCACTGAGAATACATTTCCAGAAAATCATACAGCTTGTTATAACTTTTTTATGTTTCATATGTGATTTATTACTACTTATTATTTATTATGATTTCTTTCTATTGTGAATATATTTGCACTGAGATACTCTTTAGGGAAGGGTTGCCTCAAAGTGGAAAATGAAGTAACTGTGAAGTGACTGCTCCCAGAACAGAATACACCAATTATGTAGTCAGAATGCATCTATTGCAATTCAATGTATAGCTCTGTGTTTTGGCTTACTTCCTAACCAGTTTCTAACTATGGAATTAACATGTTCAATGGCAGGGCTGTCTGCCAGATGTGATGTACAGTAAGGCAAAGGTCTCATCTGATTAAAAGTTTTCACCTGCAATCTTTGTGTGTGCCATGAATGCACTCGTCGTATCAGGCCTCCCTCCCTGTGTGTGCAGAATAAATAGGAATAGTTAAATGGTTGCAAACAACTGATGGAGAGATGGTGAAGCATGTGCAAAATGATGGATTATTTCTCAGAGTTTGACTCCATATATATAGCATATATAAGTGGGTATGAACACCCTTTATCATAGGAAGGAGATTAATATGGCTGACTAAACCTTCAGCTGTGTGACAGACCTAGTTTTTCATCTCCATCACAGAATGCTTTGTGATACCTTCATGCAGGAACCTTTTCTGGTGCTGGAAAAATACAGTGTTACTCTCTACGTGCTCTTTGACTGGTGATGATGAAAGTGTCTATTGTGCTATCTATTAATAACGTGCACTAAAAGGTGAAATCATTTTTATATTGGCACCACTTTGCAACTGGAAGTTCTAGACAGGTAGCTCTTAGGAAAGAAATTTCTTGCTAGAAAAGTTAAGATTTCAGCAGTGGAAAGACAGAGAAAACAGAGAAATTTGCCCTTTAACTGTTTTTGTCCATTGCGCAACCGACATTAAAGGTATAGATTTATTTATCTGAAAAATCTGACAGTTAAAAATGGCAATGTTGAGATATTTGATATATATGGACAGGTTCACTAGTGTCCTTTGGCCACTTTCTGCTGTTCCAGCAATACAGCAGAGCCATAAACCCAGCAGGATTTACAGCTGCTTTGTTTGCTAGAGCAATGAAAAAGGGGCCAGGGTGTCCCTGTGAAAATGGCTCATATTCTGCAGCCTAGATTCTCAACAGCAGGAACTTAAATCCACATTTAGGTGCTTAAATAAGTGGCCTTCTTTTCCGAAGTGCTGAGCCTACTTGTGTCCCACTGAGCCACTAAAGAAACTTGAGTTTAATAGTTTCTGATGTGCAAGACTCTACCTGCGGTGGCTGGGGTGTCAGGATTCAGCTGTGGAATGAAGGACTAGTTTGGAGATGGGGTTTGTATAGATTGTGGAGCAAGTTTTCCAAATTGCTGGATGGGGTGTAGTCCTACACGCAGGAATGTGTGGAGAAGGGATGATTAGGTGACAAATGCTCCGCACCCAAGATGTAATAGATTGGCACCTGATTCAATGCTCAGCAGCCTGAAAATCAGAATGTGCCTGTGTGAGCCTAAAAATTATTTGACAAGAGTAATTAATCCTAATAGAAAATACACATATTGTTAACAGCAAATTGTCACTTCTTGAAAGCTCGGCAAGAAAATGCAACTCTACATCAACACGTCTTTGCATCTTTTGTTTATGTTTTCTAGCTCTGCTCCTTATTGTGTTTATTTCTGTGAGACTGGCAAGGATTTCTCTTGATTCTAGAGAAAGCATTAAAGCTGCACCTTACTTTGACCAAGAAAGAATCGGACATTGCAAAAGCAGAGAAAAAAAAAGGTAGTTTAGATTTTGGATCTCATCCAAATTTGAAAGCAAATCCTTTGGTAGGGAATGTAGCTGGGAAAAAAAAAAACCCCAAAAAATATGGCAACAGTGTTCCTTCAAAATGATTAATTATTTTTAAACCCTCTACTTTGGGAGTGCAATGCACTGTTATTAACTTTTGGGGTCAAACTAGATAGTTGGAAGCAGACTGGTTCTGAAACAGATTTCTTACAGCCAAATCAGAAATGTTTGTTGCAATATAAACTTCTTGAACTATTGAACTTTTCCTCCTATGCATTAAAGAACCAGATTTGAAATTTGTTCAGATCAGTACAGAACAACAGACTTCAGCTCAGCACAATTTATTTATGTTAGCTGAAGATATTTTCTCCGCTAATTTTTCTGGTTCCTATCAGTGAAAATGGACCCATGATCCAAGCGTTTTAGAATTTAAACAATGCAGTCTACATAGGAAGATTAATTTTGCAACCAGTCTTCTGCTATTGCCAGAAGACACAGGATGTTAATTTACCTTGATTTTCTATGAATTTGTGAGGGAAGGCAGAATTTTTTTCTTCTCTCTTCAATTTAAAAATAATTTCTAATTTTCAATATAATGGAATAATTTTTAACTCAAAAGAAAATGTGACATCTTGATTTGCCAAAATGCACAATAAATAAGAAGGAAACTGTAAGCACAAAACACCATAATTGTAGTCTAGATTTCAAGTATTTCCTTTAGCTATGATTTGATAAGTCAAATGGTTATGTTTAATTTCACTGCTTTAATTTAATAGACTGTAACTTAAAAACTGAGTTTATCACACTAGCCTGTCACTGAAGCAATACCTAGTGTGGTCATTCTAGTTCAGGAGGTTAAAACAAGGGCCCCGGGGTTGTTGAAACAAATGCATTACAAAATGGAAATGATTCTCCACTGAAAAATTCCTGGAGCAATCTTTATGCTTATCTGAGAAACAGCAGAACAGAATGATCAGAAGCTTGTAAGTGGAGTAGAACATAGTCAATCTTAAATTGAATAGAACTTACCCCCCTGCCCCCCACCAACCTAAACTCCCACCTAAAGTGGCCTCCTCACCCCAAACCAACCCTTCCACGCAGTGTCTTCTTTCTCAGGCCTTGAAATATAGTGCTTATGAGCAGAGAAGTCTCAGATGCTTCCCTGGTCTGGGAAGCATGGATCTAAAATATTTTGTCATCTTTTAGAGCCAAGAATCCCTTTAGTACCTTTATATCAAAGGTAAAGTGATACATAGTGCAAGGGACAGCGGAGGCAAACTTGCTCCTGTTCCACATGAGCTCGGTCCCCTTACAGAGCGTCCTTGGGGAGAGTCCTTCGTACGGTTCCTAACCTTAAGCCAGCCTTTCCAAAAGCTTTCATCTGTAGCAGAATGGGGTATCACAATAAGTGTGCTTGCCCTCAGGAGGCAAGGCAAAGGTTATGAGGCATTATTGACCTGCAGTGTAATAATGTCCCTCAAGACTAACCTTTAAAGCTTTCAGTTCTGAGTAAGTAAGACTAGCTGGATCTTTTCTATGTCTCTGGGAATATTATAGCTTTTCATAAAACTATGTATAAAGAATACTGAAAAAGGGCAAGAGGAAATTGCCATCTTCTCTGAGACAGGCCTGCAAGGCACACACATACTTGGCTTAAACAAATCTCTCTTTGTTAAGACGGTTGGTCAGACTGGTATTGCCAACATCAATACAATCTTGACAATGCTAGGAAGGAGCAATCTGGCTACATCATGTCTTCACCCTTTCATTTCAACAGATAGAACGAGGCTTAACATGCAGCTTTACCGGGTTCATAGCTGGTGTGCATTTGCTAGCAACTTTTAATGTGATGGAACTAAAAATCTTTACATTAGTTGAGATTCTGGCCTCTGCTTTAGATTACAGGAGCAATTTCCAGCAATACTAAAAGCCTTTTAAAAATAATAATGCTCATTACTTTTCCAAATTAAGGAAATGCATAATTTTCATAAGGTATAGCAGATTACAAGACCTATTACTTTTTCTAGGAAGGTTTATTTTGGAGGCCAGAAATGGCTAATAAGTTGTCTAATGTCCTTCATCTCAGCTGAAAAGACAGACAAGCAGGGTTTCAATTTTAAAATGAGATTAGTCTTGTAGAAGAGTTTTTGAAGAACTTCTAAGCCATTTAGAATCACAACTGATGGGAATTTTCCATTTTAAATACCTGGTCTTGTGGTTTCACAGTAGTGGATCAAGGTATGTATGACAGAGGAAGGTTACTGGGAAGGGCAAGTTTGTTCCAGTACTTTTTTCTTACAATGTCAGTGGAGTTTATATATTTATAAAGTAGAAACTGCATGCCCCTCCATACTCATGTTTTTCAATGACATAAACATTCATGTGTGCTGGAGCTGCTTCTCACATCAACCATCAGCTTCTTTACCAGTTAGCTCACCATCTCAGAATGTTAATCATTACACCAGAATCTTTCAGCTATTTTGTACCTAGAATATTTTACAGACTGTGCTTTAGGTGTCTTTGATATAGCTGGAAATCATATCAACAGCAGCTTCCGAAAGATCTGTGTAACCTTTTGGTTTTCCATGTCAAAGGTTAAAATAGTCTGTGGCAAAATGATCCCCAAATCCAGAATCATATAGAAAGAAGAGAATAATATTAATAAAAAGTCCAGTCCTGCCTGTCAATCTCTTTTTCAAATTTGCTCAGAAATACTTGACCTTGATGAGCTTTCAAAGCTAAGCCTAACTGCAACAAAGAGGAAGGTATTTCATAGAGAACACTTTAATAGTGTTCTGTCTCATTAAAACTTCACCTTATGCTTAGCACAGTTTAACTATCAAAAATACCAGGAAATAAATCTTTGCCTTGAACTATGTAACATGTATGAAAGATCTTGGTAATTTCCACCAGGTTCCTAATAGACAAATATCCATATCATGAAACTACTACTTATCAGAGAATCCAAGGAATGAAAAATGAATGGGTGCTGATTCACTGAAATTTTTCCTCAGAAGACTGCCTGTACTAAAAAACTCCTGTAAGAAAATCACCTGTAAGACCTGGTGGAGAGCAGCACTCCGTGCATACTAATGGCTCAGTGGCACATGGCACTTGAAAATTGTAGTTTAGGAATCATAGTTTCACATTCAATGATTACTTTAGAAAACTGCATTTTTCTCCTTTTCTATTTCTTTCTAAATATTTATTAGTTTTTTTAAGCCCAAGCATTATTTAAGAAAATAGTGTAAAGGAATTTGATATGGTTATTAAACTGTTCAAATCCATATTGCTAACATAGGTCTTCCACTGGTCTGATTCTGTAAATTAAAATCATAGGAAATACTAATTCAGTCAAAGCTCTTTCCTACTAAATGATTTAGAAGAACTGATCTTTCTGGAGGGTTGGGAGGAGGAAAGCCCAGCCTTTCTATAGCTGCAAATCTGGAGCCCTAACAACCCATCTTATCTCTTTCAGACCATCAGTTTCTAGGAGAGGACTTTTAATTTGGCAACATGAGAAAGGTATTATGACATGATGAGATCTGGTCATAAATTGTTTTAACCTGAGGCTCTCTGGCTTGGTGAGACTCAAGTTTTGGAATACAGAATAATGAGAGAACTCAACAAACTAAACCATCACCACTACCAAAAGCAAATAGGAAAGATATTGAAACTAACAACTGCAATAAACATTTACATTAGAAACCAGTCACCACTGAGTATCACTAAACAGGTAATTTTCAGCAGACTAGCAGCTAGATTACCTACTTAAATGAATACAGGTTATAAAGCCAGAAAACCTCGTTGTGTCAATTTTCTTGCTGGCAATGTAATCATGTTGAATACCTTTTGCCCTAACACTGCTAGGGAGAGAGCCATTTTCTTATTACCAAACCCAGCATCCAAGGCTAATGCTTCAATAACACTAAAAACTCTCCTTGCTTTCTCTACATATTGATGTTTCTGTCATTGCAAGGGGAGTGATTTTATCAGCTGAGTTAGAGATGGCCCAACATTCTATTTTGAATGAACTTTCTTATTATGCTTAAGCAAACTCCAGGTCAGTTCAGAAATCAGTCCATTAACTGAAAAGTTGTGAAAGGGAAGAATTGGCAATTGGAACTGACAGCTGACTTTAAGATAGAAATTGAGGAACACACCTGAATGTAATTGCTAAGGAAGCAGCAATCTGCAGCCTCAGTTACTTGAGAACTGTTCAGTGGCAGAGCAGGACAAGTAAGAGTGCTTTTTCTTGCCTTCTGGTGACAGGAAACATGACCTGGCCACTGCACATGGTCACTAAAAAGCTTGCAGTTAGCTTGCCATTGATGGACAAGTGTATCCTGCTCATTATTGCTGCTGCTTAGCTTTTACTTTGAGAATGAAGCTAGGCTGCCCTTCAGCTCAGCTCCCAAACCTGTATAGTGGCACTCTCCTCAAAGTTAAAAGGATGGCCTCTGCCACTTCTCCAGTTAAGACTATTGGTCAGGATGTGACTAATACAGTAGTCACATTACTCCCTGCAGGTGAGTAAATTATTTCCAAGAGTTTTCCAGATTTTACACAGCATACTGCAAAATATATGGAGTTTTAGGTCCAGTGTAAGCCCCAAGCACTCTTGTGTGGAAACCACCTCATATCTGGTTCCATGTTTGGCTAAGGCAGTTAAATAACTACTCCTTTGCATGGAGATACCTTATTACTGTCCACATGAAAACTGACCAGCCCCAAATGACTTCTCACATCCCACCCCACAAACTCATGCTCAGACAAAATGTTAGGAGGCAGGGAATGCTGCTGTGACTACCCTTATGTTGTGGTCAGTCCTGGCTGACAGGCGTCGATGTGATGAAAGAAAACCCAGAGTTTACACCTTTGGATTTGTATTTTGGCTATCTGATTCCTTCCCAAGGCAAGGATATGAGCTTTTGGATCATATATCTAAGGCACTTGATTCTCTCATGTTATATAGGGAGGACAGCTCATAGCTCTGGGTTTTGGATGACACTTTTGGGGGCAAATTCTTTAAAGCAAGCATTGTTCTGTCTAACGTAGATATATAAAAGTTTTTTGGTTGATCCCATGAGGAACAAAAGGCTTAGGCATCTTCAACTTCTTTTGTCAATCAAAGTCAGTGGGAAGCACATTTAAGTCTGGAACAAATACCACTGTGGCTGTTCAGTGATAAACCTGCATGCAGGTTTTTCTTCTACTCTTACTGAAGCAAAACACAGTGGACTATTTGTTAAAGACTTTTTGAAAAAAAGCTCAAAAGTTGGAGGATCGTTTTTTTGCCTTCTTCTCACAGCTGCTTCTGGTTCAGCATAAAATTCATAACACTTATGAGAGAGGCATTCTGCAAGATGACAACCTTTTTTCAGTTTATCATTATGTGAATATAAACAGCAAGAACATCCACTTTCTATAGAACACCATTTTTAGTGTTTGATTTTTTGCCTGTTTCATCACATCTATGCTATGAACTGTTAAAAAAAGGTGTGCCTTCCAAAGAAGGGTGTGGTGATTTTTTTAACCTGTGATTTCCACAGGCCACAGCTCTAGAAACCCTGGAATATGGAATGTTGATACACATGTGGTGTCCCTAGATAAATCTTCTCTTTAATGTTTGATAATATAATTTCCAAATAGTCTTTTAGTGGAAGATGATGCGGGGATCTAATTTCACATAAAGAATAAGGGGTCAGAGGACTTGTACTGGAGTTTGCTCCATGTCCACTCAAAGAATGTTAATCCTCTTATTTCTTGCTAAGATTCTCCGTGGAGTCTCTGTATCTAATCAGAAGTATATATTGTAGATGATCTTGTTTCTACCTAGGTGAAAAATAGTATATACATACAGTATTTTTATTACAGTCATAGCATATATTTTTAAAAAGCACACTACTAAGATACATTGGTGCAAAACAGTTATTACAACAGAAGCATATATTTTTAATGAGCCCTGAAGCCAATATAACAGCAATTATGAATGTAATTCACTACCGTAATAAAGTAATTTATTTATCATAATAAATTATCTCAGAATTAAAAAATAAAATATTACTTTAGCTACAGTCTGTCAAAGGGGGCAGATTTAAGCATTCTGCTTTAAATGAGACATTGGAAAAGACAAATCAGGCAATTTTATATTAGATAATTAAAGGCCTTATGAAAACCAGGCACATTTTGAAGAATGAGAAAAAAATGTAATTCCCATTGGAGCAAGGAATCCAACTTTCTCTTCAGAAAAGAAATCTATAACTGAGAGGAATGTTTTGCATTTTATTCCTTTTTTTCTTTTAGTTGAAGAAAAAACAAGTGTAGATTTACATTCTAAGGTTTAAGTTATAAAAAGCCCCTCAGACTGACTGCCAGTATTTTGGAAGAAAGCCCAGTGTGTAATGAGGGAGTAAGAGAATGAGAAAGATGGAAGAAACCAATTTTTTTTTGTGTATGCTTGCAGTGCCTTGAGGGACTTTATCTGGGTGTGTTGGGTAAACAACACAATGGACTAATACAGGTAGTCTCTCCTTCACCACATGTTTAAATTATGCAACAAGTGTTTGATTGGTGACTTCTTTGTACTTAAAAGTGCCTGATCACTTCAACCTTCTGGCAAAAGAGAACATTACTTAAAGGGAAGTAAGTTAGAAAATAATACAGCAACACACAAACATTTGGCAGCAAAATCACTGTGAGAGATTGAAGCATCATCTCTAATATAAGCAAGAAACCCTGAGAATTGGAAGCAGAGGATTTCAGATAGCTTGGGAATTTGGCTGCCTCTGTGGAAGACAGAGTAAACAACTTCAGAAATGATTGTGTGTTTCTGCTAATCACTTAGGCCATAAGATAACAGCTAAGTTGACATTTTGTGTGCAAGAAGTGAAACTGCTTACTCTGTTTCCCTATTTTCTGTCATTTTTGCAGAACAGTGACTGTCAGCAGTGCACCCTGAGTGCAATAACAGTACAGCACATTGGCAAAAAGACAACCTTGAGACTTATGTGCCCCCAAACACAAGTCCTCTCTGAAATTTTCTCATGTTTTAAAATGATAAGTGTTGCTATCTTTGCATATCATCTAGTAAGAATGCAAAGAGTGTAAAAAGAAAGGAAGTTGAAGGTTAGTTGGGCCTTCTTTTTTTAGAAATATGCCCAGCACTTGCTCTTTAGCTTGCTTTCTTATCACACTTCAAGATGTAGTTGCATCACTGCTGTTTAGTGATAATTTCATGACTTGGTGTTACAATTGGTTTTGTTATTAGAACTAATTTAAAATGCTTCTCTCTCCTCATCCACTGACGTACATTTTTTTTTTTTCACTCAGATATTGTTGCACCCTGACTTTACTGAAAAAATTGTTAATGAGACCACATTGTAATTTTCATTGATGATATATCCTTGGTAAAGACAGTTCTCTTTTGGGGAAGGTAGAAGTAATGTTGTAAAGAAAAATGGGCAGAACCACTGATCTTTAAGTCAGATAAAATTTGTTCTTCATCAGGTGATGTAAAAACTCACATTTAGATAAAGGATAACACTGTTTCAGGCTTTGGTCTTAGACATTCAGAAAAGGGCTTCTTCTTTTGTCCCCTTCATTTAAATTTAATAAGAAATACAGCAGTACTTCAATGATCTATTCATGGTTTTAATGTAATATCACTCATAGTCTGTAAAGTTTTCTTCTGATATTATGCTTTTCCTAAAGTTGAAATTAGGTTTAAAGTACTGAACCTATCACAAGTATCACTTTGCTCTAGAAAAAGAAGCGACATATTGTCTTTCCAACCTGTATTTTACATTTCTGCATGCACATAAATAGATGCTTACAGTTATTACCTTTGTTAATTTACAGGCAAACGTGTGATTTAGTGCTGAAAAGAGGCTGCATATGGCCGTCAGTAGTTCAACATACCAGTGGAAGTGGTGAATACCCATAATCTCTTTGGAGGAAGTGCATCTAAAACAGGAACAGGTTTTTTTGTAAAAATTCTGACAGTCCATCCTTTCCTCTAGTGAAATTATGGCGATTTTACCAATGGGTGGGTGAAAGATTATCTTGAAATCTTGCTGAGTGCTTCCATCAATGATAAGGAAAGTGTCAAATCACATAAGGAGTAAATATGGATAGTATATTCAATTCAAGCATTTTGGGAAGCAGAAAAAATACATAGAGACATGAGAAATAAGCTATATGGTGATAAAGGAGAGTAGAGGTGGATGTTTCCATAGGAACCAAGAGAAAAGAGATTTGTCTGTCTTCAGAATCGCTTGCATGACATTCAGAAAGGGGTCAGCAAGTTTCTTGGTACAATTCTTCCTGTTCCTTCTGCTCTTGAAAACCCTTTATATACTTGGAAAATAAAAAGATCTTGAAAGGTGGACAGGACTCAAGACTAGGGTAACTGCAAAGCTAGTGTTGCCTAATTTACATGAGGTCCTCTATGAGATCAAGTATTTTTAAGTGATAAATAATGAATGTGTTTATAGGGAGTTGATGAGTACTAACTAGGCCACACGTGTCTTCTTTGGATTGTTGGGTTTGTGAAATATGGAACATAACACTTTTCTCCTTCTGCAGAATGGTGAGAAAAGCAAATAAATCTCACCAAAACAGTACTGCCCTGAGAAAATGTTACTATTTTCCTGTCCCTAGTGGTACTGACTAAAAGTATTTTCCTATGTGTGGATACTCTGACACATGTCTAAGCAGAAAAATGTAATTTGTTTAAAGAACAGAACCAAAATGCTTCCAAAGCCCAAATATTCGAGGAGAAGGAAGTATGTGAAATGCCTTGTGCTGGAAAATATCTGGGGCTGACAGCTAACATATAGCTAAGAAGGAGCTAGTAATGCACTGCAGTGGCAATAAAAAGCAGTGTGATCTTGTGTAGCAAACCCATGGAACAATCATTCTGCACAGAAGCATTGTGATTGTTGCTCTCTGGCCAGATCACTCCTGAATGGTTGCTTTCAGTTCCAGCACCTACAGAAAGGTGCTGATAAATATGCAGTTGTTGGAGTTAAAGATGAGGAACAATTAAAAGGTCCCTACTACTTTACTCAGCCCAATAGCAAATATGGAAATGGATGAGCTCATATAAGACAAATATAATTATGAAACTGGATGAGAAAAGTATCCAAATGTAACTATGGTTAAATAAATATAGGCTGCATATGAAAACAGTATATTTTTTTCATGGTAGTATTTTCCCTGTGGGAATGCCATCATTTTTAGAGCAAGTTTGAGGAGAGCCCTGGAGAGCATTATGTCAGAGAGCAATCGTGAAATTGTAGTTATAAGAATGCATTTGGCATATCTTTCTCATTCTTCTTCTTCTTTTTATTATTATTATTATATAAATAATATTCAGTTAAATATAAGAGGTAGGGTAATAAGAGTTGCAGGAAAGAAGAAAAGTTGTACCTCTGTGCTCCTCATCAGATCCATAAATTATTGCAAGTGTTAATTTCTTTTTAGTCAGATGTAAAGGGAAAAATATGGAATGCAAAGCATGAGTTAAAGATCAGTGGGAAGAAGGTTTGAGTGCTCAGAGTTCTGCCATGAAATCATAGGGGCTTTATCAGGTGACATTGAATGGGACATCTCTTCAAGGAAATTAATTTTCCAGAAGTCTGGACTTATTTTCCCTACAGCCTGAATTTCTGTAGACCCCAGAGACAAGGTTTCTGGTAATGCTGCTTTCTTAAGGTGACACATCAAAGAGAAGCTTTGCCTTGAGTTAACATTAAGAGTTAGTGAGAAGAAATACACCAGACAGCCAGACCGTCTGTTTTGGAGTCCCTCCAGACCAGTGGTGGCACGAACATGTCCAGGCAGAAGCCAGCTGAGAGCCTGGGTGGATTGGGGGAGTTTGTTACCCTTTTCACTTCTGTTTAAAACAGCAGCTGCTAGCCTTGCTGAAATGGGTTTAAAATTGGTTCTTGACAAACTCATGTATAGTTTCAAGGCCGTTATTCTTTCACCATCATGGAGATTATTGTTGTTCTGCAGCCCATACTTGGATCTTGAAAATGACATACTGCAGCATGTTGGAAAGTCAGTCATGTAAAAAGTCGAGAAATAAGCTAGTAAACAAAAACTCACATTACCCCGACCGGCTTTGCCAGTTGGTTTAAATGAGAGTGATAAAGTTATGTTTCCTTCACTGGCACTGTTGTTCTTTCCTTACTTTTCTATAAGCCTGTTTTGGAAGACAGAATTTAAATGTCATGGATCATTGCCAGCAGGAAAATGAAACTTCTCTTGGGTGGGAGCAGAGAATGTCAATGGCTTGTTTGAGCTTTGGATTCATTTTGCAGACACACAACTCAATTCAAGGAGATTTGGTAGGATGAGATAAACAAGTGTTGACAAAACGTAGAAAAGAAACAGACTTTCACATACTTATGGAAGGTAGGTAAGCTGCTTCTCTGAAAGGGAGCACTTTAGAGGCTGATCTCTTGCCAGACTTAAGCTACAGATTGCTATGTAGCTTGTCTGTGTTTCATTCCTTTCCCTGGGTTAGACATGGTTTCTCATCTCTCAGAAATGAAAGGCGGATGGGCAGAAAAAAAAGAGTGGAGGGAATGACATCTTTTTCTCTGGTTGTGATGGTCTCAGAACAGAGATGATCCAAATGTGGCACCATCACTGATTTATGTGAAAGCTATCCATACACAAATCAAGACAGTCTGAAAATACAAATAAAGAAAAGCCCTTGATTTTATTCCTGCACATTAGGTGGAAAATTCAACTCTGAAACACTTTTTAGAGTACAGTTCTCTTTTATTTTTTTTTTTTTTGCCAAGACATTGATACAAAGTTCTGTGCTTCTAGGCCAAAAAAGGTACTTTTCTAAAAGACACTGAAGGATGAAGCTCTCTGAGCTATCTTAACTCACTGATTTAGTAAATAGATTACAATGGGATAATTTTCATTATTAAAAATAATCATGCCATTAAAGTATTAGTCTGAAACAGGGTCCTGTGCGTTACTGAGGTCATATTTTCCGAATAGGAAACAAGATTAGGGCTTTGCAGACAGAATTATCAGTTCTGATTGGGTGGATTTGATGTAACATTTCTTTCTCACTTTGAATCTTCTTAGTTTAAAGTTAGATCTTGAATTTTTAATCTTTCACAAATGTTTCTGTGTACTTACTACCTATGGCATCTGTACACTAGTGCAGGCTACTAGTTAACCTTCTTTCTGAAATAACTTTTCCCATGTAGGTTAAGTGAAGTTTTAACCAGTGTGACTGCAGAGCAGGTAATAATCCAGAGAGTTTGCATTAATGTGAAAGACAGTGGGAAATGTTTTTTCAAGTGGGATAACAACTGGGTATGGTTGCTCCATCTCTGTAGGTTTTTTGTGTTTTTATCTGTGCCCTTATGACACCAGTAATGCACAGGTTGAATGAAGGGTAACCTGTCAGGGAATCGAAAGATGGATAGAAAACTCTTAATACATACATACTGTGCATAGTTTCTCATTGTGTAGACTTTTGTATCCTTAGTTAAGCTCAAATATTTATGAAACTAAGGACAAGTTCCATAGGCAGAATAATATGAAAATCTATCTAAATTGTGAAGTATCTATTGAGAATATTAAATGACTGAATGAAGAGAGTTTCTTACAGACATTCAAAGTCCTTTGTGTACACAGATGTCCATTTGCAAATACTGCTCGGTATAGAAAGTATGTTGTGTCCATGAGAATCTATATACAATTCAACTCTTTCAAAATTAACCTCTCCCTGTGTAGATATCATATTTCTCAAAGGATCAGCTATTAGGTTTCCTTAAGTCCTCTTCAGATTAGCAACATAATTCAATTCAAACTCTAATTCTCACAAGAGGTGCTCGCTATGTGTAATGGTGTATTACAACTGTTTTAGCTTTTGTCTGGGAAATAATAATATACCAAACCCTATTTGTACATAGATTTTTCTATATGTTTTTGGCCCAAGCAAAATAAAATAGAGTAGAAAAAACGGTGCAAGGCTTAGACTTTTTTTTTTTTATTAGCAGACTCTGGGTACTTTGTGTTGCCTGATGAAAAGAGTGCAAAAATGCTGACTGTACTATATATATGACAAAAAACTCCCCACTAACTCAGTGCTGAAAAGGGAAGGTGAAACAAGTTCAATCACGATGTCAATAACCCCCCTATATTTAGTATAAATTCTTATTTAAATATTTTAAAAAAACTGAGTGGAAATGTAACTGAGCAAACAAGTATCATGATTCTTCTAGCAGTAGGCTGGACCAAAGATAATTCAAGCCTGCATGTGGTCCACAACTGAAGCTGGGGTGAAGGAAGGTGAAGTACTGCTCAGTCAACCCTATGATACCCAGTGACTACCCTCTGCTTGAAACTCAGAGCCATTTGTGCCCTTCAGCAAGTCTTGAACCTGACTGTTGTGGCATAAGGGAAAAAAAAAACAAAACAGGGTGACATCCATAAACCAACTCTAGGGCAAAATAAATGTCATCAGGAAAAAGAACCAGGACCATCATATTCATAAGCAAAGAAGCAAAGAGTCTGCACATCATTTTCCTTATTCATTGCTTGGTAATGACAACTTCAAAAGATTATATTTCCATTTACTTTGACAACAAACACATTCAATCTATAGTTACTGAAGTTGGTTATTTCAGTATCAATTTATTAGCAGCATTAACATGAATGCTGATTGTTTTTAAATGCAAAACAATGTCTTCATCACTAATTTTAGAACTAATTTTAATTTGAACTTGACATTAATATAAACATGACAATGCCACTTTGCCACTATGTATTGCCATCATGTGTTTTTATTTTCTCATGGGGACTGACAGAATATGATTCATAATGACAATATTAATATAAGCCTATGAATAACAATAAGGATTTATAATAATATTAACATACATAACATCATCTGTATTGAATCTGTCAACATTAATAACTTAGATTTTTTCCCAACGTGGTATACATTTTCATGTGTCTATAAATGTCTTCATTAATATACATTTATGATTACTCTTAAGCTTATGCATAATCTCTTTTATTATGCAAATAAGGGTTATAGCATACACTCAAAGACAGCGACTCTCCATACATCACTTTTATCTTTAATAAGTCCTGTAAAAAGAAAGTAGGTTAAAAACTCTTTCTCATTAACTAAAATTGATTTGTGTTCCTGAACTAAAATTGTTCATAGTAGAGGATATCTATGAAACTGTTACATATCTCATGTATATAGAACTTCTCAGAAAAAAACTGTGCAAAAAAAAAAAAATTTTTCAGAACTGACAAAAAAAATTAAAAGGAAGAAATTTACAGTTTGTAGTGAAAGTTTTATCTCTGCATACATCCAAGTACAATTGGGAACAATAAGAGTCACAAAGGCAGTTCTAAATGATGCATAGTTGTTCGAGGGCATATGGTACATTTCACTTTTAACTGAGACTTTTTCTACCCTTTTAGTGCTTTATGTTAGAATCTTAACAAGATTTGTTAGTCCAGCTTGTTTTCTTTAAAGTACAGTTGCTAAAAAAAGCCAAGGAGGAAAGCTAGTGTCACAGCCATCTGTGAAAAGAGACAGAGCAATAAATGTGTTGAATTGTGATGAGATCTACACCAGTAACGATGAAGGTCTCTGGGGAAATCTTCACATGCTGTTGATCTTCTAGTGAACTGGACCATCAAACACATGACTAACATTACAAGGAAATAAAACCTTTTTCCTCCATCTTCCTTCACTGTGTTTAAGAAGAAAAGCTCACCTGTAGACATTAGTAATTAAACTATCTCGAGATGAGAGTGTGAGTAGCCCCAAAGAGTTTCGAAATTATCCTTCTGTTCTTGTGAGTACAATTAGATTAAGTAGTCTCTACTGTCCACGTTGAGAAAAAAGCTACCTGGAAATGAAGACTTTGATTCAAAGAGCTTTTTCAGAATGTCTGTAGGCAACTCATGTTTGTATTGAGAGTTCAGCTTGGGAGCTTTCCTGAATGGGGATGTAAGGCAGTGGTTGAAATCCGCACAGCCATGCCTAATGCAAAATTTCTGAGGCTCAATACCATACTTCTTTCTCTAGCCTGTATCATCATTCATTAGCAGATATAGCTTGTCATGTATGATTAAAAATGTATTAATTAAAATTACTGTGTCAAAAGGTTAACTATATGATTTATGCTATTTGATTATAAGTGCCTTTAGAGACATGTTAGGCTGGATTCCTATTTACACCATAAGATATATTCCTTTTTAACTCAGAAAGATGAGTTTCACTAAGGGGAAAGAGGAAGGACACGTTGAGAGGATACAGCTTTTTCTCTAAAATGGCTTCAAGACCCCTTTTACAGGTAAGTTTGTCTTGGGGGAGGCAGAGGGAACCCTGCCCTGGGAAGTGGCCTGGCATCCACTGTTGCACATAGGATACAAGGAGACACCATGCTGCTCCTGCAAGGGGCTCCCCAGACCAGCACTCTCAGTCACAGGGCAACACAACCTGTCTCTCTCCCCTTTGGTGGCAGCCGTCACAGCCAAATCCAACAGCCAAGCAGCACAGCCAGGTTCTGGCAGGAGTAAAGTTGGGAGTGGGACCATTTCCCACTCTTTCTGATCTGTCTGCTGTTTAAATGGTGGTTTGTGTGTTTATGAGAGGCTTCTATGCCAGGGTCAAGTGTGGACAACTGCGATGCAGTTGTAGGGAATGCTAGATGCAATTACTGCTATGGATGGCTGCTGCCAGTTTGAATACTGCAGGACAAGGTACAGTTTCAGCAGCTACAAAAAAACCCCAACTGTAAGAAGTAAAATTAATCAACGTGTTTAAGAATATTCCCAAGAAATTACTCTTACTTGTGGCTTTGATTTTCGTCCTTTGGGAGTCACATAGCATATAATAGGACCATCAATGTTTCATTTGGGTTAGGATATAGTCCTCCCCATATCTTAAGTTAAAATTTGGCTAGATTTCATGTCATCTATTGTATTTAAGTTCCTCGCTCTCTTGGTTCTGTAAAAAAAAAATCTTTGTACAGCAGAATCAACATGGAATTGACTAGAGAGATGATTTTGGACTGGTCAGTTCTTACTATTTGAGCTGCATTGAGTTGTATGTGTGCTACCACTCAGAGTCTTGAGATCTGACTCACACCAAGTGAATCCTGGAAGCAATGGAATCCAATGCAGAGTTTGCTTTTCTGTCTTTGTTATTATTTTAAAACCGTATGAGATAAAGAGTAAAAGAAAAAGCCATTAGTGAAGGAAAGTATTTTGAGATGGCAAAGGTGGATTAAAATTTTTTTTTTTTGGTGTGCATGTGCAAAGGAGAGCTATTTCATCTTTATTTTTCTAAACGGCAAGTTTGTCATTGGTATATTGGTTGTACTTCCACTTGGGTCCTGTTTTGTCTTCAGGATATGCTAGATCTGCCACTGGAGTGGGATTTGGGAGTAACAACCAAGGAAAACAATCTATTCTTATGCTTTAGGAAAGATATTTCAAGCAAATCTGTCTACAAATTTACTGCTCTAAGCTGTTTGTTTTCAAATATTCAAAGAAAAATCCAAGACTCGCCTCCCTCAAATATTCCTTAGAGCAGCATGCAAGAATGCTGCTTAAAGTAAACAAAAAAAAAAAAAAAAGAACAAAATTTTCAACAGAAACCCAAAATTAATGAATGTTCTGTCATATATAATAAGAATAATGAAAATACAATTAGGTATAAAATAGTATGCAGAATATTACATTAAACTCTTAATTTGTAGGATTTTGCAGGTATTGAAACAAGCCTTTTGTCTGCATATTTTTTGTGTGGTTGAATTTCTGTGTTTTATTTTCATTTAAGATGCAAAGTCTTTTATATAGTGAGACTTGTGAATTCAGAAAAGAAAATTGAATTTATTTCATAAATCCTACTTAGAGATTTCTTTATAGGGTAATGGAAATCTGCTATATGTCTATTATAAAATAATATGCTACAAATCTTTGATTATGTGTTTTTAATCTAATATTTTTCATGCTATTTTGACATGACCTATTATGTAAATGTTCTATATGTAGGCATTTTCATAATATTTGGAAATAAATTACCCATTAATTCTTGATGATTCTTGCTTCTAATGAACAGCTAAATCTCACAACTTTTGAATTGTCCTTATAGCCTGCTCTAAAGGCTAGTGATAAGTAGTTTAATTGATTTCAATTGTCTGTAACTCTAAAGCTTTATCAGAGGGGCTTAAAGTCATGCACAAGCTGTAAATCATAGTTGATTTATTTAGGAAGACCCTAGGGGGAGTGGATTGAAGGGGCGATTTTATCAAATTGAGATCAACATTCATACCTGATGAAAATAATTTTAAAAATTTGGAAATATTTCCCTGTCTTTGGATGCTGTTTAGTGAGTTCTTGCCTGAATTAAATTTATTCTTTGGATCTTCTTCATTTTACAGACATTTATAGTGACCAGAACCAAGTTAGCAACTGTTCTCTTCCCAGGAAAACTGGATGACACTGTAAATATATCAGCCGCAAAATATTCATATTAACCTTTACATTGTCCCCTACTACCTTCAGCATCATCATTAACTGAAGTGTGACTCACTTCCCTGAGGATAAATTGTTCCATTTAAGGGCCACATGAAGAACATGACCTGCATGAGTAGGGAAGAGGGCTGTGCAGTTTGGCAGATGCCTCTTAAGAAGAAGTGTTGGAGTAGGTGACGCAAATAAGGGGAACATAACAAGGGCCACAACTCCATTAGGCTGCACTGCCCAGTTAGTTGCTCTTACTCCCACTTACCTCTTGGAATACCCATGTGGATAAGTGATATTCAGAGGTACTGAAAAGGTGAGAGAAAGCTGTAGACAGCTGAGCTGTCTGTCTATTTGCCATAGGAAGAAAGAGACTGTGGGTGTTCATATAAATTAATCTATTGGCTGGTCTTCTCTACCTTGCTACTGTTAACTTCCCTGTAATATGTCTTTTCATGGCCTGACTTTTTAAGGAGGAATCTCATGATTTGATGCAATTTGGAACTGTCCTGGCCATACTGGATTCAGAGTGGCGTTATATGTTTCAGCCTCAGCAGTTTATCAGCTACATTGAAAACAATAAACATAAGACCGAGAAAATACATTTTTTAAAATTAGATGAATGTACAGAAGCAGGTTCAATCATCAACTAGTTCTTTGCAAACTGTGTTAAGTGTACATATTACCACAATCTGTGCAATTGATATAATTTAGGAACACTTTCAAAAAAAGTGACACCCTTACCAGAGCTCTTGTGAAATCCTGGACACAGGTTTAACGGAATGTTGACTTTCATAGTTACATTAAATTATAGGCTTAAACTAAAAGAGCAACCTATTAATAAATACCATTCTATTTCAGCACAAAAATTGGGCCAAAGTAATGGTAGGGCTCTGATTCAAACAAAGAGGAGATTTAAAGAAATAAATACCCACAGTGACTTTACAGCACAAATTTCAACTATCTTAATTGAGACCCACTGAAGGCAGAGTTTGTCTTAACAGTTATAATTATTTTGGAGACTTTTTCTCTGTAAGCAATTCAGTTTCTCAAAAAAACATTGTTTCTTTTGTCCTTCTGTTTTCCCTGATCCAAATCTATACATTCTAAACTGTTATACATGAACCCTTTTTAAGACTTTCGCATCACCTTTCATCAAGTATCAAAGCTGCTATATTTTTATGAAATATTATTCTAACTGAAATATAAAATTAACAAACTCTTTTATTTTAGATAGTTAAGAAAATGTTTTAAGAGTGTTTAAGTAATTTTAAGAACTGTAATTTAGTGTTATTTGTCTTAAACCTTATAAGCATAAGCATAAGATCCTAGGTTTGCAGCCGGTTTTTCTAAGAGCATGTTTCCAGATAAGATCAATTCCCGCGGCAAACAATGGGCTGTCAGTAACCCTAGAAACTCACGAGCCATTGGCTAAGAACTGCTTGGAGAGTGCATAACCAATCACCGTGGGACAAGTAAGCAGAACTGGGAGTGAAGAGGGGCGGAGACTCCCCTTTATCCCAAACCGAAATCTCCCAACTCTCTCTCTTTTCGTCGAACAAGCCACGAGGGAGGTTCGGTGCTGCTCAGGCCGTTTTCCAACCACGCTTTTTCAAGCAACCAGCACCGAAAAGAAAGCTTTGCCCGGGTTTGTAATAGTCTAACTGGCTGAAAAAAGTTTTTCTGCTCGAAGGGAACTCGGACTTTAATTTTTATCTAAATTTTCGGGTTTTTTGAGGTTCCAGTTTTTTTTAATTGTTAAATAAATCGGTTTTATTTGATTTAACATCCTAAACTATCCTATTTTTATAACAATTTTCTGGGGGCTCGCCCGGGAGTCACATTTTTTGGATCCACAACCCAGATTTTATGATTTTTTAAACTTTTTCCTGGCTTGTGCACCCAAAATCCTGTAGATCAATCCTTCGTAGCGGAAAACACCCAGCGTAAAACTTTTAGTAAAGCCTATTCCCTTTTCTAGGACAAATTTGTTAGGGATTTGTTATTTTTAATTTTTATTTTAAAATCTTTATTTATAGTGACCCTTCAGTAGAACTTACTGTGTACATATGTGTATGTGTGTGCCTGTGTGTGTCTGAGTATACCTACATTAGTGAAGTAAGGTCAAAACAAGTAAAAACTAAGGCAAAAAACTTCTCCCACGGGGCATAGGAGGAGAAGCAAGAAAGCCGGGAGTTTTAAAAATTAGAAGGGAACAGCCTATATAGAGGAGTTCTAAGTAGCTTCTAAAATTTCTATTACTGACTGCCCCAAATATCTCTGTGTTTGTTCCGGAATATTATGCTTACATTTTGTATTTTTGTGCTTGTATCTGTTACATAGTATGTGTGAGTTACTCGCAGTTTGTATTTTGTGGTCTGTTTTGTCTTCTACTTTTATTCTTAGTGTTGCTACAGATTGTCTGTATATGTGGATTATTTTAACATTTTTCCTAGTAATACTATATACTAAAATCCCTGTTTAGTGTTTTACAAGTGTGATTATAATTATTTTCTTAATTTTTACCACTAATTAAAGCTCTAAACAATTTTTTCTCAACACATGCAACCTCCATTCTAAATCAGCCGCCACGTGTTTCTCCTATCTCCACGTGGCCGAAGCAAAGGGCGTTGCCATTTTGCTCACTTGTCTTTTCCAGCTCTCTCACCAGAAAGGACACACACACTCTCTCTCCGAGTTTCTTTCCTAGTGACTAAAAACGAAAGGAGTTCTTCTCCTTTCCGGCTAGTTCTCCATTTTTTTTTGTTTTTGTTTCAGTTCCCACACTAAACTACATTAACATTACAACTCTCACTATTAATTATTATTGTAATTAAAACGCATTACAACCTACTAATATAATACTGTGATTGATTTAAAATGGGACAATATTGTAACAAGAAACAAAATCCTATTAAAAAATACGACATATTCCCAGACAGTCCTTTAGGACAAATGTTAACAAACTAGGAAAACAATACATTAACATCAGAAAAGGATCCACGTATAATGGTACATTATTGTGTGTTTAAATAGCCAAAGCGAAAAATTCGTAAGGATAAAGGAGGTCTGTTCTGGCCAAAACACGGCTCTTCCGAGCTGTGGCTATGCAAATCTCTTTATAGCTATGTGCAATATAAATCCTCTCAAAATTCAGAAGAATTACAATATGCTGAAATCTAGCTTAAATATTGGATAACTGAAAAAAAACAAAAAACCCAAATTTTACCTTTACAAAAAACAAATACTCTAAAAGAAAAAAAAAATAATAAAGTCATGCAGAAGTCCCTTTTAAATCAATCAAAGTGGGACCCATTAGAAATTCTACCTGTTCCAGCTACTACTGAACCTCCAAGAAACCAAGCTGTGGAGGATGGTACATCTTCAGACGAGGATAATTCAGTGCAAATTAACCAAGCAATTACCATTAATCCTAATAACCAGACATCTCCTCTCCCATCAGCACCCCTAGAAATTCCTTCTAGTGCAGAAGGCCCAGCTTTCCACACTAGAAAGAAAAGTATCCAAATTCCAGAATGTACAACCTGTGCCTGTGCTCCAAAATTATTGCCTTTAAGAGAAGTTCCAATGGGAGGAGCTCAGGGTGGTATTAGTTATGTTTCTGTTCCTCTAACTTCTATAGAAGTAAGAGACTTTAAAAAAGAGATGAAAAATCTATTAACAGATCCAATTAGCCTCTCTGAGCAATTTAACCAATTCTTAGGCCCAAATATTTACACTTAGAAAGAACTACATGCTATTATGCAAACCCTCTTCTCCCCTAAAGAGAGACAAATGATAAGAACAGCAAGTGTAAATATCTGGGACCGTGAAAACAATGCAGGGCCAATAGGGGAACACAAGATTCCCCTAGTTGACCCAAACTGGGATACAAATACAAATAAGGGGAGAAGGAACATGTCTAATTATCAGACGCTAATTATAAAAGGAATAAGAGAAGCAGTGCCTCGAGTTAATAATATGAAAAAAGCATTCTGTGGGGAGCAAGAAAAGGATGAGTCCCCCACAGCCTGAATTACCCGTCTGAGAAATAACATCCGCTTATATTCTGAAATCGATTTAGAAAGCGAAGGAAGTCAAACTATGTTAAAAGTGCACTTTGTGCTACATTCCTAGCCTGACATAAAAAAGAAATTAGAAAAATTAGAAAAATGGCCTGAAAGGAATTTGACAGAGTTATTAGAAGAGGCACAGAAAGTTTATGTTCGTAGAGATGAGGAAAAATTAAAAGCAAAAGCAAAAATAATGAGAGCTGAAATAATTGGAGAATCAAAAGAAACCCCTGTTGGAAAACAGCCAAATAATCCAACTGAAACAGACCAACAAAGGCCTCCCCGCCCACAATGTGTATACTGTGGGAAAAAAGGGCACAGACAATTACATTGTTTAAAACGCTTAAAAGACCTCAGAGTTTTTAAGATGGAAGGGGTCCGTCCTATGGATGAATAGAGAAGTCGAGGGTTCTTCCTCCTGGGAAAGCAAAACCACCCCAGAGAGCCCTTGGTAAACCTTAAAGTAAGTCCCCAGGAGGAATCCATAAAATTTCTTGTAGATACAGGCGCTAAAAGGACCTGTGTTTTTAAGAAACCTATGGGATGCAAATTGAGCAATGATTTTATTAACATTACAAAGGCAAAAGAAGAAACCTTTTCAGTCCCTGTTCTAAAAAATATCACTATTACTAGAAATGAAAAAACAATCACAGGAGATGTATTATTTATTCCACAAACTGGATGCAATCTGTTAGGGAGAGATTTTCAAATTCCTTTGAAAATTGGTGTGGTACCATCTAAAGATCACATAAAAGTTAAACTTTTCCCTCTTTCTCTTACTAATGAGCAAGACATTAACCCTATAGTTTGGGCAAAACCAAGGAACCGAGGAAAGCTTGACATCACACCAATCACAGTCGAGCTGCTTCCCTCTACTAAGCCAGTAAGGCTACCTCAATACCCTCTGACCAAACAGCGACGAGAAGGGCTCCAACCGGTAATCCAAGAGCTACTGAGAGATAATATCCTAGAGGCATGTAAGTCTGCATACAACACACCTATTCTGACAATTCCAAAGCCAGATAAAACTTACAGATTAGTACAAAATTTAAGAGAAATTAACAAACTGGTACAAGCTAAGTATCCCGTTGTTCAAAATCCGTACAATCTGTTAAGTAAATTATCTCCTAAACATGCCTGGTTTTCTGTTATAGACCTAAAAGATGCCTTTTGGGCATGCCCTTTGAACACTAATTCTAAAGATCTTTTTGCTTTCACATGAGAAGACCCTAACACAGGGAAGAAACAGCAACTCCGGTGGACAAGACTTCCCCAAGGCTACACAGAATCACCTACACTCTTTAGACAGGCCCTTAAGAAACTCCTGACTTCCTTCTCTCCACCACCTGGAATCCAGGTAATCCAGTATGTAGATGACCTGCTTCTGACAGGGAAACAAGAGTCCACAGTCAAATTGGCTACCATAAAACTACTGAATTTTCTAAGAGAGAAAAGCTTAAGAGTGTCAAAATCTAAATTACAATTTGTACAGCCAGAAGTGAAATATTTAGGCCATCTAATCAAACAAGGAACAAAGAGCTTGTGTCCTGAAAGGATACAAGGAATTCTAAATTTAAAAGCACCAAAAACGAAAAAGGAGGTTAGACAAATTCTAGGGTTAATTGGCTATTGCCGTATGTGGATTGATCAATACATGCAAAATGCAAAATTTTTATATGAAAAACTAGTTAAACCAGAACCAGTAAACTGGACACAAGAAGATAACACTAAGCTAACAGAATTAAAATCCAAACTAATCAGAGCACCTGTCTTGAGCCTTCCCTCCTTAGAAAAACCTTTTGATCTATATGTCAATGTGAAGAGAGAAACTGCTTACGGAGTCCTAGCCCAGGAGTGAGAAGGAATTCGAAAACCAGTAGCCTTTTTGTCCAAAATGCTAGATCCAGTGTCCAAAAGGTGGCCAAATTGCATCCAGGCTATTGCTACAACAGCTCTATTGGTACAAAAAACCCAAAAACTTATATTTAGGGGAAAACTTACCATACATACACCACATTCCATCAAAACTATCCTAACCAACAAAGCCTCTAATTGGATCTCTAACCCACGCCTAATTCAGTATGAATCTATCCTAATAAATACAAAAAATCTAACACTAACCACAAACTCCAACATTAACCCGACACAATTCTTATATGAAATACATACTGATGAGATTGTGCATGACTGTGTAAATATCATTGATTTGCAAACAAAAGTTCAGGAAGACCTGCAAGACTGCCCTCTTGGAGCCGGAGAAATTCTATTTGTTGACGGCTCTTCAAGATTTCTAAGAGGGAAACGCTGCTCTGGCTATGCCATAGTAGACAGACACAACATGCAAACAGTCGAACAGGGGAAGCTTCCCTCAAAATGGTCAGCACAAGTGTGTGAGTTATATGCTCTAGAAAAAGCCCTAATAAGGCTAACTGGGAAAGTTAAGACGATTTTTACTGATTCTAGGTATGCCTTTGGTGTAGTACACACCTTTAGTAAAATATGAGCAAAGAGAGGCTTTCTAAACACCAAAGGAAAAGATCTAATCCACAAAGAACTTATTTTAAATATCCTAAAAGCCCTAAAATTACCCCAAGAAATTTCTATGGTACACATTAGAGGACATCAAAAAGGAAACACTATAAAAGCCAGAGAAAATAATCTAGCTGACCTGGCAGCAAAGGAAGCTGCACAAAGTGGAAAAGAGGTTAAAATTATAGAAATTAAAGCAGACACTAAACAATCACTACCAATTCCCATGTTCACTCCACGAGATGAAGAAAAAATGAGATCACTAAGGGGAAAACAAAATCCAAATGGAAAGTGGTACTTACCTAATGGACGTCAAATTCTAAATAAGAATCTGACCCGAGAAATTCTGTTAAAAATACACCAGAATACCCATTGGGGCTCGAAAGCCCTAGTGGATCACTTCCTCCAAACCTTTGGATGCCTAGGAGTATATGAATTGGCAAACCAAATTACTCGTGACTGCATAATTTGTCAAAAGGTTAACAAAAAGACTATGAGAAAATCTGTACATGGGGGAATCGATCTAGCCATCAGACCATTCCAAAGCGTGCAAATAGATTTCACTAAACTGCCCCCAGTGCAAAGGTGGAAATATTTACTAGTTATAGTAAATCATTTTACTCACTGGGTGGAAGCCATTCCCACAGTCAATTATACAGCTCACACAGTGAGTAAAGCACTTTTAAAACAAATTATCCCTAGATATGACATGGTACACAAAATTGATTCTAATAGAGGCACGCACTTTTCATCTCTTATTTTACAAAACCTAGTGCATCAATTAAGTATAAATTGAAAGCTTCATACGCCGTGGCACCCCCAGAGCTCCGGAAAAGTAAAAAGAATGAATCAAACATTGAAAAACACGCTTACAAAACTAATGTTAGAAACTAAATAGAATTAGGTTAAATGCTTACCTTTAGCACTCCATCGCATTCGAACACAACCACGATCAGACCTCAATCTATCCCCCTATGAAATGCTATATGGGATGCCTTATTTAATAACACAACAGGAGATTGATACAAAGGAATATGGAAATTTAAATGTCCAAAATTACATTCAAATTATCTCAAATAATCTAAAAGATATA